>JAUMJL010000187.1:2417500-2967233 GCA_033558185.1 Dromococcyx pavoninus
GGTGGAATGCCCTCAGGGACCTCAATTATTGAGAAAAAACAGAAGTCAGAGACTGCAGGTGGGTTTGCTGACCTTCTTCCCTGAACATCATTTGATTTACTCAGACAAGATTAAGGTGTCACACTGAGATGCTGACAAAGTTCTCTCAGCAGTTGTATGTAAAACAGTTTGACTGTGACAATGAGCTGTAACTTGCTTAGCTAAGTGTATTGCTTACAGCTGAGTAATGCTGAAGCAGTGACAACTTGAGTTCCATTCAGGTCCTTCTGTTTATTATTTTCTCCTGCAAACTCGGTGCTTCCATAGCACCAAAAGCATAAAAGCAAGAAAGCAGCCTCAAAAGTCAGACCACAGGACCATCAAGCCAGTATCTTATCTCTGCCAGTGAGCAACAGATATGACCAAAGAAGTTAATAACGAGAGTACCTGTGTGTAATTATATATTTCTTGGATTATTTTCTGAGATTTCAGAGACACAGCTGCAGGAAATTCCTGAGCCACAACTGGTATCATTAATAGCCCTTGATGAATTTGTGTTCAAGCCATGCAAACTTTAACATGTACAGCTTCTTGTAGTCAGGACTTCTGCAGCTTAACTGTTGTGCAGTCTAAATCTTGGTTTAGAAGAGAGATAACCATTATTCCCTATTCACTTTCCCCACCACTCTAATAGTTTTATATTGTATGTCTCTTTCTAAGCCAAGAACTCCCAGTCTACTTAGTTGTTCCCTGTGGAAGCCCTTCCAGCTCTTTTTGTCTTTACCAAGGTGGGCAGGGAGTAAACTTTCACAGCTCAAGGTTCAGGAGCACTATGGGTTAGCACCATAGAACAAAACATGTCTTCACACTTTTCTTTTCCCCATAACTGTTAACATGTGTGACTACCACCGAGCTTACTGTTCCATGAAACCTGAACCCCAAGTTCCAGTTTCTGATGGGGGTTCTCGACTTAGATTCAAATCACTGACTGTTAAAATGAACGGGAAAAATTCTCATGAACATCATTCCACATTTATCTGTGTTGAATTTCATTTGTCATTTTATTACAAGGTCCTGCAGTTCCTCACAGTTAGCTGTTATCTTTAGTATTCTGAAGTGGCTTTATAGTATTATTAGCATGTATCAGTTTTCATTTTTCTTCCAAATCATCTGTAGTAATACAGTGGTGAGCACAGGTCTGCATAGATCTCCATGACCTCCTTCCCCTCTGAGAAAGGATTAGCAATTTAGCCCTACAAAAGTCTTTCTTCAATCGAGGCATCAGGAGCAAGGCTGCTTACTGTGAGCAGGCAAACCAGGAGCCAAGGGTGATCCCAGTGCAAACACTGTTCTCCTCAGTGAAGCACAGACCCACAGGGTCTGACCACAGTGGGCAGAACCAGGTACTGGTAACAGACTCCATCAGCAGCCCCAGACAAGGCAAATGATGAACCAGGACCAGGGTCCATAGAGGGCCCCCAGCAGAGAGCGAAAGGAGACAGGACCAGAGTCAGGGCTGGAGGACAAGGCTGCAATGTACTCAACAAGGGTCCCTCCAGGAGACAAGCTATGTACAAAACCAGATCTTCTTGACTGCCTTTTGGACATCCAAGTAAAAAAGGTCAACCTTGTCCATGAGCTTTCTGACATCTTAGGAAGAATAGTATAGGTTTGTTTCTGATATCCTTTTATTTTTGAAATGTAAACTCTTCTTTTGTTTATGGTGTCAATTACCTAAACATTAATTCCAAACTTCAGAATGGTTTCTGCCAACTGGACTGTAGCAAGTATCAGGTTTGCTGGTCAGCACATGTCCAGTTCTCTGCTGGAACTGTTTTATTTTTTTTTTTAAATAGTCACTTTTGAAGTGACTGAGGATAGTCTGATCTGGCATTTTTGCAAGAGGTTACACACCACAGGTAGTGATTGTCCTTGAAATCTTTTCAAACTAATGGCCCTCCAGATCACGTTTTTGTGGAGAATATTTTGATGGAGAGAAGGACTTCCCCTGTGAGGAGAGCCCAACCGGCTTGTTAGAGGTGTCTGTATGTGTGTGATCAGACCTGCTGTGAGTCCAGGCTTTGCATTTGCAACACAGCAAGAATTAGGAGCAACTAGCTAATTGTTACCTGTCCTCCCATGACTGGGAGACTAGGATCAGCAACTTCAGTTTGCTAGCAGTGAATGGAATCCTATTTTATTGGTCTCATTTGCCTGTTTCAGGTTTGGTGTAGTATGTTACAGTTGCATGCACCAAATTTACTCACTCCTCACTAGCCCAGCCCATCCCCTCTCTGTGCTCCAGAGTCATGGCCCAGCTCTCACACCCCTATCACAGCATCGTTCTGGCACTCCCATCATATAATGCTAGCACAGGCATGATTCTGGCATCCAAGTAAAAATTCGGATTAGACAAGACCTTAGTCATCAAGACAGGAGGGTTAGGTCATGGTCTAGCATGTGGCCCAGCATTATCATGATGCCTCTTTGGTTCATAGCTCTTTCTTTCCATCCCCTCCTAATCTTGCAGACACATGTGCTCTCTTTCTGCCCTCCACTCTGCTTCCTTGTCTGCTGCTTTTTCCCTCTCTTCTTCACACAATCCTCTCTGACGCCTCCTGTGTGTATTATTAGGACTTCTGTCCTTGCCCCGTGTTCTGATGCTCTCTCTCCTGGACCTGTGACAGATGCAACAGAAGGTGGTAAAAGAGGCCAGCTCTGTGGTTCACCTGGACACAATGGAGGTGGGACATGATTATTGTGTGAAAGCTCAGGCATACGTCGAGGTGATCAACAGAAGCAGCGACTTCAGCCAGACACAGTGCGTGAGGGCACAAGGTAACAGCCAGCCTTCCTTCATACTCCCCTCCTATAGTCATGCCCAAAAAGGATAGTACACAGCTCTTCTTTTTGTTTCCACCCAATATCTCCTGTCTTTTTTGCAATGTGCTGCACACTTGTTCCTTTGAGGGAGATGATAAAACAAGGACTCAGGAGTGTGGCCACCTCTGTTGGCACTGGTACCCTTCCCTGGACTGTACCAACAAAGGATCTCACCAGGGTGGGTGGGGAGAGCAGCCACAGAAGGTGCAGGCTGACTGCATTGAGCGGTTTGTCCTCACAGTTTCTCTGAGAAGTTTTACTGCTTTTGTTATTTCTAGATGTCAGATCCATGTGGTTGGTTATTGCACTCATCTCCTCTGTTGCCTTTGCTGTGGCTGCTTTGACCCTGCCTTTCCTTACCTGGAAAACAAGTAAAATCTTTCAATATTCCTGCTGCCCCGTTGCTGTCCTGCCAGAAACATTGGTAATTTTTTTTCACCTTGCTTTATTGTTTTTTTAGAGCGCTGGGTATTCACAGGAGCATGGAGCAGGCCGAAAAAGTAGGCACATGGGTAGGAAGCCTTCCTCATCCCAGTGAGCTGCAGGGGTCAAGCAGCCCTTGTGAGCTGGCTGTCTCTGCCTTGGGCCTAGAGCCCCGCACAGGGATGATGCTTCTGGTGCTTGTGGGAAAGTAGCTTGCAAAGCATGGGCTGACCCTGCCTGACCAGCTGCTCCCTGAACAAGACAGCTGTGTCACTGGCAGCACTACTCCATGCCTCCTGGTGCTAGCACTGAGCTTCTCAGCTCCTTGGTGAGGTGAAACCAGACATCAAAAGCAGCCCCTTGTCTCACTCACTCAGTAGCTAATAAGTGATGTGCAGTTCAAGTAAGAATGCAGGCAGCAGCTTTTGTGGCTGTGGGTTTCTGAGTGCTGGGTCTCTGGACAGTTGTGGCAGGAGGGTTAGAGGAACAGTTTGTGGGGAAAAGTAGAAGACAGACAGAATAGCTCATCGGCCTGAAGGTGTTTGAGTGAGTGCTTTTGTTTTACAGAAAGTATCAGAGCCCCCCACCCACCTGATATTGTGTGTCCGTGAAGAAGCTGAGCAATGTGATCTGATGGTGCATGTGATGCCCTCAGAAGAAGTTCTCCGACTGTGGATTCAAGAAACACTTTAGAGCACCCCAGAATAAAAAAGCCTGTGGAAACAGATCTTCTAAGCAGAGCTGGCAGATTGTGCCTCAGCCACTTTCCCCAGACTGCCAATAAGTAAACTTGTTTTCTGTCTAAAATCTGCTGCAAACCAAAGGTGCTGTGTGTGAAGGGAATGTGACCTGCTTTGTAGCATCTTCATCATCTATATAAAAAAAAAGTGGAGGTCACGGGTGACAACGACCAGTTTATATACTTTCCCTTCATATCCACATCCATGACCAGACATGAGTTTTAACTCATGTTCCCTTTACCTCTGTCAGTCACACCAATGGTCCCAAGGCAGAGCCCACCTTTCAGCCAATTCCTTTCAGGAATTTCAATAATTGTGGAGCCCGGTCCCTTAGTTCCAAACCATTTCAGCTTCGGTATTGTTGCCTCAGTATTTTAAAAAGAAATGAAGCAGCCAGTAAGAGCATGGCTAAACCAGCTAGAGTGAGCAGGAAAATATTGCTTTTAGGGCTGCAGACCCTGACCTGAGATTACACTCATTGAAAAGGATGTTGACAGTGACTGGACCTGACATAATAATTTGCTGCATATGACAGGTAAGAATGTACAGCACCACCAAGACAGCACCATGAGGGATGGCTGGATTTCACCGCTGCATAGGGTGAGTGATGTGAGAAACAGCCAGACTTCCAAGATGGTTGGAGAAAGCATCAAGAACCTTTAGGGGAGCAGAACTGTGCAAGTCCAGCAGTGTCGCTGAACTTACAAGGTCGAAAATCGTGTGGGCAAAGTGTCAAAAACACAAAAGCTGGATATGCATGAAGGAAAACTAGGACCTTTAGGAAAAAGATAATTAGGGATTAATTGTTTAATTGAGAGGCGTTCGGAGTGGAGAAAGGTAAGGAGAAGACAGAGAAAGGTAGGCTCAAGAAATCGGAAAAGAAATGGGAAAAGGGACAAAAAGATGTGCAAATCATGTGGTCAGGATATTCAAGGGTGCTTGCTGGGCTCCTCTGTGGTTCAACACCACATCTGAGGCAGGACATGGACTATGTCACACAAGGCAAACCTGCTTCTGTGGTCAGATGGCCACAGTGAGCGGCAACTGGAGTGCTTATCGTGGCTGGTGGGGGAACATCAGATGGATCAAGCATCCCAGCGATACCATGATAGTGCCCATTCCAGGCCTGATGACATCATTAGCTTCCAGATATCTTGTCACCATCTTAAGGAAGGAAACTGCAAAAGGCAAAGAGAAATTCCTGCTAAATACAAATAAAGTATAGTTGGTCTGTATATATTGCTATTATGGCTCGCTTCAAAGGATGGTTATCTATTACCTGTGAAGCAGAGACTGGTGTTATCAGGGCATGAAAAGACTTGGAGGTGAAAATCTTTCTTTTAAAAGCCATGAGTAGATCTAATGAAATGTAAGACATCTCTCTTAAAGAATATGCTTTTTAAATGTCATTCTTGCAATCTTGCATCAGGCCGTCAGGTGGCAACAAGGCACCACGTCGAAGGAGAAGTGACTCAGGACTCTTGGTACCCCTGTGCTCACCCTAAAGTCCCTGACTAACACCTCACTTTCGTGTTGCAGCCCAGCCACTTGTTTTATTCCTGTCTCGCTAGCTCCTTGCTGGACCATATCAGGACGTAATGCTTTGGTGTTAGATTGGTACTGCTGAATCTCTGCAAATTATATGGTGAGAAAATCTATGCAAGCCAGAGCATTGAAGACTCAGGGTTGATTTTCACGGTTGTTGATAATTAATTAAGGAATACCTGGTTGCGAACACCCACGTGATGGTGGGTCCAGACAAGGGGAAGATCTGGGAGCAAAGAGGAGAAGGGCATGTTCGTGGGCTGATAGGACAAGTGCAGAAAGGCCCAGCAGGTCTCATGCATAGCTCCCCATTACAGAGGCCTTGGTGGTAAAGGTGGTTTGGAGAGTTCTTATGCCTCACATTATCCTTATTTTATTCCCTATTGATTTACATGAGTTCAGTGTCTTGGTTTCTACTGTGCCCCACAGAGGTGTCCATTCCATGGCTATAGGTCTTGAAAAGCCTTAGCAATTCCTCCTATCTCTTCCCCCCTGATATTGTTGCATTATGGCAGTACCTGCAATTGTTTAGGGATACAGAGGAAAGTCCGGGGGGGGGGGGGGGGGAAGGCCTGTTAATTTGAATGTGAAAGGCTTTAAAAGATTATTTTTCAGCTGCATATTAAGCATAATTTTCTTTCTCACTTGCAGTAACGAGTGATATAATATGCCCTTCCTTATTGCCAATAAAGTGCTTAAAAGGTTATACAAAATTGCCCAGGAACTGTTAAACAAAAGAAACACCTGAAAACAATTCTTACAATAGAGAGATGGAAAGGAATTGCTTAAGTGTTGCTGCCATTTTAGCAAGAACATGTTCGATTTGCACCAGGACATTTCTGTTTGTATCTGTGAAGACCTGAAACCAAAGTTGAGATGCTGATTGAAAGTCCCTGGAAAGCTTCTCACTTTGAAGTACGTGCTGCATTTTGTTAAGCCTGAAAACTGTGGTAGAGGGCAAGAGCAATTCCTTTGCCATCCACGCACATAGCAGCACGGTGGCACTGGCGCCGGCGGCTGCCATCAGTCAGTCTCTTCAGTTCACATCCATGCTTTACAAGAGTTAATCGTGCCTTAGCAGTCATGGCAACGGCTGCCTTTGATAACTGGTTTTGCTCCCATCACCATGAGACTACATTTCAAAGGAAGACCAGACAAGTAACCGCAGGGAAGAGCAATGTGCACTGATGGACTTTGCTCTGTTTCTTTTCATTGATGTGGTAGTAAATGGCTCCATTTCTTTCAAAGTATACTTTTACTTTCCTCAAAAAATGTTGCAGGAAAATGAAGCAAAAACCTGCATCCCCTTTTTAGTGAAATTTGTTTCTATGCTGCATGTAACCCATAGGATGTGATTCCAAAAAACCAACTTTTTCCTGAAGACTCTGTAAGAACAGAAGAACAGAAGAAATGCTGATAAGACTAGTTTTCAAAGAAAAAAATATTCAGTCTATTAAACACAGACCAGCATAAAGACTGTTGATTGCATGAACATTTAAAACGAGTTACATGATATTACTGGGCTGACAAGAAAGCAGGGAATTCCATTATCTGTTTCATAACACTAACTGGCTGGAATATAGCCTATTTTTTCCTGTGAAGTATGTTTTCTTAGAAGTATATTACTGTTGGAAATGTTTAAGGGCTCATATTAATTAATTAATACAGTTCAGCATTTCACTATCCAATCAAACTGAGATCTTTAATCCAATAAATTACCATTTAAAGTATTTTCTGTATTACTAAGGTACGTTTTGTCTCTTTAAAAGTTACCTTTTTTCCTTATAAAATCAAAAAGTAACCAAAATCACTGCTTTGACTATGAATCGATTCAACTTCTTGTGAAGGTGGTACTGTGTCCCGCAAATGAAGTGCTACAAAGATAATAAACATCTAAACCACTGCAGATAAAGATGTTTATTGTTTAAAGAGTTCATGTACAGACAATTCTGTTGCTGTTAAAATACCAAACTGCAGAAACAGAAAATTACTCAGTTCAAGTCTCTCGTGGTCTTCTCAATAAATGGATCTATAAAAAAATTCAGACATTACTAAATCAAGGTATAAGCGGAATTAAAAGATAGCAAGGTTAAGTGAAATTGCCCAAATAAATACTGCACACGGAGCTCTAATTTGGTTTCATTCAGCGTATGGGCTATAATTTAGCTATTACTACAGAAATGGCTACTTCTGCGGAGTTTAATGTCCATGATTCACTCGGGATCAAACTGAGACCTTCATTAACAGCCAAGGACACGCTCTTACAGAGCAGGCAGTGATCCTGCCTGAAGACATCCTCTTCACCCCTACAGCCTGCAGTCCCAAAGCGAGGTTTGGCAGGAGCTTGGACTTGCTTTACAGATCTTCAGTGCTGGAACAAAACAGAGAAAAGAGGAAACTGCCAGCCTGAATCTTCCTGATGGAGCTGTGTCTAACGATGTTAATGGCTGGCTTTGCCCACACCAGGGTCTGCTGTGCCACCCCAGAGTCTGTCATTCCTCACCACGGACTCGGGAGGAGAGGGATAGCTCTGCGAGGTGAGGTGAGCTGGCTCCATGGTGGGAAGGGCTGTCATCTCCCAACATGGCACGGCTCCCACAGTCCCCACACGAGAGGGTCCAGCGGCAATGGTTGGGGCCAGGCCCTCTCAGTGGAGAAGCCTGCAGTGATGAGGTGGGTCAGGACATCAAAGCACACGGCCAGGCACAGACAGAGCCACAGTGTGGCTCTGGCAGTGACCAAGGGCCAGGGCTTGAGCTCAAAGGCAGTTCCCGACAGAAGGGAGGTCCATGTAGCAGCCTGATCCCAGGGGACACAGGTGCAGCACATCAGATCTGGCCATGGACACAGGCCCTCCAGCCACTGACCTAGGGCATTTATCAGCCTCCTCTACAAGCAAGCTGAAGGACCTGTGTCTTCATGTTCCCTTGGGACATTAACAGCATTTGAATTGTTTTATTTTCACATTCTTTATTTTTTTTGTCAGACATCTGAACCAAGGCTTATTTAAAGACACAGCAAAGGTTTACAATAAATGCATTCCACCTCTCAAAGAAGACTTTAGGAACAGCAGAGAAAGGTTGTCATGGTGGAAATGCAAGGTGAGGGATGGTAGTACAAGCAATAAGGCATCCTTCAAAAACTTGAAGTGATGTCCAAATGAGAAAAAAAGGAGGGATCACAATTTCTGTCTGATTATATATAAACACCCAATAAATCAGGACAAAACCAATCTGAGACACAACTTTGTACAAACACCTAAACTAATAATAAATCCTAGAAATGGGATGCTTGCCAGTGAGTCTACAGGGCCGACAGATGATCACGTATCAAGGGAGCTCTGAGAGAAGTTAGAGCAATAGCAGAAAAGCAAACTAAATTTGTAACAACTTTGCTTACTGTGAAGGAGTCGATGAATGTTCCCATGCTGAATCTTTATGGCTGAAAGCATTGGATTACCTTTCACAAGCAGATGTGCTTGGAATGTTTGTTCATCGGGAACAAAATGGATAAATTACTTCAGTGTTCAGCCTGAACTTCCTGCATGTGGATGAGAGATTTGAATACGTTGGTGCACAGCTCCTCATGTGATCCCAGGATAATCCAGGCTGGAGGAGACCTCAGGAGGTCTCTAGTACAACCACCTGCTCAGAGCAGGGTCAGATCTCACATCAGACCAGGATGCTCAGGACTTTATCCAGTCTGGGCTTGGAAACCTCCAAAACCGGAAACCACACAACCTCTCCTGGCAACGTGTTCACCTTCTTGGCTGTCCTCATGGTGAAAAAATGCCCCTTTAAGACTGGACAGAAGCACCCTTGCACTATACTGAGCATAATACTGAACTTGTCATGGACCCCAGTAGTTTTCATCTAGGTTTGAAGTCATCTTTGAGTGGGGGATTGTGTCAAAACACCTCCAGAGAGCCCTTCCAACAACAAATCTTCTACAATGCACGTTTGGCAGAACTATTTTAACGGAATACTCTATCTATACCTCTATCAATCTGTGGAGTCCAACTTGTGTTATGGGTGTTATATTAATATATACAGAATAATAGACTTCTGTGAAACCTGAATGATTTGGAGACTACCTGTAGAGCACGTGGTGGAGAAAATGGAGATCTCTTCAAAGATGTGCAAAACCTCAGAGGCCAAATGGTGACACAAACTGTTCCCTAACTGAGACCTTGCAGGAAACTGAGAACAGAAAGGACTTTTCCCAATCCAAAACTTAGTCAAGGAAGGGATTGGAAAAAGTAAATGTTCATTATCAGCTGTGAATCTAGAAATACAACTCCAGGCTCTTGAGCTAAGCAGGCAGACCTTATGCTACTCCTAATTTTTCCCCTTCTGCAACTTCATTCCTATTTAAGTTCCCAGATGATTTATTGCATTTTTCCTTTGAACAATTGCTCTTTCATTTTGCCCCCTTGCTGAGGCTGGAGAGTCCACATAGTTCTTTAATACAAACCAGCTGTAGCTCTATACTTTTTAACATATTGTGGTCTTCAAATTTACCACCCACTCTTTAGATAGAATCCTTATATATCTATATATAAAACCCCTATCTGCTAACTGCTGTGCTTTCATTCTGTTAAATAGTGTCATCCTCCTCCTCCAGGTTGCTCATATATCTCATCCCTCCTGCTGCTATCCAGACAGGTTGATGGCTAACATTTTCCCTCTCTTTGCCAAGTCCTGGCTTTGACTCCCTCTTGTGCCATCTGGTACAACTTCATTGTTAATTTTGACATTGTTCTCATCACTCTGCTGAGTGTGGTGCTACCTTGAATGCCCTGTGGTTTAGAGGGTGTCTCTCACCATCACAGTGTGGGATAGTCTGCTAAGGCCTTCTCAGCTTCTCTTGTTGTCCACATAGTATGGCATTTTCTTAGTCCCTTCTGCATAATCATCATTTTTCTTCCAATGCAATGTGAAATATTGTCCCCTGCTAGGCACCAGCTTTCTGTGCACCCGCCTGTCATCCGCCTGTTGACCTTTTCTCTTCCACTTGGAACAGTTATATAATTATCTAGCTTTGCCATGGAGAGATCTCTTTTCCTCTCTCACTTTTACTATCCATTTTTACTTTTGTGGCTTTGTCTTCTTCTGTCTTCCCAGGGGGAAAGGCTTCAGCTCAAACTGACATTCAGCACCAAAATGTTTACAATCTCCTTGCTGTATATGTAAACCTGCTGTGTTCTGTAGCTTGAGACTCAACACAGACTGAAGGCAGGATTTTTGTAAAATTCAGTTTCAGCTTCTAGAGCCAAACCTGACTGTCCTGCCTTCTTGTGGTTGCCAAACGTTGCGCTTACCCTCAGGATCGCTACCCTGCTTCCATTTGTCTCCAAGCCAGCAACACTTCTTGGGATCACAGGCACAGCCTAGAGGCTTTTCATCCATTGGCTTGGAACACACCTTCTGTGAATGCAAGCTCATTTTCTGCAAGTCATACTGGCCCCATCAAAAAGCCATCCCTGTACAAGAGCAGCCTCTCCTGCTCGGCTCCGGCAGAGTCTGCTTTCCAAAATGCATTTTGTACAGGGTACTGTAGAAATATCCAGAAACATGAACCTCGGGATACAGACCTTGCTCAAAGAAATCAGCCTGGCCACCTCTTTTTGAACTAAAACCTCTTTGCCAAATCATACCACTTGCAATGCCTGGGCATATGGATGAATCCTAATTATGGGAATAAAATACACAGACATACAAATTAGCAATACTATTCTTCACATAAATGACACCAAATGTGCACGGTTTACTCCTTTGCCAGGCAGAAACTGAAAACTACAGTCATTTAAACATTCTAGATTCTGTGTCTAAAAATACATTGATAATAGAAGGGAAAAGTATTTAAAAAAAAAGAAAAAAGGACAGGATGATACCAGAGAGGAGTTAAAATGCTGTTTCAGAGCCTGAGTCTATTCCGAGGAAGAAGTCATATTTTCATTAAATCTATCTCAAATTTGGCTGCTTTGCCACAAGGGCTGGGATGCAGAGTTTCTGAAATCTATATGATTTCAAAAGATTTTGTAGCATCAGTGTAACTCTGACAATGTTTCAGAAAATGGAAGTGACATAAATGAATTCATCTGTCGTTAGTGGATTAGGCACCTCCAAAGGCACAGTGGGATATAAACATATATAGCTTTTCATGAATGTAGGAACTGGATTGTAAAAGAGAATATTTGTGTAATGGGCCCTTTGACATTTCTCAGCATTGCTGTATTTATTGTGCCTGCCTTTGTTTTGGGGCTGCTATTTTGCCAGGCCAAGGAGTCTAGGAATATTAAAAGGCTCACAAGCTGCCAGTAAGGCTTTGATGTGTAAGAATGATTCTTTAATTGAAGGAATAAAGAACGTGAATTCTGCTTCTGGAGTTCTTCTTAAGTGAACCTGTAACTTCTTGTAATAATTTAAATGTATCTGAGCAAATTTAGCCTTAACAAAAGTTACGAATATTGACTGAACTTTCATTTTAATCCAATTCAACAGTTTGTGTCTTGGTTGTGAAGAAATAATTCTTGTTGCTCCAAGACAGAAAAAAATTCTAATTCAAAAGTAGGGTCAAAAGTAGGATGCTATCACATTTTATTCAGTACCAGAACAGGTGGACCCATGTAAATGGCGTATTAGGAATGGTCCCAGGAATATCTCCATTGCTCAGCCATACCTTTTGGACTGCCTTTTCAGGCAATGCAGCCAGTCACCTCTCCTGGACACGATGTACAACATGGCTCAGGCTTGCAGCTTCTTTTCATCTCCCTCTCCAGTAAGAATTAAATGCAGATACCAGATAAGTACAAATTTGTTAACATCCCAGTGCTGTTACAGATGTTTGGACCACCCAGTGTTTACACAGAGAGTGGTGCTGAATGATTAACTCTGGGACAGACTGCAAATCAGACTGCAAATCCCCATTTCCTATCAAGGGAAAGAGTGCCTGTAGATCCAGTCCTAATGTCCAAGGAAGGATGAGGGCAGTTAGGAATGCTTTGTGTACTGACCAGTGACACTGGGCTAAGAAAAGTGTAGCTTTACTTAAGGGAAAAGGAGAATCAACAGTTTGGTTTACTGCTTTCCTTTCTATCAAGACCACTAAAGACATTTGCTACAGCACTGTCAGAAACCATTTTTCCTGATCAGATTAGGAACAAGAAAAATTTCATGAGCAATCCTTTTGTGCTTGACTCAATGACCACAAGCAAGGTGCATGAAAGACACTTCAAGACCAAAGTTAAACTGAAGACCAAGATTTCATATGGTCTCAATCTTCAGTTCACCTTTAAATATACCCTAGTGGGACTGTCCTTCTGCTGAAAGCTTAATTTCTGTAAAAACAATTAGTAAAGTCTCTCATCAGTGTCTCTAGGATTGTACAGCTCAGCCTTTGGGCTTGGAGTGTGAAGCATCGCTGCGGAATGCAGGCTCCTTTGGGTCAGAGTTCTGAGAAAAAAGTCAAAAATGAGGTGAAACCAGCAAAAGGTCTCCCAGATATGGAATGGAAAGAAGACAAACTGCATAGCTGATGAACTTACAGGTAACACAGGGGAAGTTTGTATACTGTTTCGATCCTAACCTTCTTCTCCTGATATGTGAATGAGGAAAGATTTGCCATTTTTGTTGGACAGAGTGGGAATGGGGGAAGTATGTGGGGGTGCTTGCCAATAATTCATATTTGCCATGTGAAGAGAACAAGAAAAAGGTGAACTATGCTATATGTCAAAGGAGGAAAATTCTGACTAAAAAAGGAGATTTTGAACCATTCATGAGACAAATTTAATTGACTAAATGGATTCTGTGGCTGTGTGGTGCTGAGGAAAAGCAAGGATGAGCTGCCAGGATGGGTCCAAGCCAAGGAGGAAGGAGGAGTCAGGAAGTTCAGTCCAGTGACAGCTGAAAAAGACAATACAAAAATATGAGGAAGCCTGTAAGAAATCAGAAAATAGAGAAGTTATAGAGTGTTTGATTTAAAACCAGCATATAATCCTGTGCAGCTGACACCGCTGGTATCACATAAATGACCAGACTAAGCCCACCATACCCTCATCATCACCAGAGGACCCAAAAGTAGGGCTGCATCTCATTTTAAAGAGTCTTGCTTCTGTTTTCCATTAGTGAAAAACACAGTCTGATTGAAAGGGTTCCTTTGCAAGTGCTACCATTATTTTAAACTCCTTGGGTCAAATTCTTTCTGTACTCCAGTAAATACTGAGCAATAACAATTTACACTGATCCTGTAAGAAATAGTAAAGGAAAAGAGGTTTAGCTACAACTCATGAAAGTAGTTTTTCTCACAGCATCAGAGAAAAGCCATTGCCACAAACAGGATTTTAAAGATTCTTGCAGCCACAATATTAAAACTACTTCTCTATAGCATTCAAACCCTTCTGCTTTACTATTAAAGATAATACCACATAAATACAACGTAATCCAGGCATCTGAACTGCCTTCTGCAACATATGTATGATCTTTCCTTTTTTATACACAACAAATCTGATAAACAGAGATTATATAAAGAGAAATCGTTGGAGCATTACAGCAAGTGTATAGCACAGACTAGTTTCCCTCTTTTCAAGTAATCCCAACATATACAGCCAGAGGAGTCTAATAATTAGGGAAGAAAAATGGACTTCTGCTAGAAAAAAGAAAACAATTCATGTTAAAAAATTCCCTGACTTTGAGCATAGTTTATTTTGTGCTGAATATTTTTAAAAGCTTAAGATTATAAAAGCTCTGTAGCACAAAAGAAACTGCTTTATTTTGCCATATATCTGTTCTCAACAGCCCATGAAACAAGAATAAAGAATAGAAGGAGCAAAATATGAAGAATATAAGGAACAAAATTATCACCAACAACCACACTCTTGGATGCCCATCCCTTAGGGAGATGTGTGCAGGGACAAAGAAAGTGTGCAGAAGTTGGTGCTGGGAGCAGAAAACGCAAGACACAGCAGTAGGTAAAGAAGATTTGTGAGGAAAGAAACTGTAAAGACCTGCTTTCACACTTGGAAAAATGATTCAGATACCGACAGAAAGATAAACCTGAAGAAGAGTGCTAGCTTTCTTATGAAGGCATTCTGTCATAGTTTAAATAGCACTGTTTATTTCTCTGAGCATGTAGGTAAGCCTGAGAAACACAGGAACACACAAATGCACGACTAAGTGGAATGTCCTTCAACATAAAAATGACTGAAGTAATAGCTTCTAAGCAGCTATCACTTGTATTTCTTGGATGTAGTTAACACCAACCAATTAATGCTGATTATTTGGCTGCAAGATGAAATTGTGAAAGGATGGAGCATGGGGAGGTGTGGTGCAATCCCAACAGGACAAGGAAGACTGCACAGAGAGACTCAGCTGGCACTGGCTGCTGGAAACATCCAGCCCTGAGGAAGCAGTAGGCATCATGTATAGGCAGGAGTGGGCGACATGAAGGCCACGAAGGTAAGGAAAGAGCTGCAGTACAGAGTTGTTCCACTAACTTTGCAAAGATGCCATCACAATTATTCTAAAAGAGCAGCATCTTCTATTAACTTTCTAGTTTATATTTAAACAAATTTTAAAACAACACAGCTAAAACCAAGTGAGTCTGTATAAATAGTGAGAAATCTCCTAAATAATTGGAACCTAATATGTAGGACAGGTACTGCAAGAGGCATAATGCAGAGTGAGGGCATTAGGGAGGCCAGAACATGTCCCTGAAGTCTTGTGTGGCAGTTTGCTAAGGAAAAACTTCATCCAGGCTTTCTTCAAAGAGCTGGGGAAACTACCAGCACATTTCATGCCTGCGGGCAGTAAGGCGTAGGATGAGCTTTGCACGTTGAGTCCATGTGCTGACCTAACAGAGTTCAGGTGGGAGGTGAGAGCATTGCCCACCATGAGCCTGTGTGGCTGGATGCTTAGTTCCAGGGCTTGCTGGAAACCCACTGAAAGGCCACAAGCATCCCCCTGCAGGGAGTCCAAACAAGGCTAGGAGGAGACACCACTCAGCTCAAAGCGCAGGAGGTACATGCAACTTCTTCACCACAGAAAATCACATTCATCCATTAAGGACACAGACCTGTTGTGTGACAAATGTGACCAATGTCAGTACCACCACCACCATCAGGTGCCCCGGTCTCCTCACAGGACTCAGTTTCACCAGATATCTCTGAACAATGTGGAAGGGATTGTAAACTCTGTGTGTCAGCCAACCAACAAGACAGGACAACACACTTCCCCTTGGAAATGGGATATTGTGCAATGCTCCTTGTTTTCACAGCATTGCCATCTGGTGAGTGAAAGCCAGGGTTTATGATTAGTTCTCTCTGTCTGCACAAAGTAGGACCTACAAAATGTCCTACAGACCCACTTCAAAGAGAACATCTGTGTGCTGGAAATGACAGCCTGAGAAAGGGGTTCCACTTGGTATTGTGAAAAATGTGGGGTTTACTCATCACATGCTTTGAAATCTAAATTCCTCTGGGGCTTTGCTGACTGCCAGAGCAGGTCCCTGTGGACAGAATTACACCGGCATGCTGACAGCAGGATCAAACCCTGGATTTACTACTCCCTAGCTCAGAGCAGAAAAGCTAAAGTGCCACTTCATTCCTCCTCCTCCTGAACGAATCTCTACCCTCTGGTACAGGAAAAAAAAAAAACAACACGTATTTGGCAGCCGCAAACAATGATTCTTTTGGGGACTAAGATGTGACGCCGCCTCCCAGCGCCCCTCGGCCGCCAGCGCTGCAGCGGTCCCCGAGGTCTGCGAGGACAGCGGCCGCCGGCAGCGGCTGTCCCCGCCGGGCTCCTCCTGCCCGATCCCCTGGGAGCGGAGGACAGCGAGTCCCGCAGCCTGCAGGTGTCTCCCAGCGGAGGAGGCTGCGGAGCCCCTTCGGGATCATGTGTGGTACCCGAGCAGATGTTCACTTGCTCTCGGTGCTCTTTGTGAGACAGACCCTCTGTGCTCCTGGCAGCGCGCTGAAGCTCACCGGCTGCAAGGGGACGGCCGCGCTCCCGCAGCTGCTCCTTTAACGGACAAAGGCAGGATTTCAAGTGAGGAGAAGAATGGGAGTCTGGCTGCAACGTTTCCTTCACTGCTACAACAACAGATTGGAAGAACCTAAGAGTTTTGATGCCTGGAAAACTGGATTCTGAATCGTGAGAGGGTTTGAAATCCCCCCCACCCCCCTCCCAAATAAAACAAACCCCTTTGACTTCTTCTCTCAGCAGGAGGGGGAGGGAGGGCGGATTTACCATGAAGACAAATCGAAGATGCAGAGCCCTGCTAGCAGTGAGTCTGAATCTGATGGCTCTCCTCTTCTCCACAACAGCTTTTATCACGACCCACTGGTGTGAGGGCACCCAGAGGGTCCCCAAGCCGAGCTGTGGGAAAGAGAAGAAGACAAACTGCCTCAACTACAGTGGGAATGAGACTGCAAATGAGACGAACCAGAATGTGGTTCATTACAGCTGGGAGACGGGAGATGACCGCTTCCTTTTCAGGTATTTCCACACTGGGATCTGGTACTCCTGTGAAGAAAATATCAATGCCGCTGGTAAGTATAAAACAACTTCCTTCCAGCTTGTGTTGCTTTGTGTGTGGCTCAGTGTGATAAACACACAGGCAAGCTGTTCTGTGCTGTATCTTAAAGCAGATTCGCCCTGCAGAGAGAGAGAGGCAGGATTTGAACAGTTCTTTGTCGAAAAGCAACCTGTTTCCAGCGAGAGCAAGGATTTGCTTGTTTACCTGCTGGCTGGTGCAGGGTCTGTGCTCTAAAAGCAGCTGAAGCTCTGACAAGCAGTATGTGCTACCCTCATGGGCACTGCAGCCAGTCACTGGCCAGTGCTTCCCTTCTGGGAGCTGCTCCATGCAGAGCACAAAGACAGCAGCTGGGAGTTGTGAAGGAGGTTCTGACATCTAATTGTAATTGCCCCCGAAATAACCCCTAGGGCAGGGGTCTGAATGACAGGGAAAGCACAAAGGTCACAGGTTTTATCAGGGTGTAGCCTAGACTGCCTCTTTTCTCCTATCCCTTAAGTAAATGACCTCCCACAAACCCTTCCTGGTGGCTGGATTGTATATTTATTGGAGTAGAGAAATGGCAGTTAAAGGGCACAACTGGGCAGAAGACAGCTCATTTCTGTTCTCTGCTCAGCCACCTGAGAACCACCTGAGAAGACATCTCTCCAGCTTAGCCACACATTCATTTTCTCTGCTGTACTCTGGCACTTATCAAGGAATGAAACACTGGATGGTGGATGGAAGGTAGCAGCCGTGGGATTGATTTAAGTCTCAACAGACGCAAACTGTTGGTCCCTACTCCCCGAGCTGCCTAGCAGAGCTAACATCCAAACTCTGCTTTTGAAGGAGCTTTTTCTTGAGCTTATGTTACTGAAAAATAAAGTTTACAAAAGTGACACAGTATATGGCTTTTTCCATTCTACCCTGCCATTGCTCAAGCAGAAGAGTAGGGAGTTGGTCCTTCACTGCTGCTGCAAGAGAGGAGCAGTTGATCATCCTACGTGTTGTGTCTCTGAGGACACAACCTCTCTGATAAAGGAAGTTTATGAGATCCTGGTAAAACTGCTCTGTAAGGATGTGCTATAAAGTGAGGCAAACTTGGGGAGCAGCTCGCAGTCCATTTCATCCCAGGATTCTGTTTATACTCACTGCTATTTATGAGGATAGGACTTCAAGAATTAGTCATAAAACTCAATTTAACATATGAAAAAGAAAGTTCAAGAACTCCAACCTTGAAACAGTCAATAATCAGCTCCATGGTGAAATGAGAGCACCAAAGTAAGCCTCTTGATGTTAGAATAAAGTGTAGAAAAACTATGATTTACTGATTTGGAAATAAACTTAGGCCACAGCAGCCTGAGTGAGCAGTTAAGACTCTCTGACTTTTTGAGCGTCTTAGCTGGGATTGGGACAATCAAGCATGCTCAGGTTTCTGGCAGATAACTGAAGCTTTCCAAGCTAAGATTCATGTGTGAGATAAGTTGTAACTGTGTGACTGTAGCCCACTCAGAAAACTGAGTTATTTGTGGGAGAAGCGAAATACAGCGATCTATTCTGTACTGGGTAAACAAAGCTGTGCTGGAGTGGGTGATTTCAGGAGATAGCTGGAAGCCAGCTTTAAAAAAGTTATGGTGAAAGCAGGAGAGGAGGGGTTGTTCCTCCTTCCCCACACACTAGAACAGCCACCTGTGTATTTCCTCTGATTTGAAACATTAACTTGGTGAAAAGTACCCTTCAGTTAGCAGGGCAGGAGTGACAAACCTCTGGAAAGAATGCAGCCAGGTACAGGGATATATTGACTTACACAGACAGCTGTCTCCTTCAGGATTTGCCGGTTTTTGTTTGGTAAGGACAGGAGCAATGGCATGGACACAAGTCAGAATTCGTCCCCAAGAGTGTCAACATAAAATAACCATGAAAGCTTTCCATTCAGACTTAGGGGTTTGTAACACCAGACTGTCAGTACATTGTCATGGCCTTTCACAGCCTGACTGGTGATCATTTGATTGGAGCTCCAGGGCAGCGAGGCACCGATCAGCCCCAGTCCTACAGCACGGTGATCATTATACACCCCCAACACTCAGTCTATCTGAGTAACCCATCCCATAGGCTCATCACTGTGTCCACAGCACACTTACTGACCACAGCCCTGCAGGGATCACAAGTCATACAGTGGCTGTGTTGTTAATAAGCACCCTGTGGTGCCAGGAGAACATGAAAATATCCCTAAGCCCACAGTATTAAATCAGACAAAACGCCTCACTTGAATGCACTCCATACTTTCGATAACATTTTTCTTAAAGCTTTACTGAGAGCATACTGAAAATGACTGCAACTACAGCCTTCCCCCAGGCAAAGTCCTTTCAGTAGCCATTCCATAGGCTCACACACCTCTGGCAGCAGGATTTATGGCCACTATCTATGGTCATCACCATTCCTATACCTCCTGATCTATCCCTGATTCCCGACTGCTGATGTTTGAAGATAAGCAACATGAATCCCACCAGGAACACGTGAATGCCAGTAACACTCTCTGTATCTGTGATGCTGTCAAAACTCTCCAGAGACTCCTGGCATTCCCAGCTGTGAACCACATTCTTCAGCGAGCCACCAGGCTTTTGATGTCTCTCTCTCTCTGCAGGTGTGGCTCTGTCAAACCTTTCTGCTCTTTGCACTGGTGCAGCTGAAGCACAGCAAATCTGTAGTGTAGACACAGGATCAGTTCGCAGAAGGCTGATACTGCAAGGAAGGACAGGATTGCAGGGCTTCCAGTTGGCTGGAGGAGCTGGGACTCAGTGACACCTTAAAATGACATTCAGGCTGCAATCAAAAAAAATTTTGAGCGTCTTCTTACTGCTTAGCTGAAATGTCTGTTGAGATCCCAGAGGCAGAGGTGCAAAAAGCATGCTTTAGGTTCTGTGCACAGACTAGTGAAGCAGGCCTTCATCTTGTTGCAGGTCTCTAGTTTCACTGACATCTCTAACAGAGATTGAATGCTGTGATTATTTCTGAAATAATTTTTGAATGTATAGTTTATTTTTATCTGGCATGTGTAGGACAGCTAAAGAATCCAAAAAGCATTTAGCACCTGAGAAATATAATTGTGAATTCCCCTCTGGCACTAGAGTGACTTCAGCGTATGTATGTCATTGGCGGGTGAGTCCTGTAATTACTGAGCACAATTTCTGGCTCAAAATTATGCTGAATCCCAGGCTACCAAGAAGGAGATTAAAGCTCTGTTTTTCAGAGTGGGTTCAATGCTTTGGATCCCATGTGGGTGGAGGTACCTTCTGAAAGAGCAACAGATTGTATCTCCAGAAGGGGAGAAAGCTGAATTGTACCCTGTGAGCTCTGCACTCGTGCTGGTCGCAAGTCCTGTTCTGCTCTCACACCCTGCACAGGGCACTTGGTGTCTCCTTCTGGGCCATGAATCCCTTGGCGATGGGCAGGTGTCCCAGAGCCAAGCTGTTTATTGTTTAATTTCTTTTTGCATATGATTTTGAGTGCAGCCTAGGTCTGTGCTTGTGTCATTACCAAACACCTTACAAGATCTCAAATGTGTGCCAATAGCAGCTGTGGTAAACTAACTGGTAGATTCCATGACTCAAGAGCATACCTGCCATGTAAAGATCAGCACATGAAGTAAGTAAGGTGGCATACCTTATCCAGATAGGTAGAGGGGTTTGAGAGCTGGGAAGCAGTAACAAGTTAGCCAGTTTTGCTTAGTAGTGTGTTTGCTTTGATTTTAATTGAAAAAAACCCATGAACTCAGATCTTAGTTTAGTTGTTAATGAACAGACAGTCTCAGTAATAACATCCACATTCAGAGGAAAAGCAGCTGCCTAGGTGCCTTTTAAGAGTACTGTCCTGTTAAATAGGCAACAAGCCTTTCTGTGTTGTTCACCACGCTCCCTACAAGTCAGAGAGATCAGGGATGGGTATGCAAGGGCTTGTTTTGTGTTCTTGAAATTATGTTTTGAGGACAAGGGGTCTGTAGCTCTTTGTATGCTCTGTGCCACGCATTCCATAGCACTCTTTAAGGAGTAAATGGTAGAGCAGAACTTAGTTGGTATGTAAGGATGCATCAACGTAGGCCATAAATATGGACATTAAATGCACATTTGAGAAGGAGCCAGAGAATGAGAGGTGTATCCTGCAGAAATGAATAAATCTGTAACATACGAAGAACTTGCCATCCACTTTCACAGATCCAGAGCCGCTCTGCGTCACCCCTCTCCCCCGTCACCATGCGATAATAAGGATATGTGATTCACTGTAGGTGCCTGTCCAGAGAGAGAGACCAGGGAGAAGCACCTTGTGAGTGTATAATTAAAAGCAAGAGGAACTGGGAATTCTTGCTGGATTATGAGAAATACAATATAATTGGCATGACTGAAACCTGGCGGGTTTATTCGCATGACTGGAATGTAAAAATCGCTAGTTCTAAATTGTTTAGGAAGGAAAGAGCGGCAAAAGGAATTGAGGAGGTAGAGCTTTATATTACAGATAACATTTCCAGTGATAGAGGAACTGAACCCGGGGGGCCTGGATAATCTCCATCTGAGGATGTTGAAATAATTGGCACATGAAAATGCAGGTTTAGTAGCAAGGATCTGCACATCGCTGTATTCAAAGAAAACTGGAAAAAAATTATATAGGCCACTTGACCCAGCAACCTTAACACAGTTTTCAGGGAAAGCACTCAGTACATGACAACAAATAGGTTTTATCAAAGGCAGGGGTTTAGTAAAGGCAAATCTTTTAACAAGATGAATCACTTCTTAGACAGGGTAATGCATTAGACCCAGTCTCTATGGAGTTACAAAAAAGCATTTGATGGAATGTCCCACTGAAGATTCTTTACAGAAGAACTACAGAGAGTGGAGAGAATGGTAACAACGTGGTGATAGATGCAGGCATGCTTCCTCACTGGGGAATGCTAAACAGACAGAGCCTCTTCACACTGGAAGGAAGGCAGGATGCGCAGAGAGCTCTGATACTGGTGGGGGTCACTTGGGAATGACGGAGATCAGAGAAGAGATATTGTTGACTGCTTCTGTGATTTAAGAACAATAAGACATAACAGACAAAAATAAATACTCCTTGTTAGAGAGCTCCCTGCCAGGGAATATTTGAAGGCCAAAACTGGGGACGGCATGGATCCAGGGAGGAAACATCCATTGGTGTTACTAACAGGATGATTTGAGAGCGACCTCTGACCAGGAGGTCCCCAGACTACTGATGCAGTACTGATACTACAAGGGAAATAGGTGAGCAGAATCACCCTACACTCACCCCTTTGTTGTTCCCTATATATCTGTCACTGAATGATGATACAAAAACACTGAAGTCATGGCCTGAAGTAGGTAGACTTGCTTCAATCTGTGGCACAGATTTTGATTTTGTTTTATTTATTAGGGTGGGGATAGAGAGATTGTAAGCTGACTGCAGAACAGTCTTGCAGAGAGGCTGTGGCAAGTAATATAAAAAGGGAAATTATCACACTGGAGATCAGACATCTCTAAGTTGTCCTCAAATTTGATTTTGGAACTGATTTTTTATTGCTGAGATTAGTGATCTAGGAAAAAGAACCAGGGATACAACTCATGTCACCTAATTTGTGAAAAAAAGTGAAGATAAATCCAACAGCAAATCTGTGGGCATTAGGAAATGTAGATTTCTGAACCTAAACTGGTCAACATCATCATCACCATCAGTAGAAAGAAGTGAGCACTTCTTGGAGAGATGAAATACTTCCTCATATGGGATGAACTGAGCCATGGGATTATGTGTTTTCCTCATTGAGCAAAAAGGAATCTGCCCAAAAAGTTGCATTTCTAACACAGAAGCTTTAATTGGAAGAGAATAATCCTGCTTTAAATGCAGGACACAAAGTGTGACAAGCATGTTGAGGAAGGTGATTCTGCCCCTCTATCTGTTCTTGCAAGACCTGACCTGGAGTCCTGCAGTCAGTTCTGGAGTCCTCAGCACAGAAAGGACATGAAGCTGTTGGAGTGAATCCAGAGGAGGCCACGGAGATGATCCGAGGGCTGGAGCACCTCCTGTACGAGGACAGGCTGAGAGAGTTGGGGTTGTTCAGCCTGGAGGAGAGAAGACTCTGGGGAGACCTTAGAGCAGCCTCCCAGTACTGAAAGGGGCTCCAGGAAAGCTGGGGAGGGGCTCTTGATCAGGGAGTGCAGGGATAGGATGAGGGGGAATAGTTTTAAGCTGAAAGAGGAGAGATTGAAATGAGATACCAGGAAGAAACATTTCCCTGTGAGGACGGTGAGGCCCTGGCCAGGGTTGCCCAGAGCAGTGGTGGCTGCCCCATCCCTGGAAGTGTCCAAGGCCAGGTTGAATGGGGCTTTGAGCCCCCTGATCCAGTGGGAGGTGTCCCTGCCCATGGCAGGGGGGTGAAACTGGATGGGCTTTAAAGTCACTTCCAGCCCGAGCAGTTCTGTGATTCTGTGATTGGCATTACAGAGGAGGGATTTTTCTGCATCATTAAAAACATGAGCTACTCTGATAGAGTTGTAAGAATAGTCTTTATGTTTTAAAAAGATTTAAAAGCACCAAACACTAAGGCATAAAACCCTGTGAGGTCCCAGGTAGTTATCAATTGCAAGCAAAGAGAAGAAACAAATTGTGGGCCAGTGTTTGACTGTGGAGTGACTGTGAGCTGCAAAACGCTGCAATAGAAAGGAAAGTTGTTATTCTAAGGAAGAATTGGCACCACTGGGCAAGACACAGGTAACGTGTGTAGTGTGGATGCCATCACGCATAGTTATGGTGAGAAAAAGGGGGAGGTGAAATAGAATCACAGAATCATAGAATTACATCGGTAGGATGTAAGTCCTACTCCTCTCCTTGCCATTCCCTCTGGTTCTATCATAGGTCACAAGACAGATCAGCACCTGTGTCACTTCCCTCCCTTGAGAGAAAGCAATTAACAGCTCTGAGATCCCCTCTCAGTCTACTCTTCTGCAGGCTGAACAAACTAAGGGACTTCAGCTGCTCCTCATACAACTTCCCCTATAGACCCTTCACCAGCTTTGTGGCTTCCTCTGGACAGGCCCTCCTCTAGATGCAGGATGGGATTTCCAGGGTAGTTAAGGAAGAGAGAATCTCCTTTAAGAAAAGAAAAATCAGAACTGGTTCTCTTTATTATAGCACATTGAAGATCTAGAGGGGATGTGATGGTACCTTATATATGTGGGGAAATATCAAGGAAAGATTATGTCCTAAGTAACTCATCATTGAGAAAAAAAGTGAAAATCCAAGGAGGGGTTCCCAGAAAGCACATCTCTGGACTTCACCTCCACAGAGGGCAGTGTGGGCAAAGGAAATCCACGGGCTGAAATGGATATTTCTGCAATTCACAGAAAGAACTAGATGAGAGAGGAGGAATGTCTCTGGCCTGAGAAGCTTGGAGCAAGTTCTGCATAGCTGATTTGTTGGTGCCTTAGGGAGGTCTGAAAGGAGCCTCATGGTCTGACTGCCTTGCTCACGGCATGTCTATATTTTTTTACATTACATCCGTGCTTCAGCAGTGCCACTGGTCACCAGTAGGAGTCAAGAGAAGAGTTGCTGCCTTGATGCATATGATGTTTTCTGGAGGGTTTTATGCCTTCTCTAAAGCATCAGAAATTGGCTACAGGTGGAGACAGTGTGTGAGGAGGTGCTTTGCTGCCGTTGGCATTATTACATCTTCTCAGTATCTAATTGGTATGTCTGCTCATGCACTGAACATTAAACTGATGATCTAATTTGGGATCAGAAGAGAAATCTCCCTCAGGCTAGATAACAGGCATAGTAACAATTTTTTTTCCTTCCTTTACAGCATGGGGAAGGGCCCATTTCATAAAAGCACTTGTGAACTCCTCCTAACAAATCCTTGGGTTTTTCCTTAGAGGATAAGATAGGCCTGGCCATAGGAATTTAAACTGTGTGGTAAGAGTCTTAAGATCTGTTCATGTTCCTCACGGTGACTCTCTCTCTTCCTGTGGTACACGATAGCTGTGCTTTCTGTGGTGCTGATTGTTTTATTACAGACCTTCAGTTTTTTATAGGATGTTGGGGATATTTTTGTGTCTGCAGTGCACTGGAAATGTTGGATTTTAGGCCCTCCTGAACCTGCTAGACAGACCAGCTGTGTGAACATCTATCATACACAAAGTGTGGACATAAAATCCCTGCAGGCTGAGACTCATAACAAAGTAAAGTAAGGGACTGGGCAGTGAACTGCTCCTTATTTGATAAGTTATTCTCTATCTCAAGAGCAAAGATTGTGTTGCTTTCCCTTTAGATGTGTCTTTCCTCAACCATTTAACCCAGTAGTCTTAAAGGAGGTATCTGATCATTTCTTGTAAATGGAATAAACATCAAAGTGCTGGAAGACTAACACATATGTCCATATTTCAAAGAGAAGCAAGGTGCTTACTCTGTTGCCAGTTAGTGCAAAATATGAACAGAGGCTACAGAAGTAAATATAGGCTGTAATATCAATCATCATGGTATCCTCATGGTTTTTAAATTACATCAGACTCAAACCTAATTTTAAAAGTTTTCTAACATGGAATTAACAGAACTGGCCTACTGGAAGATCTTAAAATCAGGACTTACCAGAAAATAGGGCTGCTTCCAGCAAGGCCCTGTGTTCATCATGAATTGGTGTAGTGTTATGCAGTGTTCCTGTTGGTAAACAAAATGGTAATATAAATCTTTGCTGATCTAGCTTACACATGATACAAGGACTACAGAAAGCAGTGAATAACGAGAAATAGATGTTATTTTTACACAATGACATAGCTCGTGGAACAGACAAAGGCAGACAAAATTCGCTTTAAGGTGTTCCATCTTGCATTTGGCTGGATTGGGCAGGGAAAAGGACATAAACTAAGCTTACAGTCTGGGAAATGGATTGGGAAGCAGAAGCACTCCACCACAACTAGACTCCCTAGATCTGGAGAGACCAAAAAATGCATTCATAAGGTTCACAAGAAGAAATGCAAGCACAACTTTTTTCCCCCTTGATTTCAAAAACTGGCCATTCATTCCCAGTGTGCTGTGTGCAAGTGTCTTACTGCCGATCTCGGTGACTTCCTTTAAAAGTCTGTGGCTGAAAAGTCAATCTGTCTCAGTTTCCATACTCCAAGTCAGGTGTGCTTGCCAGGTAAAACAAAACATCTCAACCCAAAAAAACAACTGAACATCTTTCAGTAGGGAAGGTGGAGGAAGTTTCTGAGTTGACTTTGAAGCAGGCAGCCTGAATTGCAAAGGCTAAGAGGAACAGAGAGGGGACAGATGGGCAAGCCAAGGAAGAAATACTGTTATGGTGGTAACTGTGAAGAAGTAGAGGTTAATGTGGCTCTGGCATTGAAGGTCCCGTCCCCTTGAGAAATCCCTTTGCCTCTTACCTACAGTCACTTGCACATGTTTCAAGCCACAGCCTCAGGACTGGTGTTCACAACGATGTGCCAGAGTAATGCTCTGTCCCAAATCCATCTTTGCCTCTGTTTTGGCACACGTCAGCTTTTGATGTATTCATTTTTCTGGAGTAATCCCATCCGTGAAAAGGAGTTCCATTCTTTGCTCTAAGAGACTTTCATCTCTGCCTGCCCTGCTTATGTAAGTCCAGAGCTAGGGCAGAGATCCAATGCAAATGCTCCAGCTGGGCATTATCAGGAGAGAAGCGCTGGCATGGTTAAAAGATAATCCACATTGATCCACAGCTAATAATTGGAAAGAGTGGGAGCTGTTGAACCACATTTCTTCTACAACCAGGGCTTTAGGGTCTTATTGGTTACTTACTCCTTTGATCTTTGTTAATCACCAGCCTGAATGGAGCTGCTAATGCAGTCACATGGGAGATTATAGAAGGCGTGTCAGACTTCATACAATGAAGTGTGTATCAACTACATCTTCTGGGAAGAGCTTTCATTCTAGTTCTCAGGTTCTTGGGGAGACCTCATAGTCCCACAGATACTGGACCTTTGACAACTGGTTTATTTTGGCATATTTACATTAGCACAGAGTAAGCAACCAGTGGGATGAACAGGTGAAAACCCTCCTCCTCCCATTCCTTGTTTGGAAATGCTTAAAGCAACTCAGAACTCTTTGGCTGATTTGATGTTTTCCAGATTACAAAGTCAGGTTTAAATTGACACCAGAATCATTGAAAGCCTCTCTCAGCACCACTGTTTCCTTGAGTCTCCCAATCATTTAAAAAATCTGAGCCATTTTCCAGCTCTCCAAATGATAGATGTGTGTACACATCCGTCAGGTCTTACCAAGATAATCAGATGAGTCTTGCGACTTGGATGTGTTTCAATTAGACATGATTAGAGAGCAGCCTGTGGAGATGTTTGCTTTCAGATACTGTGCAAGATTTTTCACATCAGGGAGAGTTGCAGTGCAGCAAACGCAGTTGCCATGGCACGAAGTCCCAGTTAGCACAAACGCTGGGCTGTTCCCTGCTCTGCCCGTGCCCTCTGCCCCAGGATGATACCTCTCTGATAAAAGTATTATCATCTCTTTGTGAATATGTGCATTGAGGAGAAACGTGTGCCTGAAAAGGCAAAGTTGAAAGCTTTAAGATTTTCTGCTTTATAAGGTAGAAAGTTTTAAGAGTTTGACATTACAGAACAGTCATATAGAGTTCAGATTTATAAACAACCCCAAAAGGGAAAAAGACTGTGAGATGTTCCAGCAGAGGCTGAGAAATTGAGCAGATTCTTATGTTACCTGAAAGTAAGAGAAATGTTAATGGGCAGCAGTGAATGACAGCTGTCAGAGTGAAAGGAACTGTTTTCATAGTTCAAGACATATCTTAGTGTAATTCCATGTGAGCTTGTTTATTTTCCAGAAGAAATATCGGTCTAGCACAATCAGCAAGGTCAACTGGAAAATGTTGATTTTGCAGATTAATACTTAATTTTTTCATTAGAAGAAATTCAGTTAAATACTCTGTCTGGGATCAGTTTAATCAAAATATTTCATTTGTTAATTAACCTTATACAAATCAGTTTGAGTGAGCTCATTAACCTGTATTTTCCCTAATGTAGTACTTTAGTTCACTGAAGCTGGGTTGCAGTCCTCAGCTGTGTCAAGGCTGCAATCCCTTGAGGGTTATATCTTTTTTTTAGACAAACACAATGATTTTACTCTCCATAGAAGATGTGGGATCTCATCAGAATCACATGACTTCAGATATAATGGGAGTGATAAAGATTTGTAAGGGCTTATTGGGAAAAAAGGGGACCTTGTCTTTCATAGGCCGGGAGCCAGAGCATTACTAAAAGGGAATGCTGTTTAAATGAAATTTAATCACTTAAATTTCCATCAGAACTGTACTTTTGAACTCATAAAATTTTATGCAGAGTAAGTGAATACAGACAGCTTTTTCATTTTTTTGCAAGATGAAAAGCAGAGTTGTAACAGAGATCATTCTTTCAGACAGAACCACTGGATTTCTTTTAAGTCAAATTAACTAGAATGTTTTGAAATTGTGTGGCTGGAAGACATACAAACTGGGATTTTTCAGAGTTGTTTTTATTTTGCTGCCCTGGTTATTAATGAGACATTTATCACTGGCTCAGGGAGGAAAGAACTCAGAAACATAGGACCAATAAGTACGATCCAGGGCACCATCTTCTTGTCCTTGCTATTGCAACAGCCATGTTATGAATTTAGAATAGAATCATCAAAACATTTAGGTTGGAAAAAACCTTTAAGATCATCAAGTTCAATTGTAAATCTAGCACTGCCAAGTCCCACTAAACAATGTCCCTAAGCACCACATCTACACATCTTTTAAATCCCTCCAGGAATGGTGACTCCACCACTTCATGGGCAGCCTCTGCCAATGCTTTCATTCAAGACATTTTTCCTAATATCCAGTCTAAACCTCCCCTGGTGCAAGTTAAGGCTGTTTGCCCTCTTCCTATTAGTTACTTGGGCAAAGAGACCAACATCCACCTCACCACAACCTGCTTTCAGGGAACTGTAGAGAGCAATGAGGTCTCCTCTCAGCCCACCTCAGCACCTGCAGAAACATCACTGCCATCAGCAAGCTTGCTTCTCTTCCTCCTCTCTGGCTGAGCAGGTTTGAAGGTAACTAGTGAAGCATGCAACCCCCTTCCCTATGTAGATGCAAAAACACATCACACTAATGGTCTCTCAGATATTATCATGGGCTCTGTTATCCATACCAAAACCTCAAGACCCTTACCTAGACACCAGGTATGTCTCCTCCTACTCTCTGGCTGGTTCAGTCTGAAGCTCCCTAACAAATTACAAATATACACACATACACACATACATATACAGGGTTAGATTAATTAATTAGGATTAATTAAAGGAAAACATATACAAATTTGGGGCTTTCCAGTTGGCTTTCCAGGCCCCTATGACTCATGCCCCCTTCTCAGGGAGCCCAGCAGAGACAGAACTGAGCCCATGCAGAGCCCGCCTGGTTATGAGGGAACGCATTTGTGAAGGCTTGCATCGATGATGTTTCTACCTCACCCTTGGGAAGCCATAGAAGAAGCCAGTACCAAGCTCTTATGGATGTTTAGGTGGTCGATCAGTCCTCTCTCCTCTGCCTCCAGCAGTTCCCTGGTGCTGCTGAGCTCCAGAGAGCTTCATGTGCACGTGAAGTACATGGCCACTGTTCCTGCATGGAAGCAGAAAGCATTCAAGCCAGGTCACACCTCTTCTTCCTGTGTGAGTTACGTGCAGGACAGATCACTCTGTGGCTTTCTCCTCTGTCAGAATTGCTGCTGCAATTGGGTGAAGGCAGGGAGTATCAGGGGGATGAATCCTGGACGCTGTTCTTGTTGCATCTCTAAAGAACCTTTTCTGTATTCTCTGAAGACTCCACAGGAGCCTGGTTATGAGAAGATGCATCCGGAAAAGGGCAGCACAGCAGGATAAACTCTGCCAAGCCTAAAATTAAACTTAAGAGGGCTTAAGAGATCAGTTATACAAGATACCCAAAAATAACTTAGAATAAATCCTAAGAGGAACAGTGAAAGCACTGCTGACATCTTCAGTTCTCAGTGAGATGCATGTCTCTATGTTGAAGGATGAATGTGGTCTATAAATACCACCAGTGGTTACCATTGAAAATAGAGGAGGGCTTTCCAGTGCTCCAGCAACAGGAATAGCAAAAGGAAGTGTTCTTCATCAGGAGGTGCTTGAGCAGTTCCTACCAAAACCTTTAGCAGTGAGCCAGGCATGATCCAGATATGAGCTGTTTAAAGTGAACTGACCTCCCTCCAGGGTTTTCCCTGTCTCCAACCTCTCTGTGCTGTGGCTCCAAAAGGCCTTTTACTCAACGCTGCAGCATTTTCTGTCCATATTATTTAAACAGGAGGGCTCAGTCACAGCCAGGACTCCTGGGAGAGATGGTGTTCTGAGGAGGCTGATTTCAGGATGGGGATCCTCCTAGTGATCACACTCTCTGCATCTGTTCTGCAGATGAGGCACCTACAGCCAAACACTACAGTGTTGTTTGCTTCCTCAGTATCCAGACATTTCAGAAAGGCTTTGTACCATACTGGATGTTTAAAAGCACTGTGTATCTCCAGCTCTAAGAACAGCCTGTGCAGTATCTGTAGCAGCAAATGCCATTCCCCTTTGGCTTTCTTGGGATAACACGCTAGAGAGTCAGGTATTCAATAAAGGTTTCCAGTAATATGCCTTCAGATTCACTGCAGCCACAGGTGAGAGATGACTCAGTGCTAGACAGCAGATAACACTGCAATAAAAGTAATAGCCTACATCTGGAAAAAAAGCCCACAAAAACCAAACCCAAACCACAGATCTGTGTGGCTAGAAAGAAAAATTCATCTTAATCTGCTAATATTAAGTTCAAATCTAAGGGTCCCCCTCCCAATATGCCCTTGATTTTATGTCACTGCATTCCTGACACATCTCATGCCCTAATATTCAGAGTCTCTGGATGAGAATGTTTCCTAATTACAGCAAGTATCTTTTATAGTCCACCTATTTATTTTGATTTCTTGGTGGGGAGCCAAAAATACACCAGGTGTGAAAAGAAGTTGAGGGAGATGAGCTTGTCATGTCCCTATAAATAGAGAAATGGTGACTACAAAGGTGATTTTGCAGACAGGGAAGTTCAGGTTGGGTAAGAAAACACTTCTCAGGAAGAGCAGTGCACCCCTGGGACCAGAGTGGAGGAGAAACACCATCCTTGGAGTCATTACAGAGTGGGTATCATCATTTTTTAAGTGTTTCAAGATTTGGCCGAGCAAAGTCACAGTTGACCTGCTCAGACATAAATGAGAGTCCTGCTCTGAACAGGAGGCTGGACAACAGACCCACAGGGCCCTGTCAACACAACGCTCCTGGGATGCTGTGATTTTATTCAGTCTATATGCCCCAAAACTTAATAACTTACTCATCTGCTTGGACATGGACTGCCCCCTCTACCTCTTTGGAGACAGAGATGGTGCTTTGATAAGTCAGGTGCATCTTCCTTTTCTTGATTGTCCTCTTGACAGGGCCTGGATTCACAGGTTAGAAGTCCTTCCCTATGCCATGGAGATGTTTAAAGGTTTGTTTCAGTGTCAGGTGAACCTTTTCCTTTATAGCAACTTATACCTAGACAAACAGACTGCAGACTGTGTACACAATGCTTTTTAGTACACTTAGCATAGGTTTAAAACTGTAAAAAAATAAATAAAAATGGTAATTATAGCATTATAATAATAGAATGCTATTTCAGCACACTTATCATTTGAATGGTTACATTCATCTCAATTCAGCCAATGAAGACACCAGAAAGATTAACATTTTATATTGGTTTGTACATAGAAGTAATGACACAGTGACTCCAACACCACTGCAGCATTTCACTGATTATTGTTTTTAATAGCCCACATTTCCTGAATTAGTCTTTTGATTACACACATAAAATTGAGCAAAACTAATAAATAAACCCCCTCCTGAAGCTGTCTTTGTATCAATAGAAGTCTTAAAGGGCAAAATGGATTCTTCTACATTACCTCTGGCAGGCCTGCTGTGCTTTGACTCCTCGAGGCAGGCAGGCTCTTGGCTACCGTGACACAGAGCGTGTTGAAGGAAACACATACACTTGGTGGATGGGGCACCTAGAGCAGAGGAATTATTTTAGAATGTCTAATTGCCTGAAGAAGTAAAAAAAAAAAAGGTCAAAACATCCACCATTAAGATACATTTTCTGCTCAGAAGAAATATGCTTCTCAAGAGTGCCTGCAAAAATGGAGCTGGAGTCCTAAACAGAGAAAATTTAATTTACAGTGATAAATGGATGCAGCAACCACAAAACAGAGGGAGTGGCACAGGGATGTGATGGCCATAGGAAGGCATCTGCCTGCTTTGTTAACAAGTTTTTTAAATGCTATGCAATTGCTTGCTTGCTTTGTGTTTCAGGTTTTGTCAGTCCTAGTCATGTGTATCCTATCGATCCATTGAGATACCTGTGCCCATGGCAATGCTCCCTAGCCCTGGGAGGTTCAGTCAGACCCTGGTGGGGCACAGACATTGTCCTGATGATGAGAAGAAGGAGGGCAAAATTGTTGAAAGAGGCCTGTGCTTTCCCAGTGCTACTCTGTCTGGAGTGCCACACCTCTCCTGGTCTTGGAAAAGGGCATCACTGACCCAACAACCAGGGAAAAACATTTTCTTCACTCGCTGTATGTCACAGTTCTGGTCAAGGGGCTGTAATCCTAAGGGAGAGAGAGCCCATCCTGGTGAACACGGTGGTTTTGGTCCAGCCTGGAGGCACGGGTAGATGTCTGCTGCCGGTGTGAGACAACCCAGCGGCCCTGTAGAGGGGGAGCAATGGCAGAAACACCAGTCGGGAAGAGGAGGCAGAGGAAAACCAGTCAACTTCTGTCTCCTAAAATAATCCTTTTCTTTTAAAGGTGAAAAATGTCGAAGTTTTATTGACCTTGCCCCGGCTTCTGAAAAAGGTAAGACAATACAGTCAAGGCTTCTTCCCGCTGTGCAAATCGCGTTGGCATTGTTTCTTGTCGTACTTCGGTGCCAGGGGAAACATCACTGCCTAAGCACACAGGACCTGTGTGTCATTCAGATTACACAGATGCAGGTGAAACCAATGCCAAGGTTTTAAGACAGCTGTTTATTTGGTTTATGCACATCTGTCATTTCTCTGATGCATTTTCTCTGATGCATTTTCTCTTCATTCAGCTGTTTGGGTTTTTTTTCAAAAAAACCTAAGATTTATATTGGAATACAGACATTACCCTTCTTCCTCTAGTGAGGAAGGACATATTGCATGGTTTTCTCAGGCCATGAAGATATTTATGGTCAGAAAACTGCAGTCATGGTACCAAATGTCTCTTTGTGAGAGGGAATCATGTAGATGGTTGGTTGGTTGATTTACCCTTGAAAAACAAAATATTCAAGTGTACAGAAAAAAGGTTTTCTTTGGCCTGATAGTGGAGTTGTAAATTCTCAAAAGCAGTTTAACCCATACATCTAAATAGTATCTATCAGGAAAAAATGGGTGAAGTTCAATTAATAAACTGAGCAGCTGAGCCCAACCTGCTCCCTGCTCAAAGCAGAGGGCTCTGCTCACAGCTGAAGGAAGAGGTGCACAAATCTCACAGAGTCCTCCACATCGACTGTGGCTTCTGGAGAATCCAAAGGGCAGATGGAGACCCAGGTTTGTACAAGAAGCTATCCGTTTTTTAGATCACTTAAAACAATCATGAAAATTTGGGGGCAGACAGTGCCTTCATCAGCTCTGAAAGAGAGGCAAGAATAGATGTAAGGAAAAATAGTTCTTAGTTTGTCTGGATTGCTGATCAGCTGGACAAATGGAAAGAGAAGGTCAATTACCATTAATTAAACAGTGGGATATTTCAGTGAGAAAAATAGTAACAGAGACAGTCTCTGTGAAATTCATTGTAAGTAAACCTAAATAAATCAGGCACATAAAGAAAGAACAATCCCGGGATTACTACCACTAATGGTCTCTAAGCTGAATCTCACACACACAGACATAGCTTGGTACATAGCTCTTCTCAGGAAACCACTGGCTTAGCAGGAGTCAAAAAGCAAACTACCTGTTAGAAAACATTAGGAAAGGTCTTGAGAACATAGCAGAGACCATCCTGTTGCATGAGGACTCTACACATCTGAGCACTTCACCTTCTATCAAACATAGTGTGGTGGTTTGTCCTTTTCAGTCCAGCTCACGGAACGACAGCAAGGATAATCAGAGTTCTGTAAAGTTCCATATAAGGACGAGACGAAGACTCTTCAGCCCAAGGGAGAAACGTGTGAGAGGGGATACGATGGATGTTGATAACGATGTAAGGGGAACTGAAAAGGCAACCTAGAGAATGGTTGCTCACTGCCTTTCCCAGTGCCAGGACTAGTGGGCACCTTCAGAGACAGGTTCAAAACAAGCACAATGTGTTTCTTATAAAGGCAACAGGATGTTTTGTGCTTTATACATTTTCTGTGAGAGTTCATTATGGTGCATAATGCTTGGTTGCATCACCCACACACTTTCCAAAACAGCATTTAGTGCTTTACTTTAAGGATTTCTTTTGGGTCTGTGAAATTCTGTCAGCAATTTTTTTAATTGAATTTTAGAGTTGCTGCAAGATGTCAGTGTGTATTTCGAGACTATTCTATTTTCCCTTTTTGAGAAAGCAAGACTCTTTTGGTATAGTGGCATAAAGAAACTTATAACTATTTCTGCAATGTTGCCACGGAGTTGTTGACAGAAGGGGAAGAGGATGCTCGGTCAGAGGCTGACCATCTGACTCATGAACAATTGCAGATCAAGGCGGACCCTGCAACACAGTTAATCTGAATTTTTCACCATTGGTCTTGTACTGTCCAGATACTGTGTCAACAATGCCCAACTTACTTTGGCTGTAGAATGCAATTTTGTGAGTTCTTTTCTTCTTTTTTCCAGTTAGAAAAAGCTTTCTACTCCTCTAATTTTTTCATCCCCTCATCTGCATTGGCTTTAAAGCTCATCGGGTTGTCAACAACTCAGTTACATCCAGAGCTGGGACAGATTCTTGATTCTTCTTCCAAGCAAATCAGATATGAGAAAATGCATTTAATATAAAAAGCAGAGTTCAGTTATAAAAATACATTGTGCTTTTCACACTCCATTGTGTAACCAGGAATTTTTGTGCTAAACTTATCTGCACAATGAGACTTCAGCTTATTCGGTTTCTGTACACATCTTTAGAGCAACTAAAATGGGTTGTTCAAGGTTTCAATTATCTAAAAGTTCTCCATGTGTACATGCTCTGTGATGGCAACTGAGCACTCAGGCTTTCTAAAGTTTTCTTTCAGTTGGTTTTCCCTGATCCAAAGAAAACCTCTCTCTAACCAACTTCTAAGCTAAATACAGGCTGCTGAAGCCTCTGCCTGTCTCTGAGCACATCACCTTCTGCTTTTAAGGCATGCTGAAAGGAAGCCTAAGAACAAACACGGTTGGGTTGAGCAGCCAGCCTCTTTTACAGTTCCTCACCAATTAGCAGCAAGTCAATATAAAACCTCTGCATAATATTTAAAACCAACTTAGCATAGAAAACCAAATCACCGAAACGTTCACAGTAAAATAAAAACACCTATGGTGAGGCCTGGTTACATCCCTAGCACACATCTTGCATTCACAAATGAAAATGTTTCCTATTCTTACTGTAAAAATGCAATACTTGAGCTTCCTATCTTTAATCCATTTGTGCTGATCTCTAATGTTGCTGGATACTATATTTCTGATCAGTTATTATACCTTTGGCATATATTGCACCAATGACATCTACTAAAAGGAGGCAGCAAAATTTGGGGCAAACAGACCCACAGAATGGTATAAATAAGCATTTCCAACCCACACTAGGAGAGCTCTTCCCTGCATTCAAGGCAGCTGCCAACAATCTGTCAGAACCTTGTAAGCTTAACATTGAATTTATTAGCTATTGCTGGCTGTTAGTGCCAAATCTGCTTAACAAAATCAGCTTGGTGATGGTAGATAATAACTAGGAAAAAAAAAATTACGTCCACAAATATTTAATAGGACAGTTTCCACTCACTATTGATAAGGGATGATGGGGCAATAGCTGGTTACATTGGCCAGGACTTTTAATAGGCTCTCACAGAGCAGATGTTGTTGGATATATGAAGGGTGCCATTTTCAAATTTTCATTACAGATATGAGCAGTAAGACAGAAAGTATTTCCAAAAGGATTTGGAAGGAAATTGCAACAGTAGCTGAATTGCTCCTGGGATCTTCTCCAGAAAACTTAATGCAAGTTTTGTTCCTGCTAATTATTTTGATGTCTGAAGAGGAAAGGGGTAACCTGTTTAATGAGGCACACTTGCATTTCACTGAAAAGTACGCTCAGTTCTCAGCTACTTGTTGAATGCTGCTTTCAGCCTTTCTTCTCGCTTTGGGCTGTTGAAAACCTTACTAAATCCACTTTCTGTCAAGCCTCCTGATGTGGTGCCCATCCTGAATACTCTGGCTGGGACACACTCCACCGCCCTCTTCTCATCACTTATTTTAGGGGTGCCCTCTAGCTCCCCTTTCTCATTGCTTCAAATCTGTGCCCAAGAGGACTTCCAAGAGGAAGAAACATTCAAAAGGAAGGGACAAATGCCACATGCCATGTCTGGAAACCGTGGCACCACAGTGGAAAGCACAAGATGACAGTATGTCCCATCAAATGGTCTGATAAATGACTTTGCTGGCTCGCATAGCACAGGATCACGCTGAGTCACAGAATTATGTAGGTTGAAAAAGACCTTTAAGAGCATTGAGTCCAATCATAAACTTCATGCTTCCAAATCTACCACTAAACCATGTCCCTAAGCACCTTATCTACACGTCTTTTAAATACCTCCAGGGATGGTGACTCCATCACTTCCTCAGGCAGCCTGTTCCAATGCCTGAGAACTCTTTCAGGGAAGTAATGTTTCCTAATATCCAATCTACACCATGGCTCTGTACATATACATACAGGTCTGTTCCTCCCCCTGCCTAGAACTGTGTGGGGATTCAAACTCCCTCATTCCTCCATAAATGCATAAGTGTCAGCTGTCAGCTACAGTGACACAGAGAGCTGGAGGATGAGTAGTCATGACCAGCCAAACTCCTTGTGTAAGCGAAGGCTGAGATATATGCCGTGGAAATCAGTTGGAAGCAGCATTTGTTCTGGAAGAACTTTGCTGGAGAAGAGCTATGGTTTGCAGGAGATGAGGGGTGACCCCAAGAGTTTTCAGGATACTGTTCACTGAGGCTGTGACCCTGGAGAGCTTGCAGCATGTACCAAAATGAGGTGCTCTGGTCTGAGGAGACCTCTTGGGGAAGTTGCTTCAGGAATAGGCTCAAAGGTCAGTGTTGGCTCAAAGTTTAGAGGTGGCCACACCAACACAGGACAGGATTCACAGGACGAACTCCTTACACATACGGTACAATCTGATCTAAGTCGCTCTAATGCTCCGTAGGACCTCACTTGCTTCAGCTGTGATGTCTATGGAATAATATCCACAATGAATGGCAAAGTAGCAGCTCATCAGCAACTGCTTATATTGGAGTGCTTTCTACTTGTTTATAGGGAAATTCACATGCATAAAATAAACAAGACTTTTGTAGACCATGGAGGCTGAGGTGAGGCAAAACCTTGCAGAGGGAAAATGCTCATTGCTAGTGAGCATTTAACAGTCCAGAATGTTACAGGGGACTTTTTAAACTAGAGACTGTACTGGCAGAGGTAGAAGATGCCTTTTGCAAGTCCTCTACACCGCTCATGATACCTCCTGTAGAGATGATGCAATAAAAATTATGTATTGTCAAAAAGTAGGTGGAAAAACTAAGACAGCACACAACAAACAGCACATAAACAAATAAAGCCTCACCTAAACACAGCATGGAAAAAGAGAAAGCTGAGCCAGATTTATACCTGTTTCTAAGGCACCACTACAAAAGCAATTAATGAGAAGAGAAACTAGACGCTTGATTTTAATGGGTACTGACATAATAGGTGTACCAGAAATTTGATGGAAGAAAGATAATTAGTGGGACAATAATGTCTTGGTGCTGATTACACTGAAAGACAAAGCAGATGTCATGTACTAAAACTGAATCAGAATAACAAGATAATGTCATTAATGAGCAACACTATCTCTGTGGATGGATTCCATGCTCAGATAAAAATACAGAATTGTATTAGTGATCATCCCTTGGGATGGCTTACAGCAGTGGGGTTAAAATTTATATCAGAGAAGGTATAAGGACAGAAAACAAAACAGTAGGAATAGATTCAAAACCCCATGCATAGACTGAGAAAATATGCTCTGTATGATGCAGAGACTCAAATTTGGACAAATTTTAAGAGCATGGAGAAATAAGGAACTTGTAACCCTTGACTTATTCTTGAGTGGTGTGGGGCACTTGGTTCAAAATGTTAGGAGGTGATAACCTCGTATCCATGACTAACAGAGATTCAGCATCCCTGCAGAAGCAACAAAGTTTTTAAAAAAACCTTGTGAAGAAGGGAATGCAAGAAAAACAAGAGCTGATTAAAAGAAATTTACAGGTTCAGTAAAAGGACAAATGGTGCTTGAAAACTTTAAAGATACTGAATATGCTACAAGCATCTAAACTATTCACAAATCTTTTGCAGCCACTGTGAGAAAACAGCAGGTAATATTCAGTGTTGATAAAAGCAAAGTGGTGAACACGAAGAGCCGTCCTACCTTTACATATACAGTGATGGGTTCTGAATTAGCTTTTACCCCTCAGGATAGAGTTCTTGGAGCGATGACAGACACTTCTATGAAAACATTAATTCACTGCTCTGCAGAGATTAAGAGAAGTTGAAAAGAAATATTAGGATCATTGTAAGAAGTAAAGAACAAAACAAAGAAGTCGCCGTGTCACCATATGTATTCAGGATGCACCCACCTGCAGCACTCTGTGTGCACTGCTCATCCCTCCCCTGCCAGCCCCAGCTCAAAAAAGTTATCATAAAAATTAAAGAGAGAGAGAGAAGAATTTGGCAGTTATGGTTGAAGATAGGGAATACATTTTTTTGTATGACAAGGACAACACAGAACAGATTTCATGCTGGAAAAGAGACAAATGAAACTTACAGCCAAGTTAAAAAAAAACAAACTTCATTTTTTGCGTACAGGATGGCTGATCTGAGGAGAAAAGAAGAGGATAGATTTTTTAAAAGGATCACTTAGAGACCTACACCCAGTGAAAAGAAATGCAACTGGGTCTCCCACAAGACTGGATGATTTTCAAAGTAGTGTCTTCTTCAATATTTCATATTCTGCTTTATTCTTAATTTATCTACAATAGGGTATATACATACCCACACAGACAAGTACCTGTGCACTTGTTTTAGGAGAGTTGTAATTAAGCATGCAGGAAAAAAAAGGTGTTACTAACATTTTCTCTTTGTTTTCTTACACATTTATTATGAATCACCAAAGTTATTTTTGAAAGCTAATCAGATATACAAGGATGAAAGCATGCTTAATAGAAGAATTCAGGCTAAATTCCTGATTTCTAAAAGGAAGCCTCTGTCTTGCTCGTCACACTGGTGGTACCAAAGACATGGAGAAGATTGGCTCTCTGCTGTGGGCAAGGTCTGACTGCTGTTCATTTTTCAGCCCAGCACTGAGGTGGCAGCACACCACAGGCCCTGCACTGTAGGTCTTCAAAGGGAACATTTGACCCACGTAGATTTGTTAAGGCATATGGGATGGTCCTGATTTAGAGAACTTTGCATAGTCTTTTCCACTGTATTGCTCTACTCATTGTGTTACCACTGCACCAGGAAAAAAGAGAACATAGGCACAGATACATTCCACAGTCTGCCCAATGCCAGAAACAATAGGAAGACATAGAAAACTCATCATCATGAAATCATAAAGTGATTTGGGTTGGAAAGGACCTTGAAGATCATCCATTCCAAGCCCCCTGCCATGGGCTGGGATGATGTAGAAGAAAATAATTTTACCATTCACAGCTCAACCTCACTTTTCAAAACTAAGAAACTAATGAAGAACTAAAGCTGCACAAAATCGAAACAGCTGGCATTTCTTCTCTCGCTTACGCAGTTTCAGGTGTTTATCACATGGTCTCTTATGTTTTGCAAACTGCAGTCTCTTGTCTGGGTGCTGGCCTTTTATCTATCTGACTGCTTTATTTGTTTTACAGTAACAGACAGTTTTAGGTATCTCTGATGGCTTTTAGGATCATGAAGCTTACTTTGTCTGGAGGAATGTCTCTCACAGCTCTGTGGTCTCCTTCTCTCTCCCATTTTTTTTCACACTGCAGCACAAGAGGAGCAGGCAGATGGTCTGATATTATGAGACTGCATGAACCAACAGATGGGCTGACTGCTCAGAGCTGAGTCCCTACGCCAGCCACAACAGCATGCTCAATGTTTATTCCTTTCACCATTTTTTATTGATTACTCCAATATTTCTGGCTTGTAATTCCAGGTATTGGAGCAGCAGAGATGAACAAATGACTAAAACCATCCTGAAAGAGAAAGTATGAGATTTCTATGGCCCTTTCAAGCTCATTTTAATGCTTTTCCCAAACAAGTTTCACAGCATTTCTCAATGTGTACCATTATTTTCCTCTCTTCTCTCTTGCACTGTGAATGTGAAGAGGAAAGATTAAAGTGAGAGCCTGGTGTCAGGTCCAACGTAGTAGGAAAGTCTGGAAAAGCAGAGCAATGACAGCCAGAGACAAGAAATATAGGGACAGCAAATAGAGACCAGGAGGAACAAAGCAGACAGGACCCCAAAAAAGCAGAGAAAATGTACAAGAAAGCCAAATGCCCAATGCTTTACAGAGCACTCACCATAATAACCAGTACCTATTACATGTTTTGTAGCCCACAGTGTGCTCACAGCATCACGATCCTAGCTCTGGAAATGAGTATTAAATCAATAACTAAATTTTCCCTGATGTGGCAGACCACTGTGTGGGTGTTACAGGCTGTGGATGTTCCCCATCTTTCTGAGAACTGGATCTCAAATAGAGAAGTGCAAGAGGACTGTTAGTGTCACTCTTTCCACAGCGATCTCTGCTCCCTTTCCCAGCAGGGCGACAACAAGGGCCTGTCTCCAATCTTACAGTCGCTAAGAAGGTGTGTTCTGGGTCCCTCACACACTGTTGAGGTCTAACAGTACCTTACAGAGAAGAAAGTGTTTTATCATCAAAAAAAACCAAGGAGAAGGATCTATTCCCATCCAGCACACAGATGCCCTCCTGTCTCCAAAGAAAATTTTATATTTGTACAGAAGGACACACAGACCTGAGGCTGTCAAAGGCAAGTGAGAGTAACATTTTGTTGCTGGAAACATGAACAAGGCTAACACCTCCATCATCTCCCTGGCTGCTGCAGCGTGCGTGGAGACCAAGAAGAGTAGTGAAATAGTTCTGCACAAAGAAGGAACAACACCTGTCCCATGGCTTCCACCATGCAAATTCACACCACCCAAACCCAAGTTTTGCCCTCATTCATGGTTCTTCTCCTCCTGCATTGTATCTAGTCAGCATCTGTCTAGTTGACTTGTCACATCTGCTTGTGGCATCCCTGTGTTGTTCAGCCGTTTGGAGATCTTGGGGACAATGGCTGAGAGCCACGGCCCAACATGAAAACATTTTTCCTCAAGTAACATTATCAGTGTCTGGGGCTGGCAGCAATGCCAGTGAGGAGGTAAGAAGGATCCACTCTTTCTGGCACAGTTGTTGCTTGGACTCTGAAGTCTCTTCAGCTGCTCAACAATGCAGCACCTGGCTTGTCCTTCCATTGCAGTGCTCCGGATTTCATCTCAGTCAGGTGCGAGACATTATTTAGGAGCACACATTGCTCAGCTCCACTGTTTTGGCATATAGAAGATTTTGTCATATGATAAAATGCAATGTAGAAAACCCCCCAAAGCTTGTATGAGAATTTCTCAGACAGATCAAGGTTGAACTGATACGAGTAGTGACTGGAGATGATGTCTCATCGTAGCTCAGACAGACTCCGACTATCAGAGCAGATGCATAGCACTGTGAGTTATGAGGAACGGGGCAAGTATAAACAGTTTCACGATCTCTTTGGCTGCCTGCACCATTGTCCAGTCTGATTACTTGTTCAGGGACAGCATAGCACAGTGTGACACTTCAAATGAGGCTACTTTTGTCAGATCCTTGAACTCATTAGCCAGGAGGGCAGTTCTGCCTTTAGAGCCACTGGTAAGCAGCAAGCCACTGGTAAGCTGATCATCTTCAGCAGGGAGCAGAGCCTGAGGCAGTGGGTGTTTCTAAGGAGGATGAAATCCCACTGAGGCATTCTCAATATGAGTTTACCCCAATTAGGAAGCTAACTTTCTGTCTGAAAAAGCCTTCAGAAATCAATACAAGCTCTAGACTATTGCTTCTTGGGCATTGCTCAGGGAACGCTGGGGCTTTCAGCAGGGAGCCTCACATAGCTTAGCAGGTAAATTAATTCATTTATGGGGCTTTTTTATGCTGCTGTAATTTCCAAGCCACTATGCATGACTAAAACCAGAATGCATGACTAAAATGTTCATGCACACGATCCCTGCCTATGCTGCAAGTAACATAGTTAACATGACTCAGCAATCTCCTTCAGGAATAGCAATATGATTTTCCCAGAAGAGATCCTTTACGAGCAAACAGCTCATGTTTATGGATTAAAAATGCTTTGAACTCTAACAGCAATTTCTCTGTTGGCCACCTCTTCAGTGTTGCCTTGAGAACAGGCACTAATATTGGATCTTTGACAGTCAGTTTCATGACCTGACCAGCCTGGAGGAGCAGCCAGGAGGGGATTTCAATATTGCTATTTCATCTGGAGATATGACCTCACAATTTGGCATCAGAAACTGCTGGCATAGTGCACTGGCAACAAAAAATCAACTTTTCTGTGGACAAGTGCTCATGAAACTCCATGGCTACCTATGAGTTTGGGTGGTAGGATGTATAGATACATATTTAGACTCTCTAGAACCATTTTTTTAAGCTGTATTAATCCCAAAAGTTCAAGAGTAATTAAAATTATGGAACTTTGTGGTTGCAGAAATAGCAGCAAATACTTCATTATCATCCTGCACATAAACCTCTTCAGATTGTATCCAGGTTCTTGGTATTTCAGGCCAAATTGCTAATGAGTCTGAGGATGGCTGTAATAATTTTGCAACCCAAAAGAACTAAGAATCACATTACATGTTGTGGGGGAAGAGCACAGAAGAGTGGGTCAATAATTTCTTGACATTCTTGAGGTCTGTTTAATCAGTGCACAGTCATAGAAATCTGGTGGCAGTAACTGTTGTTTTTTTATCACAGGAAACTGCAGTGGTTTTGAACAAAGAATAATTGATGGTTTGATATGTGTTTTTGCTCAAGGTCCTTAGTGTTTCTTACTCTGAAGGAAAAATGCCAGATGCATACCAACAGAATAATCTATGACAACAAAAGCAGTTTTGCATTTATACTTCTTAACTTAGTTACCAAACAGTTGAAATCAGCTCAAAACCCCTCAAGGTCATTAGCCATGCTGTTCTTTGGATTCCTTAATCAGGAACTCACTGAAATGTGGCACGATGCCTCGAGTTCTTATTAGCAGAATTTCTGTGCCTTTTTTCAGAATCCATATTTCAAAGGAAACTCAGCACTGGCCAATACTGACTCAGAGTGCTCCTTGGTGAAAGGTAATGGCGTGTTCATTTACAGCGCCTTTCCTGGTGATCAGGGCTGGCTTGGAATCAATTCAGAGAAGAACTTTTGAGTCCTGAGACTTGTCACAGGCTGAGGTAGAGCTTCTTTACCTCACTGTCAGAAAAATATTCAGTTTGTTTCATTCATTCAGAAATGTCTACAACATCCTTTTGTTAACACGTCATCTCTGGCAGATGCTCTTAACCCGATGCCAGCTCTGCAGAAATGCACTGTGCAACCTGCCTTGAGATCCAATGATATGAAGGTGATATGATTCCTTCTGAGGTGGGAGTCTTATGGTGTAAGTTGACATGTGAAATTTTTCAGTGAGTCCCAGCTTTGCCATCTCAAGCTCCAGGTGAGCAGCTCTGCTCAAGTCCTGTACTTCCAGTGCTTTTGCTTCACAAGGAGGTTGTCCTGAAGATGGTGACCCCTTTACCTCCAGGAACAGCTCCACAGTCTGTGATACTCAGCTTCTGAACAATCCCACCTGTGACAAAGAACATCATATCTGTGGGGCAGGAGCAAAGATCCAAAGTGGTCCATGCTACACAAAAATAACTTTATCATTTTCAGCAACACTGTCGAGGATGTGGCAGACTGGTTGGTGAAGCAGCACCAGAATCAAAAATGGCAGGATGAGATGTATTAGAATAGTTGGTGCTGGGGTCATCAAGATCCTAGTGTCCATCTACATGCAGCTTCTTAAACTCCAGGCTGGGAGATAGAGGACAACAAGTAAATCATGATGTGTAACAGAGATAGAAGAGAATAGCATGACAGATCGCTGACAGCTTCTAGCTGGAACAAAAGGGAGTGTGCAAACCTAGCACATTTTTGCTAACCTACAAAAAGCCCAGAAGATATGAGGAGGACTCAAAAGCTGGCATCCTCGGAATTTTTTCAGGGAAGCCTGGGAAGATTGACTGGATGCATGCATCTTGGTTCTTGCATGCTGGAAGGGCTCTTTGCTTATACTTGTGCTTGTGAGAATGTGTATACAGGACAGCAAGAGAAATCAGGTTTGATTTAGTTTTGTTTTAAAAGACTCTCCTTTCCTAGGAGGTCCCACATTGCTACCACAGTGTCACAGCATTATTTCCTACAAGGTGAGCAGGGATGACAAATCTGACAAATGCAGCACCTAGTGAGGAGGAGGAGGACAGTCAGTACCTGAAATCTTTCTGCATTAACAAAGAACGTCCTTGGCATCCTTGGCGTAACAGGCACATCCCATCTGAGCTCTGTACACAAACCCAAGCACCTTCTCTGCACAGCTTGCAGTCGGCTTGATGAACAGGCAAGGAAAAACCATAAACTGAACAAGAAAACCCACCAAAATTAGAGAAAGCTGGTGGTTAAGAATGCAGACTCTCAGGTTCAGGCTATCCAGGCTGAAGTCTTCAAACAAATGAAATGCTGACTCTTCTGAAGGAAAGTTTTTTCACAAAAGCTGAGTTATGCCAGACAAATCCCTGGAGCAGAGGACACAGGCTGGTGGGAAGCAAGAGAGACAGAAAAGGTGACAGCACAGCAGGTAGGGAAAGAGAAAAATCCTCAGGAGGTCTTCTTCCCTGTCACCTGGAGTGACTGAGGTCTCCTCAAGAGAAGGAGCTCTCTGCTTTGCAGGAAGGAGGCTGTAAGAGATTGTAAGTGGAAATAAGTGATGCCAAGTGACTGCCTCATGAATCTCATGTTGAGAGAAGAACAGTGGGAGATCACTTCGCCATCAGCACAGAACAGAAAGACACTCTCTCCTGAATTAATAACCTGAATCAACTGTTCTGCTTCTGGCAGCCACAGAAAGATGAAAAATCCAGATATAGCTTGCATTTTCTGGATATTATTATTTCAGATGAAATTCAAAATCAAAGCAGGCAGGACAGGACATACTCAGAACTATGCAAACACTGCATGTGTGATTTACCTTCCCCCACATTAAATGCATTTTAGAAAGTCACAGAGCAGATATCCAATGGACCTCATGAAATGAGAAACAACATTTAGACACAGAGTTCTTTTCCAGAGAGGAGCAGGGCCCAGAAGAGAAGAAAGTATTGCCTGTGCCTTCCATGTGAAATTCATCCAGTCTTTGTGCCTCATTGGAAGGAGGTTTCACGAGACAACAAAACTCATGTCTCACTGAGCTATAGTTCAACTCTGTTTCTACTCCAGTTATCCCTACCCGAGATAACTTCTTCCCTCCAGCTGCTCCCCCAGCACATTAGACCCAGCAACTGTGCAATGAAAAAAATCACAGGATGATTTAGGGTGGAAGGGGTCTCTGGAGTCTTTAGTCCAAGCCCCTGCTGAAGGCATGCCGGTTAGATCCAGCTGCTCAGGGCCACTTCTGGTGGGGATGTGAATATCTCCAAGGATGGAAATCCCACAGCCTCACTGGGCCCCTCTTCCAGTGTTTGACCACTTTTTTGCTTAGCTCAGTCTGGAATTTATGATGTTGCAAATTCTCTCTTATCCCACCCCTGCTCAGCTCCAAGAGTCTGGCTCTGTTATCTGTATCGTTCCGTTAGGTGGCTGTAGACAGCAAGACCTTCGCCTTCGCTTCTGCAGGATAAGAACGTGAAGCACTCTCTGACTCACCTTTTACATCATGTGCTCCAGCCCCCCGACACTTCCTCACCATCCCCCATGTCCTTACAGCTGTTCAACTGACAACAAACCTTCTCCAGAGTATCAAGTTGGAAGATTTCCTTGCAAAGTTACCCCGTTGGCAAAAATACTCTTGTCCCACTTGACCAAGTAGATCTCATTTCTCTCATCAGTCCTTGTTCCTCAAAAAGGGCCCTGTGTTTAAGGAAGCCAAAGCAAACTCATTGACACCGACCACACCAGTCATTCTCAAGAGCTGAAACAGGGCAATAAACATTTAGGCAGATATATAGCATATTAATCTCTCAAGCCTGGGCTGAAACATTTATAAATTAGAACTCTTTAGTTAGGGCTCTCTGTTCCTTCATTTATAAGTCAGGTTTATGCAATCTAATTCTTTCCCACACAAACCATTTCATCTTTCTCTTGTCATGGAAACTTCTGTTTGTGAGAAAAGGAGGCAAAAATCCCTTCTTAATCCTGCTGAATCACAGAACACCACCCTTGCTGTGCCTTACTCCTATCTCTTTTAAGAGTGTGCCAGTTGCTCTGATACCAAATTGATTACTGGGAGTGAGATAAACAGCTGTTTGCTGATGATGGATGCAATATTGCACATACAGTCACTGTGAGAAATTAAAAGGTTTCTCTATTACTGTCTCTGTAGTATTGTATAAAATCTCAAAAGGTCAGATACAGTGGCAACAATGAACAGTACATATTAAGGAAATGCAATTATAAAGACAAGTTCCCAGAAGAAACGTGAGCTGGAATCAAACTGGTCACTAAGGGGACACCTGTGTTTGGTAGGAGTGGGGCTGCAGATCTGGTTTGAGAAGCCCAACTATAGGCATTATCACACATATGTTCTTAAAATGAGGAGAGAACGCATTAATATAAGTGAAGCCTGTAGCGGTCTCTATGGTTACAGCTAACATTTTCTAATATAAGCCATTGTCTTCAGATGCTTAACTTTCCATGTTTCAACTGCTCAGGCTGAAATTTTCCATCATTGCTCATTGTTTCCAGGTGAATTCTCTAGCAATCAGGTTAGCAAATGTACTGGAGAATTCTAGCAGATTCTCATGCTGAAACAGCAATTGGCAATCTGGCAGGGATTCAATGGTATCATCTGTTACCATCCTCCCAAATTCACCCCATGGCTTGATGACTTTAAAAGACTCATCAGATCCTGCTAGATGTTTTGTGTTAAAATTTCCAAATGTGACATCTACAGTGGATGAATCAGACTCAACTGGCCACTACCAGGTGCTGCCAGACCCGCTTACCTGTGCACAGCCCCAAAGTCCTGCAGAACTTTGGTTCAAACAGGGCACATCAGCTCTGCCCTTCTCTTGTTTCTAAGGGTTGAGAAAACAGAAGGCAGTCCAAATTTTGTATCTGCAGCTCTTCAGCTGAGTACATTATAAATAACAGGCTCCACCTCATCAATATTCTGGCAGGTTTTGTATTAGTCCCAACTGCAGAGACCTGTGCAGTGGATCCAAATGCACCAAGTCAGAACAGGACACCAGTTTCTGTGAAAGAGTTTCTAATAACAGATGGCACCACTGTGCAGCCATAAGCATTTAACACCTAGAGTGAAAACATTTTCTTCGAATAGTTTTGTGAAAAAGAGTTGTCCCAGCCTGTTCCTCTCCTGCCATCACATTCATGCAAGGTTTTATGTGCCATTACCACTGTATCTGCTGGATTCTACTCATCTAAAGCATGACATGGGGAGGGAAAATAGATTTTGTGTCCTGTGCTTTGGGTTAGAGGAGCCAAGAAGTTCCAGATATACCCAAAGAGGTTTGTTAGCTGAGTAGGGATCTTACTGCAGAAAGATTAAGCTGTTGCCTGTCTTTAATACCCTGCTGCTCTTCACATCCTCATTCACCACTTTTTCTATTTTTCAGAGTTTGGGCGGTGGTTTGCTAAATTTAAACTTTCTAAATGCACTGTAACTCCTAGATGTTCCTGATTTCCTAATTGATTTTTACAAACTTTGACATCTTGAAAGTCTTTGTCGAATAAGTGACTGGTTGCTGCTCTTGTGCTTTGCAGGTGTCCTGTGGTTATCAGTAGTATCCGAGGTGTTATACATCATGCTGTTAGTCGTCGGATTCAGCCTTATGTGCCTCGAGCTCTTTCATTCAAGCAGTGTGATAGATGGGCTCAAGTTAAATGCCTTTGCTGCTGTCTTCACTGTACTTTCAGGTATGAGCTTTCCTTTTCCCTTTTGCCCAAGGAGTCATAAAAACCAAAATTCTAAACTTTGAAAGACTGAAAACCAGGGGCTACAAGACTCTCTTATCCCCATTTAGCTATTGCTTTTTTGCTACGATTCTTTGCTCCTTTGGAACAAGGACTGCATGATAAATTTGCCTCTTGCCAGGGAGAAGTGAAAATACAGTTTGCTGCTTTCACAACGGCAAGGCAGTAATTAGCTTCCCCCCGGCCTGCACAACCGTTACCACAGCCATAACCCAAGCCTCCATTTGCAGCATCATCACACTGATTAGCCAATAGACAATGAAAAATATACTGTTGAAAATGCTTTTTTTTTGCCTAAAAGTACCTTCCTTGATGCTTCAAACCAGAGAAAGAAGCCCATCTTGTTCACTAACAAAATTGAGAATGAAAAGGGTCCTGATGATTGCACTTAGAAGCAACCCCAGGAGTAATCCGGGGACAGGTACGTCTCTGAGTACAATGGTTTCAGGCTATTTTAATAGAATCGTAGAATAGAATCACAGAATGGTTTAGGTTGGAAGGTACCTTAAAGCTCATCCAGTTCCACCCCCTTGCCATGGACCGGGACACTTCCCACTGGATCAGGGGGCTCAAAGCCCCACCCAACCTGGCCTTCAACACCTCCAGGGATGGGGCAGCCACCACTGCTCTGGGCAACCTGGGCCAGGGCCTCCCCACCCTCACAGGAAAACATTTCTTCCTAAGACCTCATCTCAGTCTCCCTCTTTCAGCTGAAAACCATTCCCCCTCATCCTATCCCTGCACTCCCTGACCAAGAGCCTGGCTCGGTCTGTGCTTGGAGCCATTCACCATATGAACTCGAGGAATTATTCACTTCTCTAAAGGAAGTGGTCAAATCAAACCATGTCATTAAATGTCCCTTCATTTCTGTGCTGGCTAAAAACTTCACTTCCCAGGATTTCTACAAGCAACCAACTGGCTTTTTTGAGCACTCTGGCAGAAAAAACTTCTGCAATAAAAATGCATTTTATTCTGTTGCATTTCAAGTTGAAAGAGATTATAACAGGCAATGTACATTCGGTAAAGTAGTTTGTATCTTCAGGGATAGATTCAAATTGTGAAATACACTTAGTGGTATAAAACTTAGACCAGAAGTAGAGCAGAGAGGGCAAAAAAAAAGTCTGGTAAAAGCTGCCAAAGCATATTTTTCAGCTTTGGATGTGATTTAGATTATTCAAAAAGTCAGTTCAATTTTCAAAATTGAATTATGTAGAATTCTTAAACATTCAAACAATTAATTCCATGCTGCTTCTCTTTCTCTTCACTGTTAGCTGCAGTTTAAAAGTTTTGTAAGGATTTTGAAGTTTTCTTTCCTACACATCTTTATATTTTTTTTTGTGCTTCCCTCACCATGATGTTAGGAGTATAAACTTTAAAATCTTACAGGGAAAAATGATAGAAAAACAGGGAGAAGCAAATAAATCAACCCTATCCCAAAACACTTTTAGCTGTTTTTTCAGTGACAGAGCTATCAGAGGAAAGAAGAAAAGTATATTTATTTAAGCTTAGCATATTTATAATGACACAGCTTAATAGAAATTAGATAATGAAGAGGGCTTTGCCTTGGAGCAACACACATCTCATTAAATTCATGCTACAGTTCTCTCCTAAAAGTGTGATGGGATCTACAAATTCTCATAGCTCAACATCTGAAGGTTAGGAAAAATTATCCCAATAGGGTGGCCACTTATTGCAGTTTCTTAACCTCTCATGAGTGATTTAAAAAAAACCCACAATGCTGTGATTTTGGTATCCCTCTTAAGCCTTGTACAAATTCTATAAACCTTATACAAATCTATCTCTCATGCAATATTTATAGTAAACATTTTAATTAATGTGATATATTCCATAAATAATATTTTTAGTAAAGGTATCTGAAAATGCTTTAAAATATATTATCTTTCCCAGATTTAGTTCCTTAAGCACTCCTATTACTGACTCCTAGAAACACCTCTGGTCCTGCCAGGTTAATGATCTCAAGCCAACTGTAAATGGTCAGTGCTTCTACGCTTCCCTCTGCTCCAGTCACTCCAGTCTGCCATGTTATCAGGCTTTTCCATCTGCAAACATCTGTTGCCCTGGACCCCAGGTTGAGGGACCCTCTTTGTCCAGCCTTAAGCAGCCAGTTGGAGGAAAAGATGATCTTGTAAACACGCCATTTGTTGATTTACATAACAGACAGTTAATTTTATCCAAAATTTGACCATTAAATGTGCAACAAAAAGTACCATAGGATATCCCCATGGAGAACTTGGCAAGCCACATCTAAAATAGACCAAATCGATGGGTACCATCAGGAACAAACTGAACCAAAAGCTCATGAAACTGCTCAATGAAAGAAAGACTCGTGTTGTCTTCCTGTAGCTTATACGTGGCACAACGCCACTGGCAGCACAGCCAGGTACATGGGTGCCCCCAGCCCTCCCTGCTATTAGGCAGACAAAGCAGTAAATGCCACGTATTGTTGTCCCTGTGTTACAACAGGAACTGCTGATGACATCCTGCTCCTCTGTGTCATTGGACTGTCACCCAGTGAAAGGTGTGAATATTGCCAAAACCCCTTTAAGGTTTTGCATAACAGGACAGAGCAGATCAGCCTTGCTGAAGCTCATCCTGGCCATGTCAAACATCCTCATGGCTTGGAGTGGCTATGACATGTCCCAGGGCACTCTGTAATGTTTTATTAAGGTTGAAAAGTTCCTGACAGTAGGTACAGGAATAGCAAATCCCAGACTTTAAGATCAATGCCATAACTGTCAGCTAGAAAAAAAGTCCACTGGTTTAAAAAGTACAGCAAGGTCCCAGAGAATTCTGGAAATTAAATATAGCCAGAAACAAGCAAGGTGTGTACCAGTTTGCTGTGCTCCCATTAGGCCGCCCACCCTGCTGAAATATCGTTTCTTCCGATGTGAATTGCTCTTTCCACCTCCTAACTTTGCAGTGTGTCACACTGACATGCACAGCTGAGCAAATCCCTGCAGCTTCTTGTAATAGAATGTCTTCTTTCAGCCTCTGCAGTTGTTTGTATCAAATATGACATTTGTCTCGATGAAGGTCCTGCTTAACATACCCACAACACAAACATGATGTTCCCCGACTTCCCTCCCCCAGAACTGCCCTGAATCATCCACGTGTCTGGTGAGACTAATGAAGTGCTTTATGCTGGGAAAGTAAGCAGGAAAGAAGAGTCAAAATTTGGCTCTAAGAAAGGAAAATCAAGATCTTCCGCATGGAGGAAAGGCAACAGTGGAAAAAAGTAGATGGTCAGATATGGCAGTCAATGGAACTTCAGTTAAGGTGCAAAGTGTAGTGTGTGGGACTACATTGTACTCCACCGTGGCAGAACATCAGCCTTTCTAAGTGTCTTGAAGTGTTGCTGCAGCACAAGGGGCTTTCTGATATTTATAGGCCCAAGGTTTGTTTGAGATATGACAATCCTGCCCCACCACGCTTTCCACGAGCTCAGCTGGGAGCAACGTTCTGCACTGCCGAGGTACTAGAGCAGACACCCCCCAAATTACTGCAGATAGAACATTCTCCGAGCATCAGGGCTGCTCCTGACCACCACTTCTTGAGAAGAAGCGAGTATGAAGTCCATGCAGTTTATTTTTGGCTAAGAGGCAGAGCAAACCCAGACTGCCCTGTGGTTTAACTGCGCCCTTGCCCTTTAACGTCACGGTTAGTAGAGTGCCTGATCTTCACCCAGTTGTAGTTACCTCAGAGAAATGTAACGGGGTCACAAAAGCAAGCACCACCAACATTGTACCATCAAGAGTATTCCTATGGTGTCCTCTCACCACACATCATCAGGAATACTGATGAGTTTACTTCCTCGTGTGGCTTCGGAGTGTTCTGTAAGTCTTCAAATTTATAAAACTTAGCAACTGTTGAGATAAAATACCAATGTTTTGTGTTAACACATTCAATCTCACGTTGCCTACAGAAGCCTCTCTCTTTATTCTCTTACCTGAGGCCTGTCTGCGATGGGCTGAGTGAGATAACCTGTGGGTGGCTTACCCCTGCTTTGCAGCAGCAAGGTTGGTGGTGATGCTAATTGTGCAACAGTTTCTTCAACGATTTTCTTTCTTTAACTCCTCTCTTAATTAGGAATTCAGTATGATGTAAAATAATGAGCTCTCAGTCACACCTTTCCTCTGCCCATGCAGCTCCCTACTCCACAGTAAAATAGGAGGTGTAAAAGTACAACAAAGACTTTTTCTGAGCTTTCAAAGCACTTCCAGCAGTAGTTATCTCAAGAATTATGAAAAACATTAGCACAAAAAAATCCTATTATAATCCCTGCTTCTCAGGTCTCTTGGGGATGGTGGCACACATGATGTATACTCAAGTTTTCCAAGTGACAGTCAGCCTTGGGCCAGAGGACTGGCGACCACATTCATGGGACTATGGATGGTCCTTCTGGTAAGTGTCACCACCAGTTAATATCATTTCATGTTTTGAGTCATTCCATTAGTCTGTTGGGAGAATGTACGTATCATCTCAAATTTGCAGGAACACACATGTGAATTCCATGCTGCCAAAATTCTAGGAGCAAACCCCCACCACGAGGGTACAATTGTTGAGGTGTAGAGGACAGCTATCAGTGCCTGTGCAGCAGCAGCAGCTGTGCCTGTCAGCAGGTACATAGCATTTGTAAATAAACAGCAGCCACAATTACCAACACAGATTGAGCACTCTCATTAAAGTTCAATTTAGGTACATAATTGCCATGGCATTTCAGAGACTTTTAGCTTTTTTTTAATTTTGGGGTTTTAATTAATGTCTCAGTTGAACCTTACAGTGCAACTTTTAACAAAGCTGCAGAGAAGGCAGAGTGCTCCTGGCACCATGATACTTCCCTTGGATCATGGGGAGAAGGTTTGGGAAAGCAGACAAGACATTTTAGACACTGATTTATTTTTTATCTTTCCCATTGATCTTCTAAAAATAATTTGGCCAAGATAAGTCAACTGTATTATATTGCTTGCAAGTTTGTAAAAAGCTTAACAAGAATATGAGCCTGTGGAGAACAGAAATACCTGCAAACAACTTTCACATTGCTCTGGAGGCATCAGTCTCTTTGGATAGCTAGGAAAAATTCTTTGTTTTCCATTTCTAAATATAGCATATTTTTTTAATGCCATCTCAAAGGAGAGAAAGCAACCTTTGTAAACACCAATAAAAAAAATACAAATACTTCTTATGCACAGCACTGCAGGGAATTATTGGTCTCTCCTTCTCCCCTCCCTGTACTGTGTTCCATGGGAGAAGTTATTACCCCTTTAGTAACATATTACAAAATATAAATCGCATTAGATTTAAAAAACAGCTTATTTTGTGTATCAATAATACATATTTATTGCATACGGTGATGGATTTATAAATATAATACATTCATAGATTTAGAATATTGAAATAAATATTTATAAATACTTGGTAATAATAATTGTGTATTTATCAATATATTTAAATAATGATGCATATTCTCTGTTACAATTTGTCCTCAGCAATCAGTTTTTATAATTTACTCAAACTTCAGAATGTCTAGCATGATAAAGTACTCAGAGTTTTCTCCTTCATCTCGTGCAAGACAAGAAGCTCCATCTTTCAGAATGGGCATCAGAGACTCGTGGGTCCTCCAGACATTTTAAGCCCACCCTGAGCCCTCTCATCCCGTGCTCTGATCCAGCTGTTCCAAGCCCAGCATCCCATCCTGTGGCAGCAGCTCCCAGCGCTGTTTGCTGTCCTTAACCACTGACTTTGCCCCCCTTGCCTGCAGCTGCCCCGGGACAGACAGATCCAGGGCACAGTGGGTTTGGTTTAAAGCCCAGGAGCGACCCTGGGTTCAGCCTCACTGGAGATGATACCCACAAGCAGGGAGCAACCTCATCTCTTCCCTTATTCCTGAAGTGGGACCCCAGTTTCTCTCCATACAGTGACTGTTGGTTCACCCTGGTTAAAGCTGAGCTCCCTCAAGCTATTGCTATCACAAAGCAGCTTCTCAGACCTGGCAACCTCTCCCTCCCCTGACACATCCACAGCAAACCCCTTGCCAGTGCAGGACGCTAAGCAGGGTGCAAACACCAGCTCAGTCACAACTCCCCTGACACAGTCGCCTGACCCAAGGCAGCAGCACTTTCTGCCTGCAGTGGGGAAGAGCCTGGTTGCCCTCATGCTGTGCCAGTGACTGGTGGCAGATCTGACAAAGGAAGGTCTGAAAGTCAAAGACAGCAAAACCAAGACTTCTTCCCTCCAGCTAACACTGAACCACCACTGATGTGCAGACTTGAGAGCTTCAGCCTCCTCTGGCGTCGCCCAGACTTAAACACCTTCCTTAAGAAGGGTTAACAACAAATGCCCAGACAGACTGGTGCAGTTTGGAAACTCTGCACTTATTGGAATTTCTTTCTGCTCCATCTGAGTCCAGGTGATGGCCTGAAGCATGAGCTTGAAATATGCCTGAATCAGTAATGCAAACATCAGCTTCATTCCCAGCCTTTTGTAACAAGTATGACTGCGGCATGCAACCAGACAACCTGCTAGAGCACAGGGAATTGTAAAACCACTGAAAAGTGGAGCCAGAGAACAGCCTTCCCAGGGCCAACAGCCAAAGGGAGATCTAGACTGACATTCATTTTCCAAAATGTGGGAAAACTACATTTTCTGTGACTTTATTGCCCCTCTGTCGAAAGGAAATGATAAAAATATCACTCCTTAAAATGAGGAAGGGCTGATTGTGATCTGCTCAGGTGCTCCAGGGTTGAAAATGTACAGCTTGTTCTCTTACCCCATTCCCAAGCCACTGGCAAAGCCTGGAGGTTGACCTGTGCTCTGGCGTAAGCCACAGGTGGGCCAGGGGGTTCTCCAAGCAGGAGGTTTCAGTGGCTCTGATGATCAGCAGATGTTCAAGCTCAGCCCCTCTAGAAAGAAAACAAATACAAAAACCTTTTGAGCCACAGAGGAACTTGAGAGCACAGCCCAGAGCTCAGCTGCCAGAGGCACTGTAGATAAAGTTCTACAACATCTGGGGCACAGCTGGCACGGAGGGGCATTGCTGTCAAAGAGTTCTTCACCTAAGGCAGGTTGTAACTCTTACAGGTAGAAGTACCACTCCTTACACTTAAAATAACATTTAACCAAGGTCCATAAAACCAAAACATGTAAATCAGTTGTTTTATTAGTATGATGATTTACCAAATGAGGTCACATTGAGAGTCTTCACTCTGTATTTCCTTCTCTGAACCTTGCAGCATTTCTGAGTTAATGATTAAAAATGATCAGAAACTTCCAAGAGGATTCGTTCTCTGTATGCCATTCCCCAGCCACCAACCAGGCACAGCGAAGCATGTGGTTTCAGCTGGCTTCTTCCCTGATATTGTTTAGGAGCCCAGCTGGAAGAGTTTGGAGCTGTTGGAGCTTTTCCACACACTCTGTGTAGGAGGAAGACACTTGCCAGGCTTCCCTGTGCCTGGACACTCACACACACCAGGAGTTTCCTTCCCACTTCTCCACACAACCAAGGGAAATCTAAGGGAACTTCATCACCCCAGGGTTCACTTTGCTTCCTTCTCATTTGGTTGCATCTGGCAAACAGGTTCAAAAATGGCCAGGAAAGGGCTGCCTCCACGCACATCATTGCCATGGGAGTCCCTAAAGGACTTGTTATGCACTGAATTTTGAAATCATTGAAATGAGCCATTTCTATTTACTCGAACCATTTATTTTTCAGGTTTTTCAGTTCATGAATATGTGTTCTTTTTCAAGTTTTACCTAATTTGAAATGAGAAACTGTTTCCCTCTCTGTAGATCCTTTGCAGAACGGGAAAACAGTTCATGCTGAGGGCTCTGTTGATAATGTGTATTTATAAGATAATGCTGCTGTGGCTGTATTCTTTCTGTTCTGCATAATTTATATCAACGTTTAATTTGGTTATAGAAAAAGTGAAAGCAGGGAGCAAATAAAGTGTGTAGCTGACGCAGATGATTCAGTTAATTCAAGTTAGTTAGGAAGCTGCTGTGAAGCATTCATAGCTGGAGCTGATGGGCTGAATGCAAGGGAAGCCTGAACTGAAGCTCTGCAGACAAAAGGAGGAATTTAATGCCTTTTTGTAACCCGGTTTCATGCTACAAAAGCATCTAAACTCCTTGGGGCCATGAGGTCCTCTCAGCCAGGCCTGAACTTGAGATCAATGAGCTAAAGGCTGGAGCAGAGCTGTGCAGGGAGGGCAGGGGGGAAACCCAGTCCAGGAGTGAGGAGCAGAGAAGGTTCCAAGCCAGCAGAGCAAGGACAACACTTGCTGCTCTTGCAGCCTGATATTGGGGCAGTCACTTTTTGTCTTCCACCTTCCTTCTCCCTCTGACTCCCCATGCTCCTGGTTGGCACTTGCCACTGGCTGGCCAAGGCTGGCCACACTGCCTGCACACCTGGGGCACTGCCCTCAGATCAGTTCTCTCCACAAACTGGAAGTGCTGTCTTCTGTTCTGGTCAGGCTTTCAGACACCAGCCAGGAATGCTAGAAAAGTCCATGAACCAGGAAAGAAGGAAATACAGTAGTCTGATGAAGGCATAAAGACCAGAACAGAAGCCATCCCTGCAGTAGTGTTGTGCAGACTCAGCCTCCCATGGATGCTGGAGAACTTCCACTGGTCCAAAAGACGTGCTCTCTGGGGCATTACTCCTTCCAGGAGTTCATTGCTGTGCTATAGATTTTAGCACTTGTCTGCAAGGCTCTGAAACATTTCAAAGGGAAATCAAGAGGTGTTTGACTCTTCTGTCAGAGGGCACAAACTGTTCATGTTTGCACCCTGCCATATGGTTCTCCACGGGATGAAAGTTGTGCCCGGCCCCTGTCCCAGCATCCTGCCCATGTGTCTGAGCACGTGCCACAGGTCATTTGAGGTAAGATGAGGAGAATGGGTTTGTCACCACTGACTTACCTGCCTAGTGTCATCCTCTGTGTGTGTGTCTCTTGGCATCAGAAATATAACGAGCTGCTTTCTTACCTCAGCTCTGTCTGCTGGTTTCTCTCTCCACAGTCTGGCTTGGGGCTCTTTCACCTGCTGCATGGCGGCCTCCGTTACTACCTTGAACTCTTACACTAAGACTGTCATTGAGTTCAGACACAAGCGCAAAATCTTTGAGCAGGGCTTTCGAGAAGAGCAGAACTTCCTAGACCAGGAAGCCATCAAGTACTTCAGAGAAAGGTCAGTGCAGTCAGTCACTCGATCAGTCAAGGTTTTCATGGACTCTGGTAGTCTCAGAAAATCCAGGCTCTCTCCCATTTCAGCACATGTGGGTGAAGCCTCTGAAATACTTGGAGAAGACGTGTGTTAAAGACAAACACAAAAGATCCTCCTTGATTTGATTTTTCTTAAATTTTGTGATGTCCCAGTGCCTGCCTTTTCTTATGTGTTCATTAAACCACAAAACCTTACAGAATGCATCTGATTCATAGGAAATCATGAGAAGCTGTGCTGCCAATGCAAGCTGATATTCCCTCTCTGGAAAGGTAAAACTGTGGGGATATAAAAATGTCACAGCCATCCTGTCTCAGCACTTAGGCACCTCCCAATAACCCTAACGTTGCTGAGACATTTTCCAGCCACTATCAGGCCACTTTGGAGTTGCCATGTTCCATAGTCACACGGCTACAACCCATCCTCCTGAGCTCCTCCGTTCAAATACAGCACACACATGATATTGCACTGCAGAAACATCCACACGGTGCCACTCGCACTGCAACCATGGTGTTAGGTGGATCTTAAGTCCTTTCTGAGTCCTGAAGGCTCAGACACACTCCTTCACTCTGCCCATCACTGCAGACTCCCCACCCACCTCACTGCTGACCCCATGCACTCTTAGTTAGCCCATGTGGCTGCACTGGGATGCTTGCTGCCCTCCTTCTTTCATGAGGAAGTTAGAGCTGTACCAAAAGTTGCAGAACATGAAGAAGACACAAATGTTGATCTCACAGAGCAGGGAAGGCGTGATGGACTCCATGGGGTACCTGCATGGGATGAGGAGCTGATAAGTACAGAGAATCCTCAGTGAAAGCCTGTTGTTGGAAGTGATGTAAAAATATTTTGAGGGACAAAAAAAATAGGGAGGATTCATTCTTGTTCTTCTGATCAATGTGGCAGTTTCTCAGTGGTGGAAGGAGAGACAGAAGATTTGAAATGATTGGACATTTTGGTAACAAAGTGAGGAGATCTCCTGAGCAGAAAGAACTAGAGAACTTCCATGCTTATTACTTTGCTTTAGCTAACCAACCTTAACTAATAGTCTCTGTTGTTACAGTTATTCCTCTGCCAGCTTCAAAATTTTCACTCTGCCTTTCAGAGGGTCTGGAAGGATGAGAGATAAGATTCAAACAATGATGGTTTTCCTAATTTTGCATTTAGAGGTGACTGACTGAGTTTTAAAAAATTGTGTATGTGAGGAAAAAAAACCCCAAACACCGTGGAGGGGAAGTGGTCAGCATGTGTCTCAGGGGAAATCAGCACTCAGTGAGGGAAGAGAGGCAGACAGATTATTGAAGTGAGAATTGCAGATGAGAGGCTGGCGGCATTGTAAGCAACAGAATATGTTGAGTTGCACTGGGAAATGCTAAGGAAACTCGATAAAGTACCACGAGTGCCCTTTCTGGAACAGTAAACAACAAGATGAATGCAGCATCAAGGCTTTCTCAGGTCTCTCAGAGGGAGGGTTTGCACCTACCTACACAGCTAGCAGGGTATTGAGCACACATAAGGCCCAGGGCGAGTGGCAACTCCCACCTTGACCGGTACAAACCAGTGTGGTTTTAACTCTTTCTTGATCCAAAACAAGCTTCATACCAGGCCACGTGCACAGCCTGTCCCTTTTGGCTGCTGTGTGTTCTGGCCAGACCCACCCTGACCAGCACACAAAGCTTTGTCTCTACCTCTTCCTTTATGACTGGGCTGTATATTTTTTTCTGTCCTTCCAACTTTCTTGCTCATTCTGAACTTGCATGAACTTGTTGGTCACATCCTCCAAGCTCCTCCCCACACACTTGGCAAACACAGCTCAAGCATGTGGCGTTCCCAAACTTCATCATTATGACTTTCTTTTTTTTTTGTATCACATTATTTTAATTGTTGTAGCCACATACATAATAAGCAGCCCAGAGAAATTGTTACCATGGGATCATTCCAGAGTTTTAACGCTGTGCAGAATCACATCCATTTTTTTAAGTTAGTGTATTCATGATCAGCTTCACTGCTGTGACCTGGGAATACTCTGGGACTGTAGGAGTCTAGGGATCATCAGTTAGCACTGTTGCTACGTGCTGTGGGTGCCAGCAGTCCCAGCACGGACACAACTACCCCCTAGCACCAAGCTTCCTTTGCACAAATAGAAAATAACTTCAATTCTCTTTCCTTCCTTCCTGTACATACACCCAGGGATACTTCACATTCCCTCCTACTCCTACACCTCCATGTTCCTTTTCATATCTCATAAATAAAAGCCTCCAGCCTTTTCTCCTTCCAGCTATTTTGTACGAATCGCTCCCCTCTGTGCATGTTCCTTTGCCTCAGTGCACATCCAGCACCCACTGTACAAACACATCCAGCCTCTGTGTTGGACAGACTTTGTGCAATGGGCAGGTTTATAAGAGAAATATATTTCTAGTGAAAGTTAAAGCTTTGTCATTATTCCCAACAGCTGCAGTTTATCTTCTGTGAAACAGAAGAAAACTGTTAGCTCCATTTTGCCTGATAAAAGTTTTTTGTTGGAATAGTCTTCTACAAACACCCTACTCCCAGGGAATAAATGTGCTTTATGAAAAATACTGACAGTAAAATACTGCTAATCTCACAAGTACTTTGTCAAACCTAATATCATTGTATTTTCACTTAAATTTAATTGTGTGTAACTGCATGTAACAACAGAAAATTTACTAGAGACATATTAGCTGAGATGCTCCCTTCAGAGTTCACTAATTCACCACTCAATGCAGGGGATGCAGGGGATGAGCCACATCAGTGCATGGCTTGCTCTCCTGACCTCTCCTTCTCCATCAGCTCACCCCCTCCCCTAGCACGTCAGCCTCACACAGTCTGCATTGATGCTTCTTGGTAACCTCAGTCACTGCCTCAGCTGTGAAGAACATAGGAAAGACCTTTAGAATCACATGAATATCTGGGTAGACCACAAATGCTACTCCACAGCCTGGACTGACCCTGCCTTAAGCAGCACAATGTTATCCAGCCTTAAGTCTGCACATAAGCATGACCACGTTGCAAGCAGAGACAGCCAAGTTCTCAGACTGCCTGCAAGCACAAAGACACAGACTTTATCTCTCAACAGCTGAGCATTGTGTTTCTAACAATGGCAAAATATTTAGACACCTGGTGAATAATCAAAGATTCACGGCATTCTGTTCAACAATTATTTCCTTCCCATGGCTGGGATACTTTGAAAAGTTCAGACAAAATGGAGTTTGCTGTTCACGTCATAAAAGACATTATAGATCTTCAGATATAAAAGATATGATAGTCCTCAGAGTAACTCTCAGCAAATAAATGATACAGGCTTGGAGGTATTATTCATGCATTGTGTTCTATAAAATTACCAGTACAATTATCTGCAACACATCAGCTTTCAGTCTTTGTCCTATTATTGGTTGTCTTCCATTTTTCTCTGATTTTCCTTTCAACTGAATATTTGTCTATAATTTTTTCTCATATTTTTCAATTTTTTAGTTTATTAGGTGTCAGTTCATAATGGATATCTCCCTTTCTTCCCTCTCAATTTCTCTTTCTGCTCTGTTTCATATAAATATTCTTGCCCCATATGATCTTGAGCATGGTCCATTGTCTACAGCTCACCCCAGGTGACAAAGGAGGAACCCTCCACATATCTTTATGCTTCCTTTGCTCTGAGGATCTCTTCAGATAAGTCAAAGGGATTCTTTGTTCTCTCCTGTGTGGTCTGATAAGCTGTATGTCAACATGCCAGGACCTTCTCCTCTTCCAGTGCCCAGCTGGCTGGCTGCTCTCACCCCCTGCAGCACACAGGTAGTGGTTCCAGGACCACTGTCCCTTTGCCACTCCTTGCAGCTGCAGAGACACGGCTGCTCCACAGTGGGATCATGCCATGACATCCCACACTTTCCTCCCTACCCTGCACAAGTGCACCTGTAAAGCCAGGAGAAAACAAAGCCCACAAGCAGGAGACTGGTTTAACCCTTGCAGTGCAGCACTGACTTCAGTGCACCCGGACTGTCCAATCTTCAGCTTTCTTAGCATAACTTCTAATAAATGTGCAACCACCCAGTATGTGGGCAGCAAAAAGAAGGCAAGATAGAAATCAGTAGTAGATGTAACAGTTTTGGCAGCTTTGCCCATGTGGCTGTGTAATAATGAGGAAGCATTCACAAGAATTGCACTCATTTAGACCAACTGGCTCCACTGTCCCACCCACTGAGGCAAGCAGCAGTGCAGGGAGGTTATTTGCACTGAATGTCTTTCCCAAGTTTGTCCCCAGGATCTTGCCTTCCTTTTTTATATATTTAAAAAAACCTTTCAGCCTCTCCCCACCAGCTTTCCCTGCTACCAGAACTCTGGTGGACTTTGCTTTCAGGTAAAGAATGAAAACTTTCCTCTCTGCTTCTTTGATGTGGTGGGGGAAAGGTAGAAAGTGTCAGTGGGCAGATGGAGAGCCTGAGGCAATCATCCCAGCTGCTGGAACAAGGGTGGTTGTAGCTACAGGGCGGAAGCTCTGGGGCAAGAGAAAGGATAGGCCTGGGGTGAGGGTGCGTTAGGGCTGAAGCCTGAGGTGAGGGAGAGGGGGATGAAAGGGTGGAAATCAAATCCGGGTGAGCTCGTTGTGAGGATCGAGTCACTGCCTTGACCAAGGAATAAAAAGTTAGGGAAGTGACCTGAGAAAACTTGAGTTACTCATTGCCCTTTTTGACTGTTGACAAGAGGAGAAAGAGTAGCGGCTTTGGGAAATGCATCCATGCCTGTGTGAGGCCAGGGGTGTTGAGTCCCATCAGAACCAAAGCCACTGCAAGACAGAGTAAGGAGGTTAGCCCACCCTGGCACTGGTGGAAGAGGGGACCCTAGAGATCAGCACAGCCCTGTGTCTGGTCTGACATCCAGCCTTGTGCCCCCTGTGAAGCAAATCTCACTTACGAGGTGCTGTTAAACCAACGTACAAATTTAGCAAGTAAATCTGGAAGAGTCAGCCTTCCACAGTTCACTCATCCATAGCACAGCATTTGCCAACTTGCAGCTGCCCATCAGCACCCATTGTGACATTGCAGCTGCTTTCACAACAGTTTTCTTGCTGACTGAGCCTTTACTCTGATCTACAAAGCCAACCCAACATCAGGCAGATGCTGCTGGGGAAATTCTAGAGTGGACTGAGTTCAAATTGCCATTGATACCAGTGCAGACAAAATGCCTCAGTAAGGTTAGAAAACGAAGTGTTGGGAGCAGTTTGAAACAGACAGCAAGACCAAATCTGTTGTAGTTAATAAATCAGGACTATTCCCAATACTATGAGAATCAGAACTTTTCAAATCACCATTCACACACGCTGTTTCTCCCTTTTGTTGTACATCTCTCTAATGTATTTTACTCACAGCTTGCTTTCTCTAACTCCATTGTGCTCATATAAGATGTTGTGCAGATCATATCAGTGCTTTCCAAAGACATGCCAACCTTTTATTCTGATTTCCTCCTCAGTCACCTAGATAACTGAATAGATTTTAAGCTACTGACCTACCTTACCTCCCATTTACAGTCAGTGCCTTTTCATGTGGACATCAATAAGAATTTCCAATCTGACCATTCACCTTTCATTAGCACACAGGGGCGAGTGTAACGTTCTGCCTTGGATTTATTCTGTACTTTATTCTGCAACACAGGAAGGTTTATCTGCAGAGCTGTTCCTTCTGGAAAATTACACCGATGGGCACTTAAATGGTGTAGCAGTAGCAACTTGTCCACTTCCAACACACATGTACTGTACAATGCTGTTAGTCCCCGACGCTTAGATTCATCCTGAAGAGTGAAAAAAGTGGGAGAGACGCAGCCCTGAGCCCCTCATTTCTATTCCCCATGGCCTCTTTACTTAAGCTTTCACCCCAAGAGGGGCAAAGCCAATGGAACCAAGTCCTTCCTGAGACCATTACGATCTCCATAATGGGCCTGGCTGGCTATAGATGGAGGAGCCCAGGTATGTTGTACTCTTGTTGATTTTGAATCTTCCGTTTCTGTACATTTGGGAGCAGCCTTTGTTTCTGTTAAAGGTGCTACTTCTATATTCTCTTTTCCAGGACTGAGGAGGAGAGGGCTGAGGCTGGGGACCTGAGGTTACAGTGCCTCCATAGCTGCTCCCCAAATAGTAAGTGACCATGGCTCAAATCTGTCCGATACACAATGGCTTGTACTGTCCCCACGCTGGCTCCTTGGGGTTAAGAATGAGGTTTGGAATAGGAAGCTGTGGAAATAGAGGTTTATAACTTCCCCAGACAGCGTTGCCCAAATGATAATCAAGTAGCATATGAACAGTCCAAAATTCTCCCGCATTCAATTTAGGATGTGCACATATCCTATAATTTTATGTCATCCCAAGAAGCTGTGACTTCACAGTAGTTTAAAAATATGCTCTAATTTACACCTATATAACTTTCATTATCACTACCTTTTTTCATCTATATTTATCGCCAATTCATGATGATGCATGCTATTGAATATAAAAATGATTGAAAGCAGCCTTGGTAGACAATAACATTAGTATAATTAATGCTATTTCTTGCACTTAGTCAGAAAATTGCTGCAATTTTATTCAGCGTTTGCAAAAAGTCTTACTTTAACCTATGGGAATCAATGGTTCAATGTATGGAGCAATACTGGAGCATGGCTCCTGCCCTGCTCTGAACACGATTCTTTTCCTTTACTCCCCAGGAAAGATGTGTGCAGTTTCATGCATCTAATTCCTTGCAAGGAAAGCAAGTGATTCTTCATTCAGCAGGAGGGAGACTTGGGAAAGTGACTTGCTGACTCCGCACTATTAGAATTTGGAAACCTCATAGCATTTTTCTGCCTCTGTCTTGGCTGAGATGCACATCTCAGCCACACACATCTCGACCATGCACATCTCACGGAAGCTTGGTGTCCGTAACTCTAATAACTGAGGGTCCTGATGCCTCATCAGACCTGCTGGAACAGCTCTCCAGTCCCATGTCGCTGCAGGTGGTGTCCCCACAGGCATGATAGTGCTAGCACTGCTCTCCAGCTTGGTTTGTCATCAGCTCACTTGGTAACTCCTGCTCCTTCAAAATGCCACGTCAGTTATGGACTTTTCCACAGACAGATCCACCTCCTTCATTTTCACAGGCCTGAAAATATCTGTTAGTACAAAACTGATTTGGGTTATGTTTCCCAAGAACATTCCCTACCTGCCAAGCTACTGGCTAGTGCTCAAACACGCTTATTTCATTACGAAGACTGTCCAAAGGTCTTTGTTTCAGAGAAAAAAAAAAGACAGTTCTTGACATTAGGTGTTCCAAGGAATAGAAACAAAGCTCTAGTTGTCCTACACCCAGCCCTGCCCCTCTACTTCAGTGTGAAGGACACACAGGTTACCTCCAGAGGTGTGCTGGCAGCACTATAAAAACAAACTGCAAATAAGAAATCCAGTATCAGGTTAAACAACAGTGGCCGTTCGTCAATATTACCTCAGTTTCAGCCTCACATCAGTTGCCTGTTGCAACGAAATCCAATCAATATTAATGAAGTGACATGAGTGAAGTTCTGCTCTCAGCTTGTACTTTACTTATGAATTCAACTTAAGCTTCAGAATCTTCATTATTTATGCTTATTAGGGAGGAAAAAAACATTAGTTACTGATGCTCAGGATGGCCCAAAGCCTCACAACCTTCAGATGAAAGTCTCCTTCCTGGAACAAGCCCCATCAAGGCCTGCACCTGATCAGAGGTTCATACACTCCCGCTCCTCTTTGTTGTATTACCCAGGCAATGGGCTCGTGGTCAGCAGAGAGTTGTTAATGACAAGAGAACGACATCAGAAGTGCTTTGCTAAAGTTTGAGCAGCCACAAAGCTTACACTGACCGTTTGGTTATCCAGGGACCCACTGTACGAAAGATGAGGGCACATCACCTAGGACAGACCAAGTCCTTGCCATTGCTTGCTCAGCTCACCACCTGCATTCCACTGGCAGAGTAAATGCCAGAAGATCATTTTGAGCTCTTTTTAAACTCTTCATATGGAGATCAACCTGTCCTAGAAGGGCACAGGGGCCGTAACAACAGAAGTTATTCCCGCTGCTCACTTGAACCAGCATTTCAGTCCCTGGAGGACCTGTCAGCTGCCCTCACTTAGAAACGCTCTGAGGCTGAATCAAACAGCATCTAAGGAATATTCACTCATCCTCAGACATCGTGCTTTTTTCCTGTCCTTCACAAAGACAAAACAGAGCACCCTGTCCTTGTAGAGAGGCGAGGATTTTGGAGGGAGCATTGCTGTAGAGTGAAACAGGCAAAGCTTTAAACAAAAGAACAAGACTGAGCAGTTGTAGAAGACAAACACCAACTGGCCAGGCAATTTTAGAAGAGAGAATATTAAAGTTCTGTGAGCAGCCCAGGAGAACTGTGAGAGTGCAAGTTGCACAGAGGGACTTCCACCAGGCCAGGACCAGAGCAGGATCTCAGCTTCCTCTGTTGGTGAGACTAAGCTATCCATTTTGAGAAGTGGCCTTAAATTTTAAATGTCATCAGACACTTGATTCCAGAGGAGTCTTGATCAGGGCAGCGCAATATTCTATCTCAATAATTCCATATTAAAGCATTCAATTCCAATCACTAAACTATAATTTTCCTTTAACAGGGTTTTAAACTTGCTTGAGCTGGGCTGAGACAGTACCAGGGAGCTTTAGCTATAAATTGGCATCCTCTGCTCTCACCAAGCTGCCTTGCTGTGCAAACATATGGTGCTGGCCCCTATATATCTAATATTCCCAGTCATGTTTTGTTCATACCAAACTCAGCATTTCCTTTGCAAATCTCCAAGCATTCTTAATATTTTATTTGCTGCAATTTTTGACCTTGGAGGTCTCAACTTTTTTCTTTCAGAGGTGCAGGCCTGGGAGATCCCAGTGCACCATTTGGGCACAGTCACTCCACACAAACAATAGAAGGAGAAGTTTCACATCAGGGTTTTTTTTTTGTGGTTGCACAGTTATTTATTACCAAGAAATGCTCACTGTTATTAAGCTCCAGACAGAAACTATACTTGATTTCAGACATCTCTGTGTCCATGCCACTTCCACCCTCTCCTCCAGTCTTCTCCCACCACTAGGCTTTCATGTGATGAGCCTGCCTAGATCAATGTGCCTGGGACCCACAGGACAGATAGGAGGTGTATGGATGATAAATGTAGACCAAGGGGTGAGAGGGAGGCAGGAGAAAAGGGCAAGGAGGGACTGGTGTGGTGGCAAAACCAAGGAGAAGATGGGTAGATGGGAAGAACCAAGAGGGAAGCAGGAAACATCATATTCTGTCTGTGGCTAAAGCCTTGGTTATTATTTGAGGCAGAGAAACCCAGGGTTCAGGACACCAGCTTTTCTTGTAGAAAACTGAAAGACTCTTCAAAATGAATTCAATATTAAGAAAATAATATAGTCACTGTTTTGGCAGTGTGGGCATTTTAGGAGGGTCACCTGACAAAGAGGAGGCCTTGAAAAAAAATAATTTTATCCTCATATCCTCACCCTGCAGGCATTTCCCCTGGGCTCATCCCACAGTTCTTCTACTGTCCTCCCACCCCTGGCTGTCTACAGTCAGATTTATGCAACCAGCCCCTCAGTGCTTCACTTTAAGGCATATTTTCAGTTCCTTCTATTCAAACAAGATCATCAGAAGAACTCCAGTTTCAAAACATGGTGGAAATGATTCATAAAAAAAAAAAGGATATCTGCTGTTTTTTCTTGGTTGCAAGTGCCGCAGAAGGAAAATGTGCTGGATTTGCAGGCAACTTTCAAATGCCTCCAAATTCAGTTCTACAAAAAAGTCTATTGCACAAGCTCAGCTGGAGAGGGCAAGGCACAGACGGCAGACAAGGTCACTCTGACAACGGGGAACATGCTTGATATGCTGAGCAGCACAGGGCTGGAAGAAGGCAGACAACAAGGGCTTGACGCATTTGAAGTGTCGCTCAAAGTTGAGTCAAGGTTTCTCCTTGAGGAGATACCTGACAGCTGCAATCACCTTCCTATTTCATGTCAGCATTGATTTCAACTCCAGGTATTGCAGTTCGACCTGTAATATATTCAGTTCATAGTGATTCACTACATAAAAACAGGTGGAAAAAACTCCTCTGATAAAGCACCATGGTTACAGATCTAAAATCCAGCCTTGCTATATTGAAAACAATGAGAACTTCATTCCTGTCTTGAGGCAAACTCTTGCCCACTAGAAAACCCCAAAGTTACAGGTCTCAGTTCTGTCCCGTTTACCTCTGCTAAAATCCAGCTTTAACAAGCTTCACATTGCTTCTTGAGCAACCAGCAACCCTGCTTCTGAGATAAGCATGATGATTAAAGTAAATTCAGCCCCATGCTTAGCATGGCAGCCAGTGAAAATTAAAGGGTGGAAAAGGAAAGCAAAGCGATAGTTTATAATACTTTAATACGTTTTTGTTTCCTCCAGTGCACAGGTGAATTGGAAATGTTTCTTATATAAATTTCAGTGAGATTAGTTATGAAACGTGTCACTCTTAAATAGCATCTTTCAATAAATGTTCCAGCTCCTGCAGCTAATCCTGGATTTATGCAAAAAAAAAAAAGCCCCTCAAACATCAAAAAAAAATTCAGCCCAACTAAAGATGTGAAACAAAGTGTTTCAGCTGTAGATGCACCCAAACAGCCTTCCAGTTACAGGGTATATTATATTTCCAACAATGTAGGTAGAGAATGTTGTTTAGTTACTGATAATTTTACACAGTAAGATATTTGAGGACAAATATGTACATTTGTAGCAAAAAAAAGTTGAAACATGTGTTTTTAATTTCAGTTGCCTTAAAATGACATTTGCTCGTCATAATATATATTTTTTTATTTGCTACAGCAAAAAGTTTTTACTGAATGTGGGGTTTTGTAGCAAAGACCCTGAGATTCAGCTCTGATTTCAATCACCAGTAATTTTCCTTTGTGCTTCCTGTATGAGATCACCCTTTTCCCCTCCTCCTCTTGGTTCCAGAGCAGCCCATGAAGCACCAGTCAGCTCTCTCCCACCTGCCACATCCCTTCAGCCAGCAGCTCTGGCTCTAGATCCTCACAAATCCACCAGGTTTCTGAGTCTCTCTGGCAAGAAATGAACAATCAGCATCACCTGTGCCAACATCCATTTCTGAACACCTCCACAACATGACCAAACACGCTACAAGCCAACATTCCTTGCTTTCAGGAGAGACACAGAAACAGCAACTCAGATTACAAAGGTGCCCAGCTCCAGGCTGCTTTCGCTCCCACAGACCACTTTCCCAAACACCTGAGCTCCCGACTCCGACTTATGCAAAGGAGGGGAAGCAATCCATCTGAGCCAGAGGGCTGCAAGTAACATCAGTTTTCCTTTGCAAAGCTCTGTATTTAAGCAGGACTCTCTTGTAGAAGGCAACAGAATGTCAGCACAGAAAGGAGCAGCCCAGAGCCTCCAATGGAAGAGTAGGGTCTCAGATGGTACTCAGAGGGGAGAAAAGTGAAAGGAGAAAGAGAAGCTCTGAGGAAAATAAGTTATTTTCATAGCTGAGCAGAATCACTGAATGCCAGGATAACACAGGGTGGGCAGAGCCTCTGGAGGTCTCCGGTCGCTGACTCACAGCATGTCTGTCAGACCAGGCTGGATCAGGCTGCTCAGTTCCTTGTCCAGTTGAGTTCTGAATATCTCTGAGGGTGGAGATACCAACAGCTCTCTTGGCCTCTGTCCCAGTGTTTGAACACCCTCAGGGTGAAAGAGCTTTTCCTTATATCTAGTTGGCAGTTCTTGTCTTCCACCACTGCTCAGTCAACTTGTGAAAGCAAAGCACTTCTGGGGTGGAGTGCTCCCTCTGACGTGTGCTCTTGTCTTCTCTACTGCCTTATATAGAACTCATTCTATGCTTCTTTTTGGGCTCTTTTTCCATGCAGTAGCTCTGTTACTGTCTGCTTTTCCAATTATAAAACCTCTAAATATGATTTAAACGTGGTAATTATGCTGTGATCTAGCAAAGGCCTTAATTAGCCCTATTGAAGACAATAGGTGTGAGGCATGCTCTTTAGGACCTTAAAAATGCGGTGTTTAATTGCATCCAACACTGAGAAAGGTGCAGGGAGGTGGAGAGGTGAATCAGTAGCTAATTCAAGCCATCGGTACTAACAAGACAGCACTTTGTGCACTAGATCTCATACAACCCATCCAGACCAGGATCTTCTGCTGTCTTCCACCACAGGAGGAATATCAATTACCAGGTGCACAAGAAGACTCGGTTTGTCACTGGTATTGCTACAAAAGTTTGTCATGTCCTTTGGCTGTTAGAAATCCTCAACCATGATCTGCACAGTGGGTGTGTTTGCGTTCCCCTGCAAGGTCAAGGCATTTCTACCTTTATTTGTTACCCCTCGGGACAACTCCAGCCTACAGGGGTAGATCTTCCTCTCTCACCATGAGTTTTGCCAAACTAAGTAAAATTTAGCTGTAGGAAAACAAGCATTGAGACCTCCCCTGCCTGGCAGCAGCCAGGAGAAGAGTACAGGAAACAATATTCAGGAGGAGTAATCTGCATCCCACGTGGGTGGCATTTCCAGATACCTAAAGAAGCTGGTCAGCCCTGTACTCAGTCTACAGCTTAGGGAGGAAAGAAAAGCCCTTAATATATCAAACTACATGAAAGAAATGTCGTATAATGTCACCACAGGATCAGTGATGCCATTCTGAGCTGCCCTTCTGGTTTGAGCTTGCCTGTATCCCCTAATTCACTAGATAACCACGCAGAGCTACCACGAGACTAACGCCTGCGGGTCCAAGGTGAGGGCAGGTCTCCACACTTTGATGGATGATTAAGGGCAGGTGCTGTGTCAACCTGCAAAACAGGTTTTATCCTTTTGCATTCTTGCTGGAATTAGTCACCATCAATATGCCAGTGGCTTTCTTCCCTTCCTGTCCTTCCCCAGCACCAAAACCCTGGTTCTTGCAAAGTTGTACGACTTTGGGGAAGGAGAAGGCTGATGTGCCAGTGGTTATCACACTGGTGATAGCTGACAAAGGCTTAGTACCAGGGAGGAACTGGTCCTGGATTCATGTGCCTTATTCTCAAACACTTTGTTCTTGGTCACGAGAAGCAGAGGTTTTTGTACAGACATGAGAAGCCAATCAGCCTGTGGGGAAATGCAGTTATGGGAAAGAGGCCTAAAATTGTCTTATAAGCCTTTAGCCTCATCCAGAGGAAAAAGTGTGTGTTTGTCTTTCTTTAGGGATTCACAACACCCAGCTCTAAATGTCACTAGCACGCAGAGGACCAGGAGTGACCGTAATGCTCAGAAAATGCCCCCATTCGCTACGTCAAGCTCTTCCAGCAACACATCAAGCAGCTCTTCACTTTCATCAGAACTGACCAGCCAGATCTCCATGGTTCAGGATCAAACCCTGCTGGACGTTGCCTCCATCACTAGATTGGCCCCAGGAGAACCACCAAGCCCTCAACCATTTGAGCAAAGAGATAAAAATTTAGCAATATCATGTTCCAGCCCACTCGGAGCAAGGACTATTCCAGCCTCTTGCCCAGCCAGCCCCAGGCTCAGTCTAACACCCAGCTCAGCCAAGTCACAGCAATACTCTGACTCCTCTCCAGTCAGTCCAGGGATCAATGCAACTTCCTTCTATACCTTTTGTCCTCACACAGCACAAAACGTACAAGCTTCAGCATCAGGTCACACACTGACCCCAACCAGGAAAAGCACAAGGCCTCCAGCAACACTGACTCCTGAAGATAGCTCCCAGTCTCCTGGCTGTTCTAAAACTCGATTAAAGAATACAGGAAAGGGTTTTGAATCAGATCTGGAAGATCCTGATCATGAAAGGTACGTATCCAGACCATACATGTGTTTAAGTTCTCAAATGACTCAATTTGGTATAGGGTCATTAAAAGCCTCTCATTAAAATAAAAAAGTTAAACATCTTTTATGATTTAAATGTTCCCAGTGTTTGTTTTTCAGTAACTACCTTATGCTCCCACTAAACCCTCTTATCCAAGAAGGAAAATACTGTATTTCTCATAAATTCACAGCTCTCCATACCTGATTATGGGACCATCTCTGGGCCAGGTTGTCAACTTCGGCTCCTCCAAAAGGGCACAGCTTCAAGATGCCTCATTTCCTTGCAAATGAGAAAGGGCATCTCTCACTATATTGACAGAGAGAAGCTCTGCTGTTAGTATGAACTCTGAGAGAACCAAGAGCTGGCGATGGCATTCAGTGACATGGCCAGTATCCCCTTTCCCAAACCTCAGGATCCGTGGCCCAACCCCAGGCAAGCTGAGCTGATTTCACCCTTCTGAACTCCACACTGTGTCTGCCACTTCTTTCCTTGGCAGGAGATTGGTAACCACAAAGGAATTCCAAGCCGTGGAGAAAGAACTAGAGGATGTAAAAGAAGAACTGAAATGCCTGAAGTGGAAAGTGAGACACATCGGTGAGACTGTGCAGCCCCTGGCTGAAGACAGCAAGCGGTACAACGGCTACACCCTGACGGAGCTCAAGGCAATGGTGCAGTTTGAAGATGACCCTTACAAGGCTGCACACAAGATCCTAACTGTGCTCTTCAGCGATGTCTACTTGCTCCAGCACTCAGTCACTGAGCAGGCCTGCAACTCCCGATCCTTGCCCAAGCCCAAAATAGACCCAGAGCTGTACACGGTGTACTGTGACATTCTGAAAAGCATATTCCCTGGAATTAACAGCCAGACCTTGAGGGAAGAGACACAACACGTGCAGAAGAGCACCCAGAAAGAAGTGCAACACCAGAGCCCACAAGATGTTCAGCCAAGTGAGAAGCCTCTGTCAGTTTTAGAGGACTGAACTGTGGGTACGTGCTGTTGGTTGAGTCTATCCCTTTTAGGTATGAATCATCTGTAAAGACATTGGTGAGCTCTGAGCCCTTCATGCCACTTGCCCAATGAGACAGCATGGGAAGGCGTTCTGGGTACTTCCCACATTTTAGAAATGAATTGCCCCCTTAGTGTCTCTTCCAATATATGGATATCTCCTTGTTCCCAGCAACTACAAATGCTGACAAAAGAATCCAGAGAAGGCATTGTGTGTCCAAGCAAGGGCCTTCCCCCAGCCCCAAACAGACCGACTGACCAACCAACCAACCAACCAGCATCTGGGTAGTTTCTATTTTCTAGAGAATATCATTCATTAAATGACATTACTTGTTAGAAAATGGTGCGTGTTCTTTTCTATTTGTTTATTTTGTCTAAAAAAATGTTTTACATACCAGGTCAATCAACAATTGTAACTTGAGTACACGTTGGGATAAGACCTGGGTAAGCAGCAAACCACCCTCCCTTCCCTTCCCTGCCCATCTGCAACCTGGGTTGCATGGGAAGAAAACCAGGGTACAGGGATCAGCAGCTGGACCCGAGCAGGTCTCCAACACAAATAACTGGGACAGGCCCTGGGAGTGTGCAATGTGCCCCTAAATCATCCGCCCACCAGTGAAACAGGTAAAGATCAGCAACCTCCATCTCTCTAACCTGTGAGAACCAAGCTAACAAAACAACTGTGCTTTGCCTTCCCTGACAGTGATGCTGCAAAACTGGTCCTTGCAAAGGCCCCACAGGGTGATGGCTGCTGTGGAGCCCTCCCCAAGGAAAGGAGGTTGATGTCATGAAGAACACAGAGGAAAGGGTCCTAGAGCTCCTTCCTCCCCATCTGGGACCCAACAAAGTGCAATGGATGAGCAACAGTTTGATCATCAGGTTCTACTCACAGGGCTGGCCATGTAGGCAGTTTTATAAAGATCTGATGAAGGTGGAGAGATGCCATAGAATGGTTTGTGTTGGAAGAGACCTTAATGATGATCCAGTTCCAGCCCACTTGCCATGGGCAGGGACACCTCCCACTGGATCAGGGTGCTCAGTCCTTGTGTTGCGTTGCTCAGTACCAATGGACAACATCGCTTCCCCACCCTACTGGTTCACACACTCTCCTTCAGAGGGTCATTGACACCTCCCTGGTCTCAATGGAACAAACACACCAAACCCCAGAATTTGTCCTGCATGCTGCTGCTACTCCCTGCAGGCCACTGAGGACGTTGAGATGAGCAAAAGGTAACCTGTGTGTCCAGGTTGCCTTTCCCTGCACTGGGATATAACCCACTTCTTGAGGGTATTCCAGGAACAACAGGAAGGGAGACGGGGGGAGGGAACTTAAAAAAAAAAAAGAATAAATAAAAGCAGATCATTCCTTGTGTCACCCCAGCTCCAAACACCAGAGGAGGGGAGGGGGCAGTCCACTCCAAGAACACACTCTAGCTTCTGGGATCTTCTGCATGAGGATGCTGGGGAGGTTTTGACATTCCAAGAGAGTTCCTACCTGTCTTTCAGCGCACTGTTCTCTGCTGGGTTTATGAACACATTTTAAAGCTCCTTGTTATTAGAATTGATTTTACTTACAAGTCGATGTGTAGACACAGGCACAGAATCACAGAATGGTTTTGGTTGAAAAAGAGCTTGAAGATGATCAAGTCCAACCATAAACCTAAAACGGCCAACTCCACCACTAAACGCCGTCGTTTAGTGTGACCTCTCTGTACCACACTGCAGGCAACATCTGCAGCCACAGCTGGCAAATTACAGCAATACAGAGGGTTGTGGGGGCAGTCACAGCATGAGACTGGGAAAAGGACAGGTGCCCCGACACAGCCAGCTCCCTTCACGGGTGGGTGCAGGACAGGCTCTGTTCTGGGAGATGCTGGGTCCCCTCAGCAAATCACAGTCCCACTGAGCACCACGGTGGATTATGACAAATCATCTGCAAGGCCCTGTGCACCGTGGAGAGGATGTTTGTGTCTTGCACAAGATTGCCCTCCTGCAAGCATTTATATTCTGCTTTCATAGCTTTTTTTTTGTAGGAAGACATGTCCCTTTGGTTCAGATGGGTGGGAACAGGCTGGTTCTCCTTTCTCAGAACTCATGTGGCCACTGCTCCAGACTTGTCTTTCTGCGACAGCCCAGGCCCCTGACGCTCTCAGAAGCCTTTCTTCTGAGCTTTCCATAATCTCCAGTGGACACAGAACTGAGGAAAACATAATGTAGGTATTAGCAAAATCAGTCTCCATACACTGTATTGCCTGCCCTCCCTGCCTGTAAAATCTCAACATAGTCAATTCTGTAAGAACAGGCTCTGTGGTTTCTCATGTTCATAGGGCCAGACAATATGCTCAGGTGTTATTTTAGTCCTGTTCTCTGCATGCTGACTGGTAACAAGCTCCAGCACAGATATATTAATTATCTTTATTAGTTTTGTATTGTCAAGGCCGGTTCAATCAGACATTGTCAGTTCTGGGTCCCTTTCAGGTTTCAGTGTCCTCCTTCTGGATCTCTTGTGGTATGAATCCCTACTGCCCATTTTAGAGGTGTCTTTTATCCTGTATTCATGACTTTTAGCTATTCCAGTGGAGCTTCCAGGTTAATTGCACCACGCTAGAGTTGGCTGCTCTTACCAGATCTCCCATACATTGCTATTAGGGCTGTGCAACCTCAGAGTCCTGGAGCCTGTCCCCAGTGCCTCACCTGCTGTAGCAGCTCAAGCAATCTGCTGCAGGGAACCTGTGAAAAAAGCAACAAGCCATGCCCACTACATTTGTCCTTCACAGACTCCTCATTTCCTTCTTTTCCTCTGTCGAATTTGTGCCTCAAAGGCAGCTCTGCCTTTGTGAGGATTGTTTGTTCTCCAAACATTATCTGCACCTTTGTGACCAACCCTGGTACCTGAGCCACTTTCTCTGATTATTCTACAGAGAGAAAAATCTGCTCATTTTTTTACTCATTTTCCTGAGTACTCCCTGTGGTTTGTGTTCCTGTGCATTACCAAGTCCTTTCATCCTTTTACAAGCTTCAGCTTTCCTTGCTAACTTTCCTTACCTAGGTTTGCTGGGGAGGGAACCACAGTTTCTTCCCACACTTCTGAAGAGCTTTTCTGTGTCCATTCTATTTTTTTCTGTAGTCACGCATTCCTAACACAACAGGAGGGCGAGGGCTGAACGCCTACACCTGCAGAAAGAGCCCTTCTCCTTGGAGGGTAACCAAACTGAGTCAGCAGAACGGAATTAAGACAGCAGTATCTTAAATACACAGGCTTGAAAGCAATTTTTTGCTTTCACTTTTAGCATCCTGTGCTTGCCAGAAATGTGTCCTGTGACAAGCGTGCTCTGCCTTAACACTTGCAGTCTTGCTGCCTGGTATTCAGACAGAAAGGCAATTACACAGCCCCATTATTCTGACAGTTAAAAGATTCAGCCATTGTTCCTCTTGGACAATTCATGCTGATTTGCACTGTGCCGACATTGCTCCTTAGCCTAAATAAGCTTTCTCTCCAAAATGTTATCACCTTCACTTGTCTAGAGACAGAGAAGGCAATCAGACCCACAGTGAAAAATTAGTCTATAAATCCATATTGCATTCCATCTATTCTCCATTAAACTACATAACTCTATTTTTTTCCTTTGAACGTGTCCATTCAAGTCTGAAGACTCGATACTGGACCAAATGATATTTTCTTTCCTTTCTTGACTATAGTCATTACACTTGCTCTTCTCCAGTCACCCCAGATCCACTGACTCATTAGTATTACACTTACTCCAGTAACATGCCCTGTCTGTATGTACTCATCCCTGCATGTGACCTGAGGATCCAAGAGCCACGACACAGGTTGGTTTCCCCAGTGTCACCTCTAGGAGCAGATATCTAATCAGAAGTGTGAAGACATGAATACTTTTCCCAGCCTCAGGCAATCTGTGGTTTGTACTGATGGATTGTGTTGAACACACAAGCCATTAATATTCACCATGCTGTGGCTGGGTAGGCTTCATTTGGCAGAAGAGATTCTACAGCAGTTATGTTCAACAGAGGGTCCTGACCCATACTGGTCATAGAATCACAGAATAATTTAGGCTGGAAAGAGCCTCTGGAGGTCAACTCCTTCAATCCCTCTGATCAGACGGTATTCGAGTAAATGAAACCAAATAATAAAATCTGTGCTGCAAAACCTAAACCATCGCAAAACAACAAACCAAAAAAAACCCAGGAAACAACAAAAAAGAGAGAAGCCACACAGAGAAAGCTTCATTGGAATCACTCGTAGATCAGATTCATCACAGGAAAATCTGAGGAGTTTTCTTCTTCCCGAAGCACTGTGTTGGGAGATCATCTGGGCAGGAGCTCTCCACAGGCTAATCAGCCTGTAGAAGCTTAATTTACATCTGCACCAACGGACAGAGAAGATAAATGGCAAAGGTCCTGTGGCACTGTTTAGGAGGACCCTTTACTATGTTTAGATCTACGTGCATTGCCAAGTCATTTTCAGACTTCTCATTAATATATCTAATGCATAACTGCAGTCAAAATCAGTCACTGAATCATATATTTTATGACCTCATGTTTACCCCTTCGAACTGTTAATAATATCCCCGCATAATGTGAATACTTTCTGCAAATCAAGTCCAACATCCCTTCTGTTTTATGACTTAAAATGTAGCAGAACTAGTTTTAGGCAACTGTCAGCATCTTTGTATTAATTATCGGCATCATCTGTACTGAAATCTGAGTCACAAGGGTTTGGGCGGCACCAATAATTACTATTAATCCCTTCTTCATTCTTCCTACACGAGTCTGTTTCTCATGATGTGTTCTCTCTACATTTATAACCCTAGTTCCTCTTGCACACTCCAATTCAACTTGACTTCAGTAATTTTCACATTATAACTACAATCTTTTTTCCCCAAGATGAAACTACCGCCCGAGACCCTTTTCCAGTTCTTTTATCCTGGGCTGCATTAGAAGAAGGGGATTCTCCCCTTCTACTCCGCTCTCATGAAACCCTACCTGGAGTCCTGCAACCAGTTCTGGAGTCCTCAGCACAGGAAGGACATGGATCTGTCCAGAGGAAGCCACGAAGATGATCCAAAGGCTGGAACACCTCCCAGATGAGGACAGGCTGAGAGAGTTGGGGTTGTTCAGCCTGGAGAAGGCTCCAGAGACAATTTACAGAAGTCTCCCAGTACTGAAAGGGGCTCCAGGAAAGCTGAGGAGAGGCTCTTGATCAGGGAGTGCAGGGATAGGATGAGGGAGAAGAGTTTTAGGTTGAAAGAGGGGAGATTTATATTTGATATTGGGAAGAAATGTTTTCCTGTAAAGGGTGGTGAGGTCCTGGCCCAGGTTGCCCAGAGCAGTGGTGGCTGCCCCATCCCTGGAGGTGTGCAAGGCCAGGTTGGATGGGGCTTCAGGCCCCCTGATCCAGTGGGAAGTGTCCCTGCCCAAGGCAGGGGGGTTGGAACTGCATGGGCTTTAAGGTCCCTTCCAACGCAAATCGTTCTATGCTTCTAAAGGTGGCTACATTTTCACTATGAGCTGGAGCCCTCCCCTATGAACCACTTCTCCCCTTGGAGTTTTACAGGCAAACAACTGTCCAACAAGTCACCCCCTGACCCTTATTCTCAAAATGAGCAGAGAAACAAGGTGCAGCCCTCCCTAGGGCCTCCCCCAGGAGAAAGAGTGACACTGGGAGAGTCCAAGACTTCAGACAGAATACACAAGGACAGAAAATGCACTGATCCACCCATGTGCTGTACTGGGAAACGCAGATATTCTCTTCCTGCAAATCTGTTGTGAAGAGCACACAATGAGAGTGATTAAAATACATATCAATGTCTTGCTGGGTCAGTGGGTTTTGATCAAATCTCCCATTTTGTGTCAATATCCAGACACGTTACCATCCCAGAGAGATAAAAAATAGGAGCTATTTCATTTCTCTGACAATGTTAAACATAATGAAAAGTCTTACTATCACCCTACATCCTTCTCCATGAATTCTGACCACAGACAGATCTCCTGTTGGTAATGGAAATGTCAGTTTGATTCATCTCTTCACCAACGAATCCTTACCAACCAATTTCCAGTACACAGCAAGCCATCCAAAAACATTCCTTTGGAAATGAGCCAGAAACCGACATTCATTGTAGATTAGTTTTTACCACTGTTTAGGCTTACACCATCCCAGGTAGCTTTGCTACTTGCTCTATTTTTAGCAGTGCCTCCAGCAGAGCAGGAAAGAGGCAGATCATGAGACTCCTGCTAATCTGCAAATCTGAAATTATAGTTGGGAGACCAAATTTATTATTGCACAGCTAGATGATGACAGCAGAGATGACCTTTCTGCAATGCCAGAAGTCTTATCCATGCTGATCTAGGCCTTTAATCAGTGGGGGAAGGTATAGATTATTACATGTCAAAGGACAAACTTGCTCCCTGTTCGGACAGCCAAGTATTCAGATTGCCCAGAGAGGTTGTGCAGCCTCCATCCCTAGAGGAGTTCCAGGCCAAACTGGATGAAGCCCTCTGTAACCTGGCCTGACTTTTGTAATGTAAAAAAACAGAAGGTGTGTAATTGCAGAAAGCAGCCAGGAAAATCTTTGATGAATGGGAGCACAAAGCCATGAATAACAGGCAGGAACAGCACCATCAGTGTTTCCCACTTGCTAAGCCACACTTGTAAGCAAGCAGGGCTGACAGCCAGTGTCCCAGCTCAGGTTGCTATGCTGGCTGACTCATTTTCCTGCCAACCTCTCTGTGCACTCGGTGAAGCTGCTGCTGCTGCCTAAGTCCTGGCCCTTTTTTTGATGAAAGATGAAAGCTCTCGCTTGCTCCAGATGAAAGTTCTCCCCACAGCTTGTTACTGACAGAAACATCTACTCTGGCAGCCACCTTATGCTGCCATCAGGCAGAAGAGCAATCTTAGCGAAGAAGATAAAAGGGCTCAACTGCCCCCACTTCATTATCATTACCATAGGGACCATCTCTTCTCCCACGTACAAAGATTCCCTTGGAAGAAGAGTCATTTCTTGTGAGAAAACTTCACAGCCACAGCAGCTTCTTCTGTATTCTTCTACCCTTGTGCCTATCGTGCTTGCTTTCTATCCGAGCTTTTGACTGACCCCTGTTTCAGCTCCAGCTGTACTGCCTGGGATACAGCTTGGAGATCAGTTCAGTCCACAGCACTCAGCCGGGCTCACACTCTCAGGAGGCAGCAGCTGAGCACCAGGCTCCTCTTGGCACTTACAGTGGCCCTGAGATGCAGTGTCCAGAACTAAAACTCCTCTTCCGTGCTGCACCCACTCCCTGCACCCACTCCCTGGTATCAATTGACTTCTTTGCCAAGAAGATGGACAGTTGGCTATTTCTAATTTCCCTTAGCATTCTCTGACATTCACCTCCCCATTACAAACTTTCAAAACTCACTGTGAAGCTCTTTTTCCAGTTAGATCTCCAGTTAGAATCATGGAATGGGTTGGGTTGGAAGGGACCTTTAAGATTATCCGGTTTCAACCCCCCTGCCATGGGCAGGGACACCTCCCACTGGATCAGGGTGCTCAACACCCCATCCAACCTGGCCTTGAACACCTCCGGGGATGGGTGCAGCCACAACCTCCCTGGGCAACCTGGGCCAGGGCCTCCCCACCCCCATTTTGCAGAATTTCTTCCTAATGTCAATTACATCCAGACAAGCTAAGGAAAACAAGAAACTGAGGTTTGAAACAACACATCACATACAAGGAAGAAGAAAAAGAGTTGAGCACGAGTTAATTGTAGGTCTGATATATCTCCCCAGGTTTACAGTTCCTTAGAATGGGAAAACCACAAAATCTGTGCATGCTGACATTTTTGGAAGTCCCACGATCAACTGAGCAGGGGTGCACACTAAGGATTTGTGAGACAAGTCGATTGTAGTCACACCAAAGAGACCCTGAACGAGTTGAAAGCTAAAGGCAGGATTCCACTGTGGTCTCACTGTATAATTAGGAGCTTCCAGAAATAAACAGCATACCTGGGGAAGGCTGACAGCAGGTCACGAGGTGATGGTTTTCCTCTCCTAATTGGAGACAAAGCAGGAGCAATGTTAGAAGAAATAGTCCAGGCTGGGAAACTCCAACTCTGCTGATCATTGAGATGGTCGGTCCTCACCTTCAACCAAGAGCTAAGGAAGGGGACACTAGAGAGCCATCAGGCAGAGGTTTGTAGCCTTGTCCCATTTTCCAGTAATTTCTAGGTCAGTAAGAAAGAAGTGGCAAATTTCAAATGTTTCCTTTTATGCCTCGATCTCAGGGCTCCAGCACTTCACAAGGTCCTGACCTAGGGTGACTGGAGCTGATGCTATTAGACAAGGGTGGAAAACTGATCTCTCCCCAGCAAAATTTAGAGGCCAGTCGGACAGGAAATTACTCCAGCTGGGCACTCTGTCCCCATCTCTCAGCTCTTCCTGCAGCTAGGAGATTCACTCTATAATTGCTTTCTTAGTCCACATTTTATCCTCAGCTGACAGAATTCCATTAGGGTGATACAAGCTGCGTGATAAAGGGATGTTTGTGTCTCACATGTGCTGTAAGTCATTTCTCAGCAAACAAGCAAATAGTCACAGAAATGGGCAAAGAGACCACTGAGCCAGGAATCTTCCTTCTCGTGCTCTGAATACCAGGACCTCAGCACTCAAATGGAAGCAAACATTCCTCCAGGATGTTATACTCCTCTCTGCTGCACATCTCTAAAATGCACATCTCTAAAATGCACATTTATTTCTGCAGCATTTTTGAGGGGACAATAACGAAGCAGACAGAGGTGCAGCACCAGCACCTGCAGAAATGAGGGCTCCCTGCAAACGGGAGCCACTGTGCTGTGATCAGAGGGGCTGGGGACGCTTGAGGTCACAGAGAGCCAGTGGCCTATGTATGGGACACAGAGGAATTGAAACTCATGTTGTAACACATCTGAGCACGCACACTCGAAGAGTCGAATGAGTTCATCACACCTGCAAGACAAAGAACAATCATTCTGAACAGGACCTTTGGGACTGTTTTGGGAGCGACCTAAGCATAGTCACAGAATCACAGAATAACTGAGGCTGGAAAAGACCTTTATGATTGAGTGGAACCGTCAGCCCACCTCCACCGTGCCTACTAAACCAAGCCCCTGAGGACCACAGCTCCACATCTTTAAAATCCCTCCAGGGATGGCAACTCTACCACTGCCCTGGGCAGCCCCTGCCAGGGCTTCATCATTCTTTCAGTAAAGAAATTTTTCCGGATATCCAATCTAAACCTCCCCTGGTGTAGGTTGAGGCCATTTCCTCTCGTCCTATCACTTGTTCCTTGTAATAAGTTAATGATGCAGCTAAAAGATAGATATGATGGAAATAGCTAAAAGGGAGTAGAGAAGGTGCATCAAAGGCCACAGTGGACTGGATCTGCAGCACTGGTGAAGCCATAACTGGAGAGCATGTTGTGGAGTTCACTTTTGAAGCACATTGGAAGAGATTTGGCTGCGTCAGTGAGTATCACCAGAAGAGCAGCTCCTGTTAGAGCTCAGCCTCCTGGACCAGCAGCCCCAGAAGACAGAGGCCAGCCAAACGCATCCCTACACTGTCTGCTCTCAGCAGTGCTGGTTTGGACTATAACCACTTGCAATGTTCCCCAGGCCAGTTCAGAGATGCATCCAGCAGTGAGGACTGCTGAAGGAGATAGCAGGGGGGAATGGGAAATGCTGCTGTCTTGCAGAGTAAAAGCCACCGACTCAATCAAAGGGAAAGCAGGCTTCATCCCCGGCATGAGCCAGAATTCAAATGTCGATACAGCACTTCATGTTTGCTCTTACCTGACTTAGGCTGAGAGGTGAGCTTTTCCTGATAATGTAAAAGGGTTTAATGCAGCCAGCCTCCCTTATCCATTGCTCTTGTCCTCACTGGCAGCAAGTCCTATCTCTGGTCATTCCAGGGTGTTACCTGGTATACAAGACCTCCGTCTGGTCTCACAACCCCAGTCACTCACTGGCACTGTCAGGGTCTTGCAGATGTCACCAGTCTGGCGTACATCCCAGAAATGAAATCACTATGGGGAGCAACCAACACACCAGGAACATGGTAAAAGCCCGGCAGGACTAGGAAATCCTACAGAGGACAGCATCACCTAAGCAGGATGCTGTGGTACAATTCTGTGTCCAGGTCCAGCCTAAGCCATGAGAAGGGCTCATTTTAATTTAGCTGCTATATGTAGCTCTTGCAGGCTCAAGCTCCCCATGTCTTCTGTGCTGCCTTTTAATCTGTCTGTGCCACTGCTTGCACCTTGTTCACAGACAGGCGCTTCTCTCTGCTGCTTAAAATCTGCTCTATTAAACCACAAAGAGGCAGAAATTGCAAACAGAAGTTGCAGCCTTTCCCAGGTATCGTGGTTTCCAGATTACACTGTGAAGACTGATAAAAATATCTCTTTAAAGATCAAAAAGTAGGCAGCACGACATGTTCTTCCTCACAGATTATTTCTTTATCCTCTGCCTTTCCCAATGTCATTGTGGGACAAACAAACTCATTTCTGTTATCTTGATCCAACCCCCTTAAATAAAGTCACTACAGGTAAAGATGAGCAACTGTGACACAACGGTTTTTCAGTGGTCCAGAAGTTGGAACTGGGTGAAAGTTTAATAATTTACATCAGAGGCTTCAGCAAGAATTTATATTAATCCTTCCCCTTCCTTTCCCCTGCTTTTCACAATGTCGAATGATGCTACTGTGCACATCCTGGCTGAATTACTCCTGCTGAAACTGTGCCTGGCATTGACTGAAGTGCTCCGTGGGGATTTTCTTGATTGCATGTTTACTCTTCCTCTTTTGCCCCCTGTAAATGCCAGTCTGACAAGAAAGCACTTGTGACTAGCTAGTTAAAAAAGGTGAAGAATGGAATAAAACTACTTGTTACACCCTGATTCACTGTGGAAATGAGTCAAGTATCTGTGTTTGAGTATTAGGGCTGACTAGGACACTTAATTATCTTTGGTTTTAGAAAGGGTCATTAAATCCCAGCTCCAATTAAGAGGGCAAACGCTGACATCTCCTACCCCACAGAGATTAATGAAGTATTTTCTAAACATTATGTTGCTTTCTGCATACGACTGACTAGAATCAAGGACTTCATTAGGCTTTACTTTGGTGGCATATGTCATTCCAGAGCTGACAGCAGGCTGCAAACCCTTCTTTCAGAGACACAGTGGGAAGGATGTTCCACAACTTAACCATTTTCTAGAAATATTTTAAAGACTTTCATGGTCTTCCCACACTGTGGCAATAGTGGGGAATCTCTTGACTCAGTGAAAGGACCTGCTAGGAGAGGCTGGTGGAAGGTACGAGCCAGTAGTTTCTGTGCCAGAGCAACGGCACTGGACACACATTTCCAGAGGCAAATAGTGTGAAAACTGGCTGCAGTTACTAACTGACCAGTGAGGAAGAGCTGATGGCAGAGAAACAGACGATAGAGAGAACTGTGACCCATCCAAGCCAGACCACATTTTCTGTCATAATTTATAAAACCTGGAGATACCTCAAAGGATTAGGGTTGAAAAATCATTAGTTCATCTCACAGGACTTGAGATACTCCAGACAGATACTAAGACAGATGAGGATAGAGAGTCCTCTCCCTTTCACACCTTTTCTGATCAATAAGAAGGATGATTCTCTGTGCCAGGAAACATGATGGATTTCATTTCTCTTCACATTCAATATCATTTCCTCAGAAGAACAAACAATGTTCTTCTGAGGAATGAGGCCTCATCTCACCTAGAGACTGCCCACAGGACAATCTGTGATTGTGTCTTAAGTCTTAAGAATCTTGCCATAGCCTTTCCTCTTCCAGTTGCATACACTTGTACCTGTTCTTAGCCCCACTCTCCTTTCAGCTCCTCCTCTTCTTCCATTTTGGAGTTACATGTAAATATTATCTGATTTGGAGCAAAAATTTAAACCTGGCTCTTGGTAGAGCTATGCTGGTAAACACAGGAGAGAAGACATTTCTTGGGACAACAGAGGGTTCTTCTGTCAGTGCAGTTTGGGAAGAGCCTTTAAACAAAGTACAATATAATCACACACACCATTGTACAATTAGAAGTAAAGTGGTTTGTATTTAGTACAAAATACATTTTGTTGCTCCACCAATATACAGAAATCTGGGAAATGCATTGCTGTCTTGTGTCTTTTCAGCTTAGCCAACAGCAGTTAAGAAAGATGCTTTTTATAAGCAAATATACAAGATACTGCACTCCTGGCTTAGTACAGAAAAGAAGGAGCACATTTGGAGTCTGTATCAATTATATATTCCCTTTTCATGTCTAAAAGCATACACTGACTTCAGAGTGTTCAGTTCTCTCTGGAAAAAAATGAATATGTTTTAAATGAGAAAGGAAGAATCTTCTATGGCGGAGGTTATCACAATGAACAAATTTTCAGTGAAAAGTACATTTCCATAGCTCCAAATCCTGCAGCATAACTATTTGGTTAGAGTTGTTGTTTAACCAACTACATATGCCAGGTATTTTGTGTTTAAAAATGCAGTTCACTCTTTACCTTCTACTAGTTAAAATGTACCTACCATTCCTCAAAAGTGATGATATGATGCTGGCAACAGATTTGGTTGGAGCAGCACAGAGTTATGGCCTCCTTGCCTATGTAACCAAATTCAGGCAAAACAGGAGAAAAGAGCATAGCTCTGTAGCAGGAGGACTCTGAAGAATGTGTAGAGTGCCTGTCAATAGCACTTCAGGCAAAACACCTACTTTGCATTTTCATGGTAGTGAGATAACGAAAGAAATAATTATTTCACTGCAAAAGATGAAAGAAGTGACAGCTGAAACTTACTTATTAAACCCTTGATAAACCCACTTCCTAATCTCCATTTTCTAAAAGCATTCATCACACTTTGCTGTACCCAGTGGAACCTTTCCAGACGTCAGCAACAGTGTCAGCCCCAGAGAGAGCCATGGCATCAACACACACAGTTGCAGCCAAGAAACACAGAGGTAAAGAACATTGCCTCTAATGAGTGCATTTCCCAAGAACTATTTACAGCCATCAGAAACAAAGCAGATACTTCCTTTTAGCAAGAAGCCTCATAATTATCCACTAGTATTCAGGAATTAAAGCTGGAGAAACAGTTTGGAAGACCTTTTGTTATAATATAACCATTCTGCATCACCCAGGTTCTTGGCACCTGGCAGGAACAGCTATCAGTTAGAAATAAGGTTCTCACTCACTCCTTTATATTCCTTCCTCCCTGGATTTTCAATTAAGAGAGAAGGGGAAAAAAAAGAGACAGAAAATGACAATTAAAACCTCCAGAAAATTGAATTCATGCTTTAAATCTTGTTATTGAAGAAAATTCCCTTTAGCGAATAAAACTTCTGCTCATAAGACAAGCGGTGGTTCAGCAGCAGCAGACATAGAAAACCTTCCATGGGGATGATTAACATCTTGAAGAGTTAGACTGCAGTCACGTAGGGCTGGATGTGTTCAGAACTTCCCAGTGACAATCCCTTGTTATCTTTTCCTCCTCTGCAGTCTTTTTTCACATATGCAGGTTTTTGGACGCAAAGCTGTTAAGGAAAATTGAGCACTGTTTTACAATTGTACATGTATTGAAAGAGAAGCCACAAACTGAAGAAACATTTCTCTTCCCATCCCAGAAAGAAAGCTAAGCTACTCCTCTCAGTAATGCTTCTTTCTTTGACAGTGAGCACTGCCAACTCTTTCACAGTCCCATGGAATTGCTTTCCTCTGGAATCCAGTCTGAATTCAATGTTGACACTGCTCTGTGGAGAAGGTTGGATCCTCCCTCAGGAGGGAACCCCCAGAGGTCTCCCTCCAGCCCAAATCATCCTTCCAATCTATATTATCAGCCACTGTACCTGACACCAGTAAGTACTACAGAGGAGATGTGGGAGCAGATGGCAAGAGGCAGTCCTCAACTGATGACTTCAAAAGCATTCTGTGTCCTTAATCCTTGGACAATAGATGTGATGGCCATGGCAATGCCAGCTATTCTTTGCTGGACATAGGGCGTGTCTGCACTGGAACCCAGGATGTCATTACAACTGGCACAGGGATGTTCAAAATACTTTTGACACAGCTGATACAATAATAACCTTGCAGCTGTATTTGTACAGGCAATGGCATTTCAGATCCTCCTTCTACAAAACTCTGCTACTAAAAGCCATCACATAATTTCTGTAACACTTTCTAGAGAAACTAATTGGAGGAAGTGTCATGCTCAGGAGAGAACACCAACCATGAATACACCAGCTTGGCTGAGAATTTGTAATGTATTTAGAGAGTTATTCTGAGTAATTTACAATGAATGACGGGACTCTTGAGACTATAAATACAATCTACTGTTTCTTCCTGGTAAAAAAAAGAGGTTGTCTTTTTAACTATCACTTTGCAAGAGAAAAGACCAATCTGAAAGACAGTGGGAGGAATAAAGTCAACATGTTTTCCCCCTTGTTACACTTGTTGTGGTTTTGGATTTGCTTGAGGAGCAACAAGCAGCTAATTCTGAGACAAGCATGCATCATCTCTGAAGATGCTTAAAAGGCCATCAGAGATGCAAAGAGGCTTTTATTCCAAAAGCTATTGATGAACCTGCACAATTTACACCAGTTTTCAGTTTAACTTGTTTCTTTCCTGAGGACTTCTGTGTATGTGTTGGTACAAGCTATGACTCTGTGCCACACACATCTTTGATTTACATCATCCACTTCCAGATTTGGATAAAGAATAAAAATCCACCAGAGTATGACATTCCTGCTTTGCCTTCCTATGGCAGGAGAAGTTGAGCTAAATATATAAAAGAGGTGTAAATTTCCCCACTTTTCCCAGTCCAGGGGAATGAATAACCACGTTCATTATCCATACTGTCCCTGTAGAAAGTGAGCAGAAGAGAAGTGTACAAGACAGAACTCACCTGGATCAGCCACAGCCTGTTGCTTCTTGCTGTTTGTGACAATCTCATTTTCATTCATCATTCGTACATCCTGGTCACCCACATGATTGCTGAAAAGATTAAAATCAGTACAATGGCCAAAATAATCAACATTGAGAAAATTATGAGTCTCTTGGAAAAGGTTACCAAATAAGTTATTTAGGACCTGGAGGCTAAACAAAGCTATGAAGCACAGCCACACTACGTGAGACTATCCAGGAAGGAAAGACATTCTGTATGCATCCACCTGAAGGATTTCTTGCCAGTTTTAATTAGTGGCATTCATTCAGGCACACATTCAAATATAACTATCATATTCACTCCACAATTTTCTTGCCTGCCTACACAGCTTGAACCACATTAACCAAAGTGAGATTTTTAAATCAGTGCTGCACAAAGAGAGTATAAAAATCCCTATATGGAACTTAACACTGTTTTGTAAAGTTGATATAGCAATATTTGAAAATTTCCTGAACTAAATAAAATTCATTTACTGTGACAAGTTTTGTTCGCAGGCTGCTCAAATTTTTAACAATTTCTTGTTGGGAAAAAAGAAATAACTTCAAAGTTACATTAAATTAAACAAATTACAGGGAAAAAAATTGAGCTGAATTGAAAGTTAAAGAAAACATCACTAATAACATCTCCCTTTCACACAGACAAAAACAAAACATCCATGCCTTTGGAAAAAAAAGAAGTGTATTTTTCTTTTCTCTACGAATATTACACAAAAAATAGGTTTCTATTTTTGGAGAAAAATGTAATGTCTCAAACTGTCAGAGTGAAAGAGAGGAACAAACACTGAAGTAAATCAGAACTTACGCTATTGATGATGATATCAGACTCAAGTTCAGGGATCACAGTGTTGAGCAGTGACACATGAAAGAATAGGCTGAAATCTGAAGTAACAATATCTAAAAGCTCAAGAGCAATTTCTAAATGGAAGGACATTATTCAGCACGCAGTAAGGGCTGGTCTCCTATTGCTGAAGAACTCTATATTTTATTATGGTAGCAGGTGAAGTAAAGGAAAAGATGACTGCAAAACAAGCTAAGAAGATCTTAAGACCAAGAAAGCTCCTGCTCAGAAATCTAGAGGAGGGGAGACTCAGCACGTTGACTGGAAAACAGATGATGCAGTTTGCATGACCCCGAAAGCACACCCCTCTTAAAATAAATCCAAGGACACATCACATAAATACCTGCAAAGGAAGTTATGTGCAAAAGATCTATGATTACAGCTGGGGCTTCTCTGCTCCCAGTAAAATAACTTTACTCATACAAAGATGTTAAGCTGAAGACAGTAAAGGTTCACTTCTCCTCTTCTTTTTTATATTCCACTGGAAAATTTCTCAAAACTCGTATTTCCTCAAGACATTTTCATTTCAGTAACTTTTTCACTTGAAAAACCGTTTCTGTCCAAATTTTACTATGACAACACAGCCACTTGTACAAAAACATGAGTGTAACAATACATCCAAACAGCAATAACTTATTTCAACATCTGACAGTAACAGTGGCCAACAGCCAATGCTTTAGAGAAACACAGGAAAACAAACCTTGTAGGCAAACGGTAACTTCTGTTCTTAATCAGGACAGCTGAACGTTCCTTCCACGTATTTCTAAATATCTGAATATTCTTCTGAGTTTTAAATGCAAAACTGTCACTTTTTTCCAAATGATGTATGTGCAAGACATTCTATTTGTTAACTGTGCAATATGTAAGAAATTGTTTATTCCTATAAGCTTTCAATTTTTCACTTTTCAATCTCATTTAAAATAAATCCTTCTCTCAATCTTTATTTTCCTTGCTAGGGACTGTGTTTTAGACCCTATCAATCCTGACCTTCTAAATCTAAGAGTATTTTTCACTGCATTTCATCATGTTTTATGTGAGATTGCCAATTTAGTGGTTTCCAAATGTCATTCTTCTGAATGTAAGTCATTGCTCATTTAAGAAGTTCCATGTTTCAGAACATTTATAAAAAAGTAGAATTCCAGTTAATTAATTACTTAATTAATCTGTGCCTAATCAGAGGATTTTCTTTTCTTTATTTTTGATGTTTGGTTCTTTTTCATTAACTTTCTCTCTTTTTTTTTTTGCCTCTGTGTAATACCATTGGGATTTATTATTTCTTCTCTAAGGAAGCCTAACTTCTTTCTTTTGTGTTTATTACTATAGGCGTCCATGAAAACACATGTAAAAATGAATCAGGAATCCCAGCAAGTGCTAAAAAATGCCAAATAAAGCTGGCAATTTGGTTTCTAAAAAACTGTTCATTGCATCTCATTAAGTGAGGCTGAGTGTGCTTTGGAAGGGAATTTTCTCTATCAATATACATATTGCTTGCATTAGTCATAAACCCCACATTTTTTGAAAACAAGATTCTTTCTTCAAATGAAGACCCATTTTCACAAACCTAATAACAGTTCTCTTCTCCTGATGGCAAATCTTCTCATCATCTGTAAAAAGAATGGTGTGATAGGGGACCACTGGATCACAGGTTGGCAGGATGCCTGACACCACATGGTTCACCATATCCAGAATCCCATTGTAGACCAGCAAGTCATCCACCAGGAGCTACAGATAGTTAAGAAACAAACAAACAAAACATCCAGAAATCAGGCATTGCTTTCAGCACTTGTCTCCATCAATTAACTAGAAATCATTTTGCTCTCATTGTTTCACAACTCTGGTCATTAGTTTAGCTTTTCTTTCTTAAAACTTCCACTTCTCTCTCTTTACTGCCAAGTTTTGATTGTTTTTCAAGTTTTTGTCTCGTCACTGATGCTTCTAACGCAGATTTAAAGTAGGTAATTAAAAATGTATTTAATGTTTTAAATAATTGCCATTCTATTAACTGGAGTGAATCACACTTAAATCTAGGAATTAATGAATCTCACCTCCTTTCAGCTGTCTAAAACTTGGGTTTGTAGTTTAAGTTTTCCAGTCAGTGGAAAAAAGAAAGCATTATCCTATCTTAAGACACTTATCTAAGAAAAAATCAGATAAGGTGTTCTTTCCCTGGACAAGTAAGTGAGGAAAGATGACTGGCATAGATTTTAATACTAAATACAGAGTTAAATGAGATGAATCCCATCCTTTGAGATTATATGGAACCACACTTCAGTAAACTGTGAAAATAAGTACAAAAATCAAGCAAGCTGACTCACCAGAACATATAAAATGCATAGAAAAATTACTTACACCAAACTCTTTCACACCTCTCTGAGGTGTTTTGGCATAATTCCATAACTTGATCATTGACACAGTAGTAGGTACATCAAAAATGACATATACCCTATTCACCTGTAAAAGAGAATTAATTTATATTTAACAGCATGAATTCCCCAAAGAAATGAAATTCTCATGCATATTCCATCAAAACAGGTCCGCACTTAAAGAGAAATGGCTAGAGGGCAGAGAGCTGATGCTAAGGATTTAAGTTCAGCTATCAGCTCAGTTGATAATTCATAGATGTTGTCTCTACCCCAGAGCTGCCATCTCAAATGTACATATAACTCATCAGAAGATGACATCTACACCTCAGCTTGTCACCCTGCACTGCTGGGCAACTGGGGGAGGGGAAGAGAGACACCTTTGACGAGCACTTCATCAACCAAATGCAGACACGTGCTTCAGCACAAGACAAGGCAATGTCTGCTCTGTTCTGCTCTATTCTATTCCTTTCCACTAAACATGAACAGAACCAACCTTCCTGTTTGCAAGACTGAAGTTTCTATGTTTCCTAACTTTGTAAGCTGAAATTTTTGTGTGAGGTATACTAATAGGAATGCAGAGATAATTCTCCTGATACCTGCTAACAACTATTGCTTGAGATACTGTTCATTTTACTCTCAGTGACATTGACATCAAGAATTTAAGACCAAAGATTAGGCTGTAGGAAACCAATCTTGCCTTTTACAGTTAATTCTATGCTATTCCTTCTATGGGGCACTATATCAATGCTGGGCCAACACATCTTAAGCTTCATCTCTAGCATCCTCTGAAGTTTTAATCCTTTGATGCACTGGATGAGATATTGTTACTTGTATTAAATCATTATGCAGTTTTTTTACTAAAGAAAGGAAGGTATCTGTGATCAACAGAACTGTTTATATCTGTGATTTTTCCAGAATATAATTTAGGCATAATCTCCAATAGCAATTGTTAGTCTCACAGAAAATCATAAATTTGATGGAAAATACATTCAAACAAAGAAGTAAAATGACAATCAGTAACAAGGGAACAAAGAATTCAAATTGTACTTACATTAGTAATAGATTGGTAAGAGATATAAACACTTTCAGCATTAGAAAGATATTTAGAAAGAAAAATAAAGGCTATAATATAAAATTTCCTTAAAGCTTTCAAACCTTGCAATATAGCAAAGAGTTAATTCAGCTTTCTAGGCAACCAGCAAGTATCAAAGCAGCCTAATAGTGAGGATGTAAGTGTACAGAGGCTGTGGTTCAGCATCTCAGCTACAAGGGATGATCATGAACAGGCTGACTGCGTAATCCATTTGCACTTCCTGGCTGTACAACCATAACATGGTAGATGGAAGAGAGAAAAGTACTATGTGGACCTCGAAAAGGTATAATTTGTTACAGTTTAAGGACAGAAATTGCCATTAAATTGCTGACTCTTCCCTCCTGCGTATCACACTTCATCAATTTACCCTTGTAATGCTGTTATCTTCTGTTCTGCTACGGTGTCAGGCATAACTACACAAAACACTGTGTGCATCTGAGTTGGAACTCCAGGCACTGTTATTTTCCTTTAGCCAAAACGAAATAGCCTCTGCAGGCATGTCTTTTATAAGGACATAAGACTTAGATGGCTATCTATCAATCATTCATGATGCTATAATAGATACCTGAGCTTCCCATCAAATTAATTACCAGATTCAAGATGTGGGATCTCCACCGCAGCAGCCTCGAGCACTACACAGCCCTTCCATTTTCGTAAGACATGCAAGTGGACAATATTCCAAAGCACAATTAAAGGCTTTACCTTAATTGTACTCACTGCATTACAACATATAGTGATATATGAATTATCTTCAAAATTGTCTTAATTATTTGCTTTTAATATTCTAATTAATAACTGTAACATGGAGTAAGGATTTTTTCAACAAAGTGAGCTATAACATATTACACATCAGGTTTACTTCTTGTTACTTTTTAAATCCATCCTTTTCTAAGAAATAAATACATCTTAATGATGTCCATAACAGGCCCTTAAAAAAAGTCCTCTGCCAAAAGTCAGAACCCATCTAAGTTCATCCTCTTTTCCTATTTAGATATTTAAGATCCCATATTTTAACCATGGGACTTCTAAAAGGGCTGAATCACTCGGGGCCTTAGGACATGAAATACTAATACTAATTTAGGAATTTGAATTCGAGACAGATACTGAGATGGAAAAGATTCTCACTGCAACAACATTCATTACTTTTTGTAAAAACAAATTTAAGATTCCAGTCCCCTCCCATTTAAAAGGTGTTCATTGCACAAAACACGCACATTAAACTCCTTTGTCAGTATCTTTGTCATAGTAACTGAAAAAGCACCTATGCTAGTCTTGAAAATTCTTCTGCTGTTGAACCAAGGAGACAGAAGGAGATTACAAACCCAGGAAATCTATACTGCTGCTATCTGTGCAGTGAGGAGAAATGGGACTAAAAAGAACTTTTTCTACAAGGCAGTCATTTAGCATTCTCTACTAGTATCAAATTTACCTAAAAATTATATATGCTTCCCCCTCCCTGAACATTTCTAGGCACATCCAAGCACATCACTCAAATGGAATGAAAAGAGAAAATGTACCAAGCCAGGAAGAACTGGTGCAAGCCACATATGTCTGCCATCAGTTGTGTCATTCACTCTGTCAATGAGTTTGTCTGGAGTTCGGACGTCTCCAGATACATCTTCTAAAATGTTGACACTATCTGGAAAAGCAGCAATATCTGAAAAAAAATCTTTTAAGTGTAAATAACCAAAAAGCACATTTCAGAAACACCATATTTAAAAGTTCATGCTTGCTCTTCCAGATTCCATGAGGAAGCATTCTCCACTACAGCAGTAAAACTTAAAAATACTCCAACTATTATAGTTCACCTTGGGTAGTTGTGGAACTTGGTATATTTTTAAAAGCAGGACAGCCCTTTACAGATTCTGATACTGAAAATTATTTTTAAAATAGGAAGAATGCATTTATTTTTGGGTACATCAATAAATTTCTGGTATCAGGAATAAGCACTTCCTAGCTTTTTTGTGACAAAGCCCCATATCTTTTTAGCATGAGCTTGGGAAAATTCTTAATATGAAATATGTCTCAAGAAAAGTATCTTTATAGGAGATAGTCATCAGTCAGACTGGGTTTTGCTTGAGTTCCTCAAGGTTGGCAATAAAAATCAGCAACAGTCTAATAAGGCCTCCTTTCAGTTCTTTGCTAGGGAAAGATTAAACCTTCTATTGACAGGCCTCCCAGGTAACTAGATTTTCTCCGTGAGAGATCATTTATGTTAAAAATATATGTGTGCTTAAGATATGCAAAGAAACACGGAGAGATGGCACTGTCTTCAGAGTTAGAAATGCCCAGCAATCCGGTTTGAGGAACATTAATTTCCCCTTGTCCTGGTTTCTAGATAGCCTGAGTCTGTAGGTATTTATAAAGAATTTGAGGAATAGCACAGCGATGCCTTAACTGCTTAGGAAAAGCTTGCTCCAGACTCAGTATTGAATATCACAGTTAGTGCAGGACTAAGACAAATATGCTCTTTTGGGGACCCAAATACATCCTAGCAACACTACTGCCCAGGCAGAAACAGGTGATCATTCAAAACAAGCTGAGGTATCTTTACCTGGCATTGTATCATACTGTAAAGATATAGCATTTGAAAGCTAAGTTAAAGATCCCCTGTGCTTAAAAACAATCTGTTACCACTTTTCAACTTCAAAATGCTTCTTCTCCATTACAGATGTTTCAAGTTCATCATGCCTCACACAGGATACAAATAAAAATAGCACTCGGGAAAAAGCCTTTATTACCTTTTTCATCCTATCATCTTTTTATTAGGCAATGAGGGTTCTTAGAAACATAATTCATTCATCACCACAGTCTTTATCCTTTCTAGTTGGTCAACAAACTCTGTTCCTCCCACATGACAGAGCTACATGAATTATTTGTTGTGGTATGAAGCTTTCAGCTCTTAAGAGACTTTAGCTGACACAGGGCAATGAAGTGTAACCCTGATGACTATGAATCTTTCAAACAAGTCCTTCATCCCCTCTGTTGGTTACCCAGGGAACACTGAATCAAATTCAAAGTCTCGGCCCTTATCTTCATGACTGGATTAGGCATCTAGAATAGCCTAAGGCTCCAGAACAAGAGTTACAAATGATCTCTTTCCTGTGGCACAATGAAAGATTCCATAACAAAGAACTGAGCTCAACCTTTTCTTGTGAATTTACAGCTCATCAAACTTTCTGGTTCTTCCATACTTCAGAAGAAAAAAATGTTGATAGCAAAAAATATCACATCCTTCCCTTCCCTAACCTTGTCTTGCTGCGTTGATGCATCCCATTCACAGAAATGGCCTGAAAGTATACAAAATACATTAAAACATATGGAAACAAGTATCATCACACAAATACAGAGAAATACAAGCAGAGAAAGCGTATGGGATAAACTGGCAATTTGGAAAAAGCATTAAGAAATGCCAAATGATAACATGCAGGGAGTAAACTGTGTATCTGAATGGACAGAGGCACTTGGTCTGTAGAAGGATACTGTTTTCAGTTAGTGAGATTTGGTCTCCGTGTTCGTTGAACAACTCAAGTCCATTCAAACCAATGTAGTATGGATCGCCCCAAGTTGTCAGAAGCTGAAACTGGAAAATAACTGAAAAGTAAAAAAATTAAGGAAAACTTTGATACTGATACCTTGTCCTAATAGATATTTAACCTGCAGTTTCAAAGATGACTGTGCTGCCCACATCTCAATGTCAGACACTCCTCTTTGCAGCTCAGGTGTGTTACACCATGGGTGAAAATATTCTGGTTTTCCCCCTGACTTTATTGCATCTTAAACCCCTCTGGATAAACTATTTTAAGACAAGAAGCCTGCCACTTCTGTCACTGATAATACAAGCACTTGCAGATGGTATAGTTAGCAAAAGTCTATCAACATATGTTCATATACACACGTTCACATATATCTTCTTTCATAGGTGTTCTTCCACCAAATGAAGAGGTAATGATTTTTTTAGTGTGTGCTCTACCTCCTTATACACTGCAGCTTTTTTAACACCAGACCTCCTATCTGAAGCATTTACTGCCTTCCTGTGTCTCCTAAATACGCCTTTGTCTGGTTTTGAATTATATGGGTAATAACTGGCCAGCAAATATGCCCCTAAACTGAATGGCAGAAAATGTCATGATGGAGTCTGTGCTGCCTGTTTCTCTAATGGAGCACTCATTTGTATCTCCTTCCTCTACCCAGCCACACTGATTTTCATGAAAGTGGCAGGACTTAGTTGTGTTGAGATCTCATTCTCTCCAAACTTGGTTAGAACAACCTAATGGATTTTAAAGACCTGTCAAATAGATAGATGGCACAACAGTAAGTATTATCACAAAAGGCTGTGCTGTGCTTATCTAGGAAATGATCAGCTTAAAACATCACAAACATTAAGAAAAATGGCAAAAATAATACATAGTTCTGGTCAACCTTAATAAAGACATAAAATGAGACAAACATTCAAAAATATGCAAAAGTATGAAGATTACTTCTAGTTTTGATAGGTTGGCTGGATGATGTGCTAATAGGCCTCTAGCTCCAGTCTGGATGGGTTATAAAAGGCAGGAGAAAAAGCTACCAGAGCATATGAAGACAGGTCACATATTCATATATTATGTTCCATTTTTTTTTATTCTAATGGAAGCTTTTCTCATATTCTTGGTATCTTGCTAATTTCTTAAAGTACCAGAACTCGTTGTATTCAAAAAGGTCAGACTCATAATGATAGTATATAACTCTAAAATGCGCTGTAGGACAAGCAGGAAAAGGGCAGAGAAGGATACAGCCACAGGGCATTAATGGTGCTTCATAGTCCATACTAGCTTGTTCCATTCTCTTTGAACCAGTCCTGTCAAAAAAAACCAAGACAAAATAGTTTCTTTATATACCCCAAAACCCCAAAGAACTAAGCCTCCAAAACCACCCCCACCCCTCCTGCTTGCGATTACAGACCAGACTGTCTTCCAATCTCAGTAAAATCTGGTTACCACCATATCTTTAAAACCCAATGAAGCAATGAAGTGCTTCATATTTTCATTCAGATGCCTCATACAATGAGCTTCAACAGAGAATATGAAAGAATACTAAACAGTTAAGAGAAATTTAGTGGTTCAGGTAGCAAAACTATCCTACTTTACCTCCTTAGTACTTTATTAATAAGTTGGGGCTGCAGATAGTCAATAAAGAGAATTTCCTGGGCAAAGTCAAAATGGCAGTTGCCTGGTCCCTTGCGGATAAGAAAGCCTTCTGGTGGGGAGATGCTGTCACCATCCAGCAACACATGGACCACCTTAGCCTTGTTTAAAATAACACAACATAACATTACGTCACATGACTTACATAAAATAAAATTACACTACTACATTACATAAAATAAAAGAGATCCAAAACAACTGCATTCACTCCAGAGGCTGAAATAATTTTGTTCAATTTATTTCAATTCCTCTATAGTATCACATCCTTTGGTAAAAGAAAGCCTAAACCAGCAGATACCAGTTGCATGCCATAGAGTGCAATTCAGAGCATCACAGCTGACATTGCTGGGGACAGGAGAGGTGAGGATTTGGGGGGTAAATTGAAAAAACTTATAAAAGAGACCCTTCAATTACTGCATCTCACTACGTCTCAGCAAACTGAAGCTTCCTTTCTTCACTGAAGGGATTGTCAAGCTTTGGAACAGGCTGTCCAGGGCAATGGTGGAGTCATCATCTCTGGGAGGATTTAAAAGATGTGTAGATGTGGCACTGAGGAACACGGTTCGTGGTAGACTTGGCAGTGTTCTGTTTACAGTTGGACTCTATGATCTTAAAGGTCTTTTCCAACCTAAATGGTTCTACAATCCTACGATTCCCGAGCCTGCAGCAATACACACACACACACCAACAAACTGGAGAACCTGGCTTCCCAGTCAGCATTTGTCACAAAAGTGATTTGAGGAGGTAGTTAAGATGCACCTAAATGCATGGTTAGATCAGGCTTATCGCTAGGCACTGGCTGAAGCTGGTCTTTAAGAGACCACATAACCCGGGGCGCTCTCACGAGCCGACCCTTTGGTGTCTCTGTTGCATTTATAGAAAGCTGTATTTCACCAGTTCTATTTTTCTGTGTGGCAGGTGGCACTCAGGCTTTTCCAGGATCATGCAAACTCCTCTACCGAGCAGTACTGTGTGCAACCCCAGGACGTATGAACAAAGAGGAGGTACCTGTACCAGGCAGAAAGAACCAAGCCTTGTCCACATCACAGAGGCATGCATGTCTTACACAATCTCTGAAGATTAAACTAAATAATTCAGGCATACTTCTCCAGATGATGCAGGAAGTCCTGGCCCTTCACCCTCCCCCATTAGCACCATCTGGTGTCGTATGCACTATCCCAGTCACATAACTATTCAATCACGCAGCAACAAATATCATTGCATCTTGCCCTGAAATATGTTAAATATAACTTCACGTTAATCACAAGCAGCATTTATTGCACTGAGTCTTTCAGTAACTACTGGTTAAGGAAGGAATAATACCTGTAAAGTACAAGAAGACAGCCTTGTGACTGGCACTATGATTAAAGCTTCCTGATTAATGGACTGCACCCAAATAGATTCATCTAGTTAACAGAAGACTACATTTAGTCTAAAGGCAACGTAAGTCAGTTTTCTAATCTTTGGATTTTAAACTGACTGATGCATAGATGATCATTTGAGGTTAACTTAGTTTTGTATGCAATTATTTAATTTTCACTACTAGGATTTCTATTAAAATATATATACACAATACTTATAGTTAAAATTCCCATTTCATGTATCTATCTGAGCAGAACTTAAAAAGATTCAGAGTTTTCTGCAAAGCTCATATATTATCAGTGACCTGTTATTCATAACAGTTTTCAATTTTTTTCCATTTGGAAATTATTTTTTTAATTCAATTACAATTTCAGTAAGTTCCACATACAATATCTCAAATCAAGTGATTTTTCAGGAAGACTTTTTCTTTTTCCACAAACATTTCTTGATTCAGACCCCTTGGGTATTGTAGTAGGAGGTGCTCAGTTCATCTCCAAACAGCATAAAGATTAATTAGGAGGGAATGTTTGTATGAGTACCAAGCATGGAGAAATAACTATTTCTGGTTTCATCTTTAATAAGCTTGGGAGGAAAGAAACTAAATATCCTTTTCTTATGACAAACTCTTCTCCATGCCACTCTCCAGTTGAATCAGTCTGCCAGGCTAAGGAGAAGAAGTGAAAAATCCACTAAAACACACTTCAAGTTAGGAAACATGTATTGAATGGGAAGTCTAGAGGCTTAGAGATGAAATCTTACCTATTATACAACAGCTGCTTATATTTATGTGCCCTTTACAGCCCTCATTTCTAAGTAATTTTCATCATCTGAGAAGGCACTCAACCATCGCACATAGCATTTTACAAATCACATAACAAAGCTTTCACAAGGTAATTTTTCATAGAGCTGGAAATAGCACACCAGCCTTCATTCTGACAGTTCACTGCCATTACCCTCATACTAAGGCTGTGAATAGAATCCACCGGTCTACAGCTGCCTGGCAAATCATTATATCTCATACCCGGGGACTGTGTCTTAGAAGGAACAGCAATACTTCAAGAGACAGATGTCACAATGCCCTGGGTTTACAGCCTAAAGCCTCTTTACTGTGACCCAGCAGATATCTTGCATCTTCAGTTTTCCAAATAATTTATTTTATCCTCTTAGAGGACTGCAGGCATGAACTCATTTCAATTGCACCCACTCACTGTTATGGGACTTACAGGTGTGCCACCTGCATGCATACTTCATCATCTTTTTTCTACCCGGCAAAATAAATTGAAAATATACCTGTCTGTCTTTGTTTATTTCTTCCTTGGTTTGACCTCCAAAGACTAATTTTGGTATTAGATTTTAGGAATTTGGTTATTTCTTTCCCTCCTTTAATAACTGAGACACACATACAGGGAGTTGACTTAGTATGAAAGTTCATGTTCAAATTTTCTCCCTTGCTCTGCCTTGGAGAAGCTTGGGTTTACAACAGCAGTCAAAGCATTCCACACCTCCACTGAAACACAGTTCCTCACATTGCATTTTGTACACAGAATCACCAAAAGATTTAGGTTGGAAGCATCTTCTGCTGTCTCCAGTCACAGCTCCTGCTCAGAGCACAGAAGCCTACAAAGCTAAATTAGGTTCTCTGGCCCTTGTCAAATTGAGTTTTGAAAGTCTCCCATCACTGCACACTGTCCCAGAGCTGGATCACTCTCATAGGGAAGAGTCCTTTATGTTAAATCATATCAAGTAAGTAAGAGATTTTGCTAAAAAACCCTAATTGTTATACAGGGGGTATGTTTAGAAGGGAAGTTCAACATGCTCCTGGGTTAATCCTATGCACTACAAAATCACATGCCACGTGTTAAATGATGAATTGTGGATTAAATCAAAGATCTTGCACTCTGGTCCTCTGAGAGCCTTTGGCACCCATGTCCATATTCAAACATGCCCAGGCTCTGTTGTGGAGAGGGAACACCTATTTATGTAGTGTTCAAATTAAAGCAATTCTTGGAAGGTGAATTTACACAAAGAAGTTCTGCAACTTCAGCCACTATCTTGCCCAATCTTATGAATGATTCACGCCTTCAACTTCAATTCTCGAAGTTTTTCCAGAACTTTGATAATTCTTTTTGTCCTGACTCTCTAGTTTAATACATACCAACATTTTTTTCTTACCTACTGACTGAGTTTGGACATTAAAAAGGCAACAGTTATATGTTACGGGGAAGATCTGGAAACGAAGGGATTCATAAGCTTTCTATGTGGTGAACAGCAACTACTTCTTTGTTGTAATTACAAGCACATGTAAAGCTTCTGAGAAACACCAGGGAGATAAGGGACAGCCAAGCTCAGGGCCAACAAGATGGGACATGATCTCCAACAGCTGTCAACTGTCAGTCACTTCCAAGAATTCAATATAAATAAAAGTATAAAACAATCAATTTGGGAAAAGAAGAGAGGAGATATGTGATACGATTTTAGCTGAACTACTGTAGCCAACCTGTTTGAAGATGTCAGCTTTCCCTAATAAATGCTAGAGTTCTAGAGACTCTTCTTGCTTTTTGGAAAAGGTAGTATTAATAACTGACCTTTCATAACTCACCTAAGCAGAATTTCTGTTGGAGAAGCATCCCCTACTCTACCATTCCTTGTGTTCCAGGAAATAAAGAATCACATGGTAAGCCTAAATATTAGATACCGCGAGGATACCACTTCAGAATCATGTATCTTGAAAATAATATGTGCTGTTGTGTGTGTCTCTTACAAAAATCAGCTGTGAAGATTTCTTTAAACTATCTTTGGCTTTTTTTCAATATTTGCTGTTTGTGGAGACAGAAATGCATTATACCTGCCACAAAATTCAGTCTCAGACAATCTAGAAAGATTTATGGTGTTCCATTAAGGCAGCTATATTCATTTATCACAGTACCAATTTTCCAATGCTCTGCTGTATATTTTTGCTGGCAGTGCTCCTTTTCTTTTACTCACCCCTCTAAAGGTATCCTCTGGAGATTTATTATAGTTCCAAAAGCGAAGCCCTGCAATACTTTCAATTTTATCAAAATGGATTGTGAGCAGATGATCTTCTCCAAAAGAGAAGGGAATAAGCCACATATGGTCATCCTCCACTGTGATATTAGTCCCATCTATTAACCTACAAACAGAAAATCCATTAGCTGCAAAAAAAGGAAAAGCTTTCTTTTTTCATGAAAATCAGGTACTTTACAGGATGTTAATTTTTTTCTAGGTGCAAATCCCAGCTTCCAGGGCATATTGTGCCCATGTGCATGCAATTAAAAAGCACAGAAAATATAAAAAATAATACACAATTGTTCAATTAAATGCAGTGGGGGGGGGGGAACCCTGTATTTCCTTTAGTGGGGTCCATTTGAGGAAAAATGAAAATATCCTTAGGTTTTCCCTGTGTGAAGAGGAAGAGGCAGCGGAAGCTCAGCTACCTTTGTGCCACAATGGCCAAAGGCAAAACTCTAAGGTCCAGACACAGCATAACTTATTAATCTAGTTCCATGCCTAAGCTAGTGCATCTGGCACTCTGCAGAGCGTTACCATGCCAACGCAACTCTACTGCATCCAACACGGAGCTGGATAACCCAGCGAAGAAGCAGAGTTTGTTCACATCCTTCTTCATGTGCACAGTCAGACCCATTTCCACTTTTTTAAAAAGCTTTCCGCCAGCATGACAATGTCTTTTAAAAGATCACAGGCTTCAGGATGACTAGATAAAGCTAATTCTATGATTTCCTCATTTGGGAATTCTGGCTTTATCTTCTCCTACCACCAAATGGGGCATACAAAGATGAAGTAAAGGAGAAAAGGAATTAATTGCCCACTGTAATTACTTTTGTACACTGCCCTGCGTACTTACTATTTATTTAAAAGCTTAATGGAAGAATGAGTGCCAGACTTGGCAGTTTCTTAAAGGAAAAGATTTGAACACTGACTCTTTTACAGATGAACTGATTAGGGAGCATGTGAGAGAATCCTTGAATTGGTCCTGAACAGAAGAGAGCACCTATTCCAAATGCTACAGTTGAAGAACACTGTTGTGTACTCAAATTCAACTTGCTTGCAGAAATATCAAAAGCAAGAAAAAGTCCGCATTGCTTGCGCCAAAAAGGTTCTTAAACAAAAATGAAGTCGCACGTTAAGGAGCAACAAAACAAAATAAAACCATTACACACAACAGAGAGACTATTAAAGGACATCACACTGGAAGCACTTACTAAGAAAGATGTTAGAAAGAAGGAGGACTTGAAAACTCCAAGCCAGTCTGGCTCAGAGGCAAGATAAAGAAAGTTATTACAAGCCATCTTACAACAAAAGTCATGATCAAAACACCCTCAGTTGATAGGATCATAAACTCTGGAAGGTTAACTGTGTAAGCACAGGCCAAAAAAAAAAGAGCATGAAGGCTAGCAAGCAAAAGGTACCATAAATAAAATTCAACAAATATATCAGGAGAAGAAAGCCTGCCAGAAATTCTGTAGAATCAACAGATGACTGGGCTGCAAAAAGAGCACTCAGAAAAGATAAGACACCAACAGGAAAGCTAAATGACTTCTTTGCATCTGAATCCATTATGGTGGAGTCTCTCCACAACCACCTCATCACAGGGAATCTCATAGGCAGATTTCTTAGATCATGCTGCCTACAGAGATTTCACACAAATAGGCAGAAGAACTGAGGAAAAATATACAAATGAGCTTGACGTCTGTATTAGTCAGATTAGCAGAAACCACACAGAACAGTTAAGTGTACACGTAGAGAAATGCAAGATTCTGAGGATGACTCAACAAAGACTTTAAAAAGAGAAGTCCTAATTCATAAACTTATTAATGAGACCATAAACATGCCAGAGGACAGGATTACAACTGAAAATATCCTTTAAAATTGAGATATGGCTTGGAAAAAACAGGATGCAGCTTCAGAAACAACAAATGCCAAGTTCTCTCCAGACCTATAGCCTATGATTCCTATACTGCTACCATTTAGGAAGTACAAGTTCATTGAGGAAGTACACTTGTCAATGAAGAAAACTTCATTGGAATTACAAAAAAAGAAGCTGCAGAATTGCCAAAAGAACGGCACTTATTTGTGCAATACCCTGATACATCCTCACCATTTGCTAACTTGAAAATTTTCCTTGAAATTATCCAGAAATCCTGCATAAATATCACTGCATATGCATAGACAGATGCTACAAAACGCCCACATTTCTGCTTGGAATGTCCTTAGCAAAGATACCAACCAGGCATGTTGTCATCTCCTAACTCAAACACCATCTTTTGGAAACATCTCATTCATGTTTCTACGACAAGCTGTTCCTGGGTAGTTTGTGAAATCCAAGAGCGAGCTGTGATCATATGAAAATCATGTTTGCATTAACGTGTTAACAGAATAAAAGTTTACGTAATTGTGTCACTATATAAAGTTTGATGTAAAATGCATGTAAAATTGATAAAATCCAAACCCGTTGGTGGAAACAAGTGTGAAGGGAAAAAGAGAGCCCTGCACAAAATGCTTGCACAATCCAACTCTTCTGCTACTTACTTTTCCAATGTTCTGGAATCTCCTGTACAGTCTGGAAGATCATTTAAGTCTTGGGGTGAAGCAGAAATCTGTTCCGGGCTTATTTTTAATGCATGACCATTCCTTCCTATCACTTCAAGTCCTGTCAGTCCAAGGTAATGAGAGTCTCCCCAGGTCATGGTAAAATTCAGTTGCAGGCCTATGTAAAAGAATATATGGATGATATATCTACATTTTTAGCAGTTTGAAGTCAGGAGCCAATCTAAGCATGCATGCAAGTCCCAACAATTAGCAGTATGTGCATTTGATTTAGATTAAATAACTTTATACGCTGTGTTTGGATACTTCCTGACATGCAATTCCACGGAACAGCACCGTGAAGCTGTGTTAGACCCCTTTAGCAGGCTACCAATACCTTGTTCACTTGTAACTACACAGCTCCCAACCAAGAATGTTCTCAAGTGTCTCATTACATCGATTGCAGACTGACAAGTGATTCAATGACACATTTAAGCAGTTACATGACAGATTTTGTGATTACACAGAGACAGAGAAGACCTATTAGTCTGAAGTCTATCTATCATCTTTTGCCAGCTAAATGACTATATAGACTCATATAAATCCAGTCTCTCATAAACCCATAAATTGTTAGAGACAATCAACTCATAGTTAAACCACAAAACAAATCTGGTTGACTAATGTGTTTAAGTCGCTATCTTCATATTAGAAAGGATGGAAGTATATTTTAATGGGACAGCATTAGAGAAAAGCAGCAATGTTGATTAGCCTCCATCACCAGAAAATAAACAGGAAAAAAAAATTGGGCAGCCAAAAGACTGTGTGTGTATCTTCAGATTCACCTGTTTTGTGCCATACTGAAAAAAAATTAATAGCATATACAGATATAACAAGTAATACTCCAATCTGATCAGGTTCCATAAAAATCCATCACTGTAAATTAAAAATATCTTTCATTGCACACATTGCAGAAAGCAGGAAATAAGCAGGTTGGATAATGTCTAAAGCAGCACCAGTTGTCATGATGCCCTGTAAAACAAACAGCATTAAAGCTATTAAGCCATCCAGCCCAATTATCTATAAATAGCTGTAGCAATTTACACGAGACTACGTCTTGATATACACATAAATTCACTTGGGCGTAAGATCTCTATCGCATTTGCAAGGACACCGAGAAATAAATAGTTCCATTAGCTGACAAGTTTAGAGCTATGGCTACATTGATATTAGATGCTATTCCCAAGGCCACTACTAAGACTAAACTTGCTTCATGTACAAGCATGCAGAGTCCTCAGGCAAAAGCAGAGTACATTTTCAAACAAAAGGGAAAAGATAGGGTGAAGCAGCTACCCACAGAGGGTTTAATATTCACATCACCAGGCCAATGCCTTCATAGAACCTCAGAATGATGTAAAGTAGAAGGTACTTCTGGAGGTCTCTAATCAGACTCCAAGCTGTCCATTAGATGCAGTCTATCAGGAGCTTATCCAGTTTGCATGTCTCTAAGGATGGCAGATTTCAAAATTCCTCTCAACCTCTGTTCCTGCTCCTCAGGGTGAAAGATTTCCTAATATGCAGTTGGAAATTCTTGTCTTCTACCTTGTTGTTTCCGCCTCTCAACACAACCCTATCTGCATCCCTGAGAATGGTCTGGATCTGTCGTTTCTGTGCCTCCCAACAGCCACAGACAGCAAGATCTCCGCTTCGCCTTGTCTTCTCTAGGATGAACAAACCAACCCAGCTCTCGCGCTTTTCTCACGTCAGGTACTGCAGCCACCTGACCATCTTGGCCATCCTCTTCCACTGAACTTGCACCAGGATGTCAATTTTCAACTTCTCCTAGGGAATTCTTTACTTGGAAATACAAATTACAGACTCACAAGTGTTGAATACAGGGAAAGAATCCCTTTCCTTGCCCTGTTGGCTGCACTCTTTTATTTTTACATCCCAGGAGGCAACTGGCTTCCTTTTCTGCAAGGCTGCGCTGTTGGCTCTTGTTCAGCTTATGGTCTTACAAGGACTTCAGGCCCTTCAGTGCAAAGTTTTCTTAGCCAGCTGGCCCCAGCTTCTCCTGTGGCATGGGTCATTACGTCCCACAAACAGATCTTTGCATTTGCCCTGAACTTCATGAGGTTACATTAGGTAACATCATGAAGTTACAATTTCTTCAGCCTCTGAAGAACAGGCTTGCCCTCCAGCATAGCAGCCACTCCCCACTCCCCTCGTCCACAGCCTTGCTGTGGGATGGGATACTTCATCCCATCATCCAAATTCTTTAAAAAGAATACAATAACCAGTGTAGACCATAGGCTTAAACACTCAATTCCTCTTGTGCTGGTCAAAGGACCAGGAACTGATACTGAAACTTCTGGGCCACCCAGACGCTCTCTGGAAAATCATTTAAAGGCCCACGGAGAATAAAGAAGAGTAATTCAAGACTTAAGGCAGAAGCCTGTAGAGGATAAAGAATGCAAGTACTTTAAATGTGGATGTAACATTTCGGTCTGGCTTTACTGTCAGGTTTCTATTGTCAATCTGATCTGAGAAATTCTGTCAGTCTACATAAATACATAGGATTGGCAGAGAATTACTGGGTAATGGACACAGCTATTACAAATCCCATTCAGGGAGTAGGCAAATGGCTAGTGTTATTTTTCTGAGATTAAAAGCCAACTGCTACAATATAACGTTCTAAATGCCATAGTAAACAAAGCTTCTGCCTTAAATTTTGAATTACTCTTCTTTATTCTAGACCTGACATCTGTCACAAAGTTCTGCAGAGCTCTGACAAATCAGATCCTCCTTGATAATACTCTAGGGGGGATGTGATTAGGCAAGAAGTAAACATAACAACTTACATCTTCCAGTAAATATTCCTGAGTCCTTGGGTATATATTCAGAGAGAGAGTCTGGCTCTTGGACCTGAAAAGTAAACCAGAAAGTACAATGAACATGCATATCACATACACATGACAGATATTGTGTATAAAGTGAAGGGGACTTGGTAGGGTTTTTTGTCTGTTTCCTTTTTGGGGGGATTTTTTGGTTTGCTTTTTTTTTTTATGTCTAGTCTTTTGTATCTCAGTCTCCCCTTTGCCTCATCACTCAGGCTGTCCTGTCATAATGGACACCATGCCCCAAAATGCAGATGACCAAACGGGTCCTTAGAAAGTCACAACTATTAGGGTTTCCTTGTGTTAAATGGGAGACTCCCTAGTGCAGGCTACCTAATCACAAAGACCTCAGAGAGTGCCACCACGATTCCTTCTCAAGAATCAAAGGGCAGAACAAACCAGCACACTTGTCTAAAAGCTTGCATTTTCTCATTGACAACACTAATTCATAACAGAACATTGCAAATCAGAAAGTGAATAAACAGATGATAAAATTTGCTGATCTTACTGGGGCAATTCGACCAGTAAAGACAAAGCACAACTGCCAAAGGTCAAACACAGACTTCATTTTATTGAGTGAGTGTGATAAAATGGCTAATTATTATGTTCACTGTAGGGAAATGTAAAAATGTTACACATGAGGAAAACAATCCTTACTTTGCACATACAGTATTGGGCTCCAGACAAAATAATAGCTGATTAGAATGAAATCAGGGTATTATTTATTATAAGTAGTTTTACAAAAACATAAGCTCAATCCTCATTAAAAGTCAAAAAGCCAAACAGGAAATTAGAAGTCCAGGATCATCCTCTGTAGTTTCATTCACCATCAGAAACAGACTTTGTCATCTGGAATACATCAAATGGACCTATCTTGTGCTTAAAAACACAAGAGGCTTGTCAACTCTTTTCTCCTGCCGTTATATTAGATCTCTGCAGTATAACCACTGACATCCTGGATCCTATATGTGTATGTTCCCAGACTGCAACACACTTAATGCAGTAGCAAACGTCCTTGTGGTAATTAAATAGGTGACACTGAACAAGAACTGTGCACCAAAATAAACACACATGGGTAACCTACGGAGTACGGGAAAAAATCCTCCTGGTGGGGGCACCTTTCTCACAAAACAGTGGCTCTGTCTTTGATGTCTGATGCCTTTTCCTCAGAATAACTTTAAAAGACCAGCCCAGGGATTAAAATTTACAACTCTACTGAATACTAAAAGCCATGGACACAATAAAGTTACTGGGTTTATAGAATGCTGAATGATGCCCTCCCTTGCAGACCATAAACTGTCTGTGCCATACAACATCATCACCTCTTTTCTCACTTTTTCTCCTTTCTTGGCTATTTAGATCCCTTCATTCCACTGTTGGCCACTATCTTTTCCTTCAGATATGGTCTAATTTTTTCCTATTTCAACTGCTTTTGCTTGTGAACATTGTTCGACCTGTGCTCTTAGATCCTTGCAGCTAGAACAAAATACCACCATAGCACAGGAGTTATTGGAAAGGCAATAAAAAGTAGAAAGTATTACAATGCTCCTAAGCCTTATCATACTGTATAGCACCTTTCAGGAATAACTAAAGTAGGATAAACCATTCTGGAAGAGAGAGATTAAGAAGAGATTGTAACATAGGGGCACAGATCTCTCGAGTGGCTTGAAAAAAGGAATAGAGAATAATTGTTTAGTTTCTGCCAACCCAAAAAATAGAGGACATTAAAGGAATCCAGACACAAACAGAAAGTTAAGCTTGCAAACTTACCACTGAGAACTGTAAGTCATAAAAGTCCACATGGGTTTAAAAAGCTAGTGGATAAATTAACACAATAAAAATCCATGGCAGGATACTAAACACAAAGGTTAAGTCAAAAAGCTCGTGAGACAGAATTCTAAGGGCATGATAAGTGCTTTAGAGAAACACTACTACACGTTTGCTCTATTCTTACATCCTCCCCAGGCATCCATTATTGGTCACAGCCAGAGCTAGGTCAAGTGCACCAGTGACAGGTCTGACCTGCTACAAAAGTTAACACATTAAATGATTACAGAATTCATGTTAAGGATTACTAATGACCATGGATAATACTTACAAGAAAGTAAGATACTTCTGTAAGAGCTTTTGAAAAGCTCTGCAGTCAGTGCAGTAAAACACTGGTTCATTCACTGACCATGCTACAGGGCAAAAGGGTGAATGATCAACTGGTAGAGACTGTTCAAACCCAATACTAATCTGATTGACAATGTAATGCTGGGGAAGACAAATCATCCAGTAGATCTGTATCGTTCTGATAGCATCCATCTACAAAATCTCGATGTTACCAGCAAACACACAATGACAGGAAAATCAATGGCTCAGTCACAGCAGCTTTTGTTATTTCATTGCTGATACAGCATGTTTCAGAGTTGGAAAAGGACTATGAAGAGCATCAGAGATGAACAGTAAAATAAAAGGCAGGAGCTCTCAGTAAGGAGCAGACAGTCCAGGTCTAGGCTTCTGCAATGGAAGAGGTCCTGGTGAATGCTCAGAATAAACAAGGGATGAAGAAAAGAAACGTAAACTTCAGTTTGCGTTTATGAAATCCTGCACTGCATAAGGTGTCTGAAGAGTTTAAGATACTGCAAGCAGAGATGGAATCAAAATTAGTGCTGCCAGTGTTAACTAGTTCTGGAGAAGTCAAAGAGGAGTCACTGACTCATCATCTTAACAGTGAGATCAAATGCAAATGTCATGACATTTCCCATTGTCTTATAAGCCACCAGGAGAAGAAGACAAGACAGACAGGAAGGCTGGACAACAGCACCAGGCTCATTAGGAACCATATATCACTGGGAGCACTTTAGCTGTATCAGCAAGAATTATGATTGATTCAGCTTTGGATCTCCTCACAAACTTACAAGTAAGAGTGTGTTCCCTAGGAAAAGATATCCTCATTGAAGAAAATCAAAAAGATCTCCCTCTAATCTCTGTCCAAGCAATTAAAGAAAAAAATAAATATACAATCAAGTATAGCCTTCCATGTAGTATTATTAATTGATCACAGGAACCAAAAATTTAGACGACCTTTTGGGCTTAAAAAAATCGCATATATTATTAAACTGGTGAAAAAAAAATCTTGAAAAGACACAGAAAGCTGTATTTGTTCTTCTGCAAAGCTTTACTCCATCATGGAAATCAGAGTCGCCTACTCCCGTGTCATGTTTCAGCAAGGCATTTATAGAGTTCTGAATACAGAGGCCCCTACCTGTTGATCCTCTGTTCTTAACCTGGCTTGTGTAAAAGGTCTTTCATGTCCCTCCCTGTCAGCAGTTTTTGGCCTTTTCAGCTCTTCCTCATATCTGAAGGAGCTGGCATTTTCCATTTCTCCATCATATGTCTCATCATAGCAGTATATGGCTTCGAGAATATCATCATCAGTAGTGAACAATATGGTATCCCCAAAGTGCTCTGGAGCTGAAGGCAACATAGAGAATTAAATGGAGAAACTGTACAAAAGAATACACAGAGTGATAAGAACTATTTATGATCCTTCTTTACATTTAATTTGCAGTAGTGTTTAAAGATAATATATAGTAAATTGAGACTGACTACTAATATAATTAGTATGTTCATTCTCAAGCTTATATAGCACAGCAGAAAAACATGGAGAGCTCAGTGAAATTTCAAATACATATAAAAGAAAACAGGAAAAAAGCTTCTCTATCATCTTTCCCAAAAGATCATATCTATGAAAACAAGTAAAAAACTGCAACTTTTAAATGCCTGGTGACTATCTGATGTTATTGAAATATGGTGTTATTGCTAAGACATTGTTAAGAATAGAGATGAGCTCCACGTGCTGCTGAAATTCACAACATCATTGGAGAATGTATTAGTGGGTTTTGTGCTACATTTTGAAGTTTAAAGAACTAAACACTCTACAAAGTGCCAGCTTGCCTTGAACAGGAAAGTGATTGCAAACAAGCTGAATGTATGTATTTGTCATTGTACTACTGTATCCACAAAGGAAATAAAGTGATAGCATACCTCCAGACAAGGCTCCTGAAGCTTTCGCAATTTCTCCTTTAAAGATGCACTGTTCATCTAACACCATTATAATGTCTTTCACACCTCTGAAAGAGTGTATGCGAGATTTATTATAATTCCAAATCCTAATCATTGCTACTTGACAGGAATTCACAAAGTCAATAAAGATATAGTGAGGTTTTCCAGGGGTAAATGGTGCAAGCCAGAGATGCATATCATCCTGCGTCCGATTTACCCCATCAATTAGGTTGGTTATTATTCTGGGATCGTTGCCATATGCTGGTAAAATATTTATATCAGGTGGTTCAGCTGTTATTTTTGAAATCTGAACAGGCTCTCCTTTAGAACTGAAAACTTCTATTCCATTAAGACCAACATAATGTCTGTCTCCCCATGTCGTCTGAATGTCTATTACTAAGTGCTGTCCATAAGGTAAAACAGGAATTTTAAAATCATTTCCATCGTACGCCTCCACAGAGTTTTCTTCTTGCATTTTTGATAGTCTTTGCAGTCCTTCTTTTCTTATTTGCTGACACTCTCCAGGCCGGCTGATTTTCTGTTGATGGAGAAACTCATCGAAGATATCTCCTTGAAAATCCATGTTAGAGATTCGGCCACGATGGGAATAATTAAACTTTACCAAGGAGTTCCACGACTCCTGCAGAGTGTGTTCTTGTTCGCTGTGCCACTTTGCTCTAGAGCTTGCTACATCCTTGATAGGAAAGTCTTCATCTGAAAACAACATTACACAGGTATTTAATGCATAAACAGGACTGGAAGCAAATTACTACAACATGGACTTTTCAGGATTATGCTGTTCCTATACTAGCCCTTTTACGAAGGCTACATGGCCCAGTTTCCCTTCCCCATTTAGACATAAAAACCGCTTTTCAATAGTGAAGAGCAAAGCACATGCCAAGATACAAAAAAGTTTGAGACTGCGAATTCTTGACGCAACACTTACAGAAACTGGGATTGTGCCCAGTGATACTTATTGTGTGGTTGTCACAATAGCTTAAATCACGTCTGCATTTCTGCAGAAGATCTTTCATACAGTTGGAAATGGCTGAACTGGTTAAGTTCCTAAAGGATTACAGAGAAAAGCTGGTGCTTCCTGTCAAAAGCAGCCAGATGTATATAAAGAAAAGTGGTGAGAAAAGAAGTAGGTTCAGCACACGAGGAGGACGAGGTGAGTGCTGCATTCTGTGCAGGTGATTTTTCTCACTTTGCAGCAAGTGCAAGATGCAGAAGTGGGATAACGACAAAGTATCTAATAGGAACAGAGTGGGGGCAACAAATTAGAGGGGCACAGCGGGAACAAAGCACGTTGTGACTGCACTGAGGAGCTGCTTCATTTCCATCTCAAAACAATTAACAGCAGATAATAACAAAGATTTTCAACAAAGCTGTCATTTATGTATTTTCTTCAAACAATGAAGTAAAGCAAGTGGAGTACTAAATTACAATTACAGGCCCATGGGCTAGATTTTACTTCCATACAATGTCCTTGAGCGGATACTAAAACAAATGGTTATCAAGAATAAACACCAATTGCGGTAAAATGCAAAATAATGTTTTCCCAAAAGACCACTCAGGACTAAATTTTAACTTTGTTTCTGGAAACACCAAGAAAGAGGCAATGTTCCTAATCTATCTATGGCAAATAATCAGTTACATTGGGGACGTGAGATACAAATAAGAATTTGAAAGCAGATTGGAAACTACCTGAAAGAGGGTCATTGAAAGGCTGAAGACCAACCTGGCCACTTATCTCACCCCATAAGGGAAATACAGACAGAAGGTTAAGGTACATATTTCAAAGAACACTGGCCATTTTTAAGTCACTTTCTCATTCAAACTATTGTCATACGGATACTCATGGGGTGGGCGATGCCAAAGAGCACTTCCCAGAGCCTCATAATTTACCTGAAGAATATACTGTATATGTATTTACCACTGTAAAATGTCAAGGCTAGAAAATTTCAGGATGGGCATGTACAGAGGAGCATTTCACATCCATTGGCTTTCCTTGTTTTGGAAGTCTTTTTCCCTTTCCTTTTTTTAAACTTTTCTTTTAGCATTAAGTACTTCCAAGCAGTACAGAGATTACACTCCAAAGCACTTCTACCACAGTTCAACAGGAGTGATTTTCAGCAGGAAGATTACAGGTTTGTTAGCTACATTAAGGCATGTCAACAGAAGCAGCGGAGCTCTGAAAGGAGAGGCAAGAAAGGCCCAAAACCAGAGGTCACTGGGTGAAGGCTTCAGGGTTTGGCATATTTTTTTTGAGTTTAACACTTATTATTTTTATTGGAGCCGTGTGAACAATAAACTCTGCATGTGAAGAGAATCTTGCTTGCAGATGTTACAGATGCATTCCCAGTCTTCTGCATGCTTGAGAGCACTGTATGATGGATGCTGTCCCAGAGTCCAGAAATAACGATACCTCAAATGTGCGTCTCCCCTGTGGGGCATCTTGAATCACCAAGTCCCCTGCCCAGCTTCTGCTGGCAATACACACCACACAATTTCTCTCAGAACATTAGTAAACTACATTTTGGGGCAACACTACCTTGAAAAAAACACCTTTCTTCTCCTTCTGTTTTGCCAACCGCATTTTTACTCCCTGTAGTTATAAATAGCAATCATATTTCCATGCTGCAATCACACACTTCATTTCTTAAATCATTCTAAAAGCTCTCTTCTGTATCTGTTCCACTTTGTAATCAGCTTTCCTGAAAGTGGATGATCAGAACTGCAGTTTTCCAACTGACGTCTCACGAGTGCCTGTGTTGAGATATTAACATTTCCCTAACTAACAGCAATGCCTCTGCTGATACATTCTCGGAGCACATTGTTATAATCAGGCCTGCGTCACACGAGCATTTCATAGTCAATCTGTTATCAACTACTCAACCCAAATCCTTTTCTTCCTCGGTCATTTGCAATTGATGATTACTCAGCTTACAACTTAATTTTTGTTATTAGTCCCCAAATGACCTTGCAAGCAGTAGTACGGAATTGCACTCCATTGCTATTACTTCAGTCCTCAAGTTCATCTTTCTGTGCAGTTCTTACATCTGCTTATCTCATAATACCCCAAATTATGTGTAACTTGCAATTTTATCAGCATTCTTTCATCATTTCCTTTGCACATTAAACCAGTTATCAAAGAAAAAATTTTGTTTTTACAGCAACATTAACTCGAGCCAAGCCTGCACATATGTGCTATTTCTAATTTCTGTTGTTCCTGTTACTCTTCATTTAATGACCAAAGACGTGCTGTGACATCGCACATGAGCTCACGCAGCCTCCCCTTTGTCACATTCTGCTACTGAGAAACTGCAGCTCCCCCAGCCCCGTACCAAATAAAATTCACCACTCTGAGGGAAATGTTTAAAACTGTTTCCTGTTGTTAATGCTCACTCAGCTCCACTTTGAAGATAGCTTTACCCTGCATGGTACAGTGCAGAGAGAACAAAAGCTGGTAGATGGCACAAAGTTTTCCCAGGGACAAACACATAAGCACTAGATGAGAAAACCTGCTCTGAGCAAAATTCAGAGGACATTCTAATTGGGTTCATGATAGCCCTCATCTTGCAGTATGCATTAAAACTCCTAAATTGTTACCATTTTTACAACTGAACATAAATTACTAAGGTGGGATTTATTTACAGTTTCCATCATCTTGACAAGTTTTTAATTTAACGGAGATACCATAAAATGTGTGAAACAGCAAAAGGCTGTGGTGAGTGGGTGGGTGAAGGGGAGATGGCAGTTATTCCAACTACTTCCTTAGTTTTTTCTTCTTCAAGGTATAATTTCAGAAATACTTACAAAATTGCTCCTCCACAGAGGAGCAGTGAAAGAAAAAATCAGGCATTCTAACTTTAAAAAGAACAACTTTCTTCACCTTTGAAAACTTCATGCAGTACCTGCTGTAGAATTTGAACTGGCATTCCTGCATTTAGGCACACTTCCTGTGCCTTATGACACTAATTTTAATGTAGAAACCCAAATACAATATACAGCAAGCTACATTTCCATGGAAATGGTTCTGATAGTCAATTTTATTAAATTACACCCAACATTTCAATTCGTATTTTTGTAACTTCTTCCAGTTCTTTGGGCCTTGTTGTCCTTGTTCTCCCAGACTCTCTTAGAATAATGGAATGGTTTGGGTTGGAAAGGATGTTAAAGCCCATCCAGTTCCAACCCCCTGCCATGGGCAGGGACACCTCCCACTGGATCAGAGTGCTCAAAGCCCCATCCAACCTGGCCTTCAACACCCCCAGGGATGGGGCAGGCACAACTTCTCTGGGCAACCTGCGCCAGTGCCTCCCCAACCTCACAGGAAAAAAAATCTTCGTCATATCTCATGTAAATCTCCCCTCTTTCAGCTTAAAACCATTTCTCCTCATCCTATCCTGCATTCCCTGTTAAAGAGCCCCCCCGAGCTTTCTCTTCATTTGAGGCAAGTTATTAAGTGTCGAAGAATTACAGAATGCCAAAGAAGAACTCCAGAACTTGACCAATTCTCACGTGTTTCCCTGGTGACACACTGTTTGCTACTGCCAGTGGCAGAACACAACTTCACAAATCTGAATCTCCCACCTCCAGCAGGATCCAAGCAAACTAAAAAAGATTTGAAGAAGGATGACAAGGATAATAAAAAACATGCACCAGGCAACAGCTAAGCTTACTAGAATATTCTTCATAATTGAGCAGAGATGTCTGAGAGAGAGGTTTGGGAGAGGTACGTAATGTCATGAGCAGAGAAGAGAAAATAAGGGCAGTTTTACATTTACTCTGAATAAACACATTCAGCACATGTTCTCACTGAGAAAGTCAGAAACCTACACAAATAAACTCTGTAAATTTACTCACAACCTTGAGGTCATGCTGCTCTTTATCTTTTTGTAGATTTTCATTGATATTAGCAAGCAATTGCTGTCAGCAGGACTGTCAATTTTTAGAACCTAATTTACTGAGATTTATTCTTCAGTCTTCTCCAAATAAAATTAAAAACACTAACTCAGAATGTAAATTTTTCAGCAAAACAGCATTTCACAGCAGACATGGGACAAGGAGAGAGACCCTGAGCGTTGTAACAGTATGAATAAGAAAAACTGAACACTGCAAACATCACAAATAAAACCCCACTGTCTAATATCGCTGGGAATCTCAAAGTTCCTGCCAGCCTAAATGATTCTGTGCTTCTGCAGAATGGTGAATATGTGCTTGCACTAAGGTTGCTGTTGTGGGCTCTTACCTTTGAGGACAGCATCATCTTCTCCAAGATTTCGAGTGTGTAAATCCTCCTTTTTTACACATCTGACACTTCTCCTTCCACTCCTAGGGCACTGTAAGCTGTTAGAAAGTTGCTCTGAAATGTCCAAACCCACACCACCATCCTTTCTGGTTTGCATTTGTGACCTCTCATCTCCATTTGCATTTCTACTACTGGATCGTCCCAGCTCATTTCTCTGATATTTGACGTCCTCGTTAGTCAGATCTGAAAAGTCTTCCATGATTCCATCTGACTGTGTTTGAAATCTCAAACCTGAATCGTGTTCCGTAGCAAGCCAGGGAGGCTTCTGCTTACTGGCAGTAACTTGGTTATTCTCTGTTACTTGGGAAGAGGACTGTAACCAAGAAGGAAGTGCACTTGTAGAATCAGACAGTTTTCTTCCTGTTAGCTTTTCCATTTGCTCGCACAAAGGAAGTTCATCATCAGATTGAGCATGGTCCGTAACTGCTTGTACTCTTGCATGCTTTTGGGCATCTTTTATACAAACTTGTGATGGTAACACTTTTAGATCACCCTCTAACTCAGGCAATTTTTTCTTTGTAAAGCTGATTGAGTTCATCTTATGCTCAAGGAGATTTTCTTCTGGCAGAGATTTCCAGTTTAGTGAAGTACTGTTTGACTGTGAGCATTTAAAATGTAGGTCTGCCCTCTCCTCTGTGACTGCAGGTGCTTTTACTTCTTTCCCTTCGTTTGAAGAATATGCAGAGATGTCTTGCTTGTGATCTGTAAGGTCAATTGTAGTGCTGTGGTCAGTGAGGAGATCTCCAGAGGCTCTCGCTAATTCACCATCAAATACAAGGCTCTCTTCAACATATAACTTCACCTTCTTTGCTCCAATATCAAGTTCCTACAAAAATAAAAGTATGATTATATCAATTAAGCTATTCAAGCATTAGATATCACAATTCTGGAACTCTGACATTTGAATACCTGATCAGTAAACAGATAAAAAATTATTAAAATCCCATAGCAGTCACATGGTTTTGCTACTTTTTAATCAAAAGCAAAACAATTGAAAAATACTGTGGGATATTTAAGATTCTATTTAAAAGGACTAAAACCCCTGCTAGACACTACTATAAGCCGTTTTGGCTGACAAGGCTATAAAAAAGCTCAAGTGAAGAAGCCTAGATGAAGTAAAATTATATTTGATCAGGATACAAATTCCAGAGGCACATTTTCCTTCAGCATGTTTAAGGTCCATCACTTTCACAAGATGTTCCACAGTGAACAACCACCCAGTTCAAAGCCACTAGAGTTAAAACAAGTTGTAAAGAGGTATAGAAATACAGGGCTGGAAAGGACATTAAAAAAAAAAATCACCCAATCCAACTCTTTCCACTGAAGAAAGTAAAACAACCTTTACCGTTGTGAAAAGTAACGTTTTAATAACTTTCAAAGGACCTGCCTTGATGGCTTTTCCTAACACAACTAGCCTTTTAAGTGCCTCATCTCAGACATAACTCTGCCACTCATAACTCTATCTCTATGTTCTCCTTTTCTGTTGCACCCACTAAAACCCATTTTTTCATTCCATTGAAGTTGGAACTAATGTTCTTTCTATTCTCTTTACCATTTCCATCTAACCTTTTCTCCCTCTTAACAAAAATACTGGTATCTTCAAAGAAAATGTAGAAGATGAGACAAAATCCATCTCTTTTCTGCCCTCTAAATTTCAGTAACATGTCCATCATGTGGAGCCTTTAAAGACTCTCTGTTCTTCCCTTATTTTCTTGGAAACTGAAAAGCTTTTCATGAAAAGTAAGACGCTTCAGTTTCATCCTTCTTGCTCATCTCCTGGATGACAGTTCTCTTTGAATACCGATTTAAATTTTCCTCGGCTCCCAGCCTAAACCAGTTACTCCTTCACCTTCAAGTGCCTCCAGTTCTTCACTCTTGCCTGCACACTTTACAGCTTACAAGTCTTTATAACTTCCATTCTAGTGCTTTCCAAATAATAACGTTTGAGGCAAAAAATGTAATATGGAATAACACAGAGGCGAAAACAAAAGACGTGGGCAAAACAGGAAAGCTACAGCTGAGGGAGGGGAATAGATGTAGGAATGCAAGACACATTCTTGATAGAAAGAGATCACCTTCACTAACTTCTCAAAGAACAGCTGTAAACCCAGTTTAATTGGCCATTATGCCATGGCTGCCTGTGTTACTCCTAGAGTACCATAAAGTTCTGTATGTCCGTATTGCTGCATTTGGCCATAAAACGTGATATTTCTTCCCCTTGAAGAAGGACACTGCAAGATTAATCTAATTGGAGATCACAATAATTATATAAATTAAAAACTAACTACCCAGCTTTGCCTGAAATTATGATAAGGAAAAGCAAGACTATTAGGATGCCTCAGTAATGTTTTTTTTCTGAATCTCCGTATGTCTGGGCTGTTAATGTGCTCCTTAACTGCTAAAGATATTGGATATTCACAGTTGAATTTGGGATAACTGCAACATTTCTACATAATATCCTAGTCTACTGCTGTTGGGAATACTCAAACCCTAGTTCTGTATTTTTATGTAGGAACTGATACAAACTGCATGGAACCACAGAAATATAAACGTGTCTTTTGAAAAGTATTTGTCAATTCTGTCTTTTTAAATTAAAATCAGCAAACTTTTAAGAACAACATGCTTTAAACGAACACCATTCCACCCACCAGTACTGGAGGAGGACAGGTAGACAGAGAAAACATTACAAAATGAGGTGGTGGAGTTTATTCTCCCTGAAAGAGGGACCATCAAGCACAGAAAAGGGGAAGTCACTTCAAAATTACTACTCCAGTCAGCAGGAAATGACTTCTCATTCTCTGATGTTTTGGAGTGTCTGGGACAGATCTTGTAGGAAGCAGGAGAGGTGCCCAGAGAGGTGTCAAGGTGAACCAGTGGAAGATACAGACATTTCTAGGACAACAGAGACAGATTGAACTGAGCCAGGCATTAATAGCAGCTGAGAGTTTGGAAGAATCATCCATTCATGAGGAACCAGTAAAAGAACTAATGAAAATCTCATGCACCAAATTCTAAGCAGACTGAGGCTCAGGCAGGGACAATATGAACAGATCCCAGGGACGCCAGAAACAAATATCTGCAGCCACAAGACATAAGAACTGCTCTTTGTCATTCCCTCCCAACCTCTTCTGAGCTTCCAGTTGCTTAGTGACCAGATGTGGGAAAGACTGACAGAATTGTTACCCTCCAGTACCACTGCTTAACTCTCCCCGAGCACGAGGAGGTTGGAGAAATCACTTCCTCATGAGAAATTTCACCAAGAATGAACTCCCAATACTTAGAATGCTTTGGGTTGGAAGGGAGCTTAAAGATTACCCAGTTCTAACCCCCCTGTCATGGGCAGAGACACCCCCCACTGGATCAGAGTGCTCAAAGCCACATCCAACCTGGCCTTCAACACCTCCAGGGATGGGGCAGCCACCACTTCTCTGGGAAACCTACGCCAGGGCCTCCCCAACCTCACAGGAAAACATTTCTTCCTAAGACTTCATCTCAGTCTCCCCTCTTTCAGATTAAAACAATTCCCCCTCATCCTGTCCCTGCACTCCCTGATCAAGAGCCCCTCCCCAGCTTTCCTGGAGCCCCTTTTAAGTATTGGAAGGCTGCTCTAAGGTCTCCCCAGAGCCTTCTCTTCTCCAAGGCAGTTTATTTTCCCTCCCAGATGAATAATTAGAATGGCACAATATCTCAAAAAACAGGGAGTATGTATGATCAATGCCAGAGAGAAAAAAAATGGAAGATTTTGTGAAAATAGTTCTGAAGTTCCTCCTAAAGTTTGTCCCAGCTTGCACCTTCAGCCCTCATGGAGTGCCTGCTGGGATAGTGCTTTCCAATGAAGCAACAGGGACAGTATTTCTGGTCATTTTAGTGACATTTTGCACAAAGGACAAGGCTGAAAGCTAGAAGCACTTTTCTACAAATTACACTTGGACAGAGGACTTGAAGTTGCCCCTGTCTGACTTGTCACAGAATAGTGGAAAAGAAGGAAGAAGGCAAGATTAGAAGAAAAAAGTTCTCTTCTAAACTCTTCTAACTCTGCTGGAACAAAGCTGCTACATCCTTAAGACAATGCATCCCAGTAGTACTCCAGCACTGAAAAAAATCTCCAACTCAAGAGAATGGACATGAACATATGGGCAGGAGGAACACGCAGATGGACAATCACTTGAAGGAGAAAACGATGCCATTGGAGAGCAAGTAGGACCTTCATGCTTCTAAGAATTAATTCCATTCACAGATTTGTGAAGATACAAAACAGACTCTACATTGGATCTCGTGAAGAGTTTTAACAGCATCAAGTAATGATGCAATTTCAAGCTTGCAGCAAGTGCTTACAAAATGTCTGAATGTTTCAGCCAAACTTGAAAAGAACTGGCTGCCCTTACACCTGATCTCCTCCTGCAGACTGAAAATGACCTCCTTTTTTGCAGACCTCATCTGAAGGAAATAAAGGCAAGATGAAGCATTCTCCAAGATGCTCCTTGTAATACAATGCACCAAGGAATCTATGTCAAAGATGTAATCTCACTTTTACAGCTTCGTTCAGACATATTTTTCTACTTCCAAACTCAAGTTCTAAAACTGAAACATACAAAAGTAATGGCCTCAATTCATTTTTTGCCTGCTTTTTGGGAAAATACTTGTGCTTCTCTCAGTTATGTGATTTCTGAAGGAAAGAAAGTTAGAATGATTACCAAAAAAATGCACAGAAATCTGTCTCTGGATTTACATTAGCAGGAAGAAAATTGTTAGCTAATTATACTTTCAGGTTTTATACTTCTCAGCCAAAAACTTCCTCACGACAAATTACAGAATTAGGCAGAATGGTTTTGTATTATTCTTTCATCTTAAGGATAATGAGACACTTCTTTAGTCAGTGTGGACTGCTGCACTGCCACCAAAATCCACGGGATTATACTCCTAATGGATTTTACAGCTCACCTCATAGTGATTTATTAAAAAATGCAGCACCTTGAAACACAGAAATATATTTATGCGTATTTCCTGCATTATTTTCAATAGGTTTTGAAACAAATCATATTGCTACCTCCAAAACCAGCAGTTCCTTTTGCGCTCTCTAATGAAGATAGAATTTCCATAGCCCACATTTTAATAGAAAAATCTCTTAAAATTCCAGAAAATAAATATAGATCATGTTCTAGTGAATATTTCTAAGCTGTCCTTTCCATGGTCGTTTCCATATGTATAAATTACAATATGTGCTTATATAAGAACATGGATGAGAGCAAAACCAGGGGTATAAAGCCTCTTATTTATAATCCAGGACAGCAAATCCTCTTTGATTCAGTACCTGGGATTTTTTTCTTAACATTGCAGTATACAAACAAGAATAATTTCCATGGTGACATTCAAACACACAAACAAGGGACCATCTGCCATGAGATGTCTCTTGTAACACAAGGTTACTTGTTTTATAATGAATACACAGTTAATATACTTTTTAATTAAAGTGAAAAAAATAACTGAGGAACAGTCAGCCTATTTATCCTTATATACATGAGAAAACACGTATTTAAACATATATTTATTTATGCTGTGATAAAACAACTGAAAGTCCTGAATATTAAGATGAACTTACCTCTGTATCTTTATTTCTCACCACAGTAAAAGATAAACTGACAGAAGATGTACGCTTTTTATTAGGTCTTTAGAGATCTTTAAGAGCTTTGAAAGAAAATGCTAATTGTGCCTAACAAAACGTTGACAATTACATTGCTGCCACTTACAATTAAGACAAAAACAAATTCCACAGTAGACAGGGACCCCTCCTAGCTCCCTAGGTTGTTTTGGGTTTTTTTTTTTTACAGAAAATGGTATCTATTTTTATTTCATACTTTTAGAAAGAAGATCAAACCGAATTTCCCCAGGCAAGGTAGAGCACACATACAGAGGAGCTGAGAAAATAACTACTTACACAGGGAGTTGTTGTGTTGTAATTCCAAATCTTGATCTTGGATATACCAAAGTCATGTGACCGGGTGGGATTGCGGATAACAAAGTAAAGTTGGATGGGCGGATGGAAAGGGCACATCCAAACGAAGCTTTCCTTCGTGGTCTAAAAACATACAAGCAGACTGTCACTAATACTCTTTCTCCTAAGGAAGGATATTTTCATTAACTCACCACCCCACAGAAGAATATACATTGATTAGAAAAGTAACTATTTAATAAAATCTACTACATTAAGAGCAAAACCTTAACCTCATTTCCAAAGAGTAAATCCTGTTCTCCTTCCTGTGAGACAGCTGACAACAACCAGACGATTAGATAAAGGTCAGCTGCTTGCTGTCCCAGTAAGACATCTGCGTGCTCACAAATGACAGGCAGCCTGCCACGCTTTGTAACTGCAGGGTCAAAGCAAGCCCAGTTTATTTTAATCAAATTAATCAGCTTTGCAGGCACTAGAGAGGATCACTGAGAACAATGGACACTGTATAAGCATTTTACAATTTCTTAAAGTGCTTACACTTCTGTTTTGGCCTCTAAAGAGGGCATTCTTACAGAGTTTTATTTCACCGCCTCTATTTTAATCAAGCTTTGCAGACAACTAATTTCACTTACAGAGCTATTCCTCAGAGCTGTATACAGGACTCTACACTTGAAATTTTCTAAGATATCACAGAAAACCCTAACACAAATTTTACAACAAATTGACAATAAAGACATTTTAAAATACCAAAGAATGCTCAGTTCTGGACATTACTCAGAACTGCTATGTCTACATCTTCAGAAACAGGGGAAAAGGATGTGTGGCAGCTCAGAAAGAAGCAAGGAGTAAAGAGCTTCAGAATCAAAATATTGAATATTCATATACTTGATGTCGAATGTTAGCCCAAAACAGAGATGAATGAGGGCACAAAGTAAATATAAATGCAGACAACATTTTAGTGATCAGAGGTTAGCAGATAAATAGCTCCCTTTCTGTTTTCAAGGATACACAGTACATACAGACACACAGCAGGCATACAAAGTCAGTATTTTTCCACATCCTTTCACTTTGGAGTCTTTCAGCTCTTCCTGAAGGCAGTAACCACAAAAGTTTCCTATCAAGTACTTTAGCTGTGCATCTAATGATGGCAAGGACAGTGCTCTGCCACTCTGTTCAAAGATATCATGAATAGATCCACTTCTCAGAGTGGTTATCTACGTATTCCAAGCTCTGATCACTCATGATATCTCTGCCCCAGAGGCCTTTCAAAAAGCTTTGGGACATGTTGTTGCTCTAGCTGTCAGTTTGGGGCATAAACAGCCGTAAGAGTGCCACACAGGTTTAATCCTTTCCACGTAAAAAAAAGAAAGAAGCCTCTTAAAATCCAGGAAGCGAAGGACAGCCTTCCAACCACCGTGAACCCAATTCCAAGATCAACTTCAAAGCTAGACCACGTTACTTAAGTCATATGATGAACAAGAATGATTAAAAAAGCATTTCCTAACAGTAGACAACATCTGCTGAGCGATCCATCTCCAGACTTGTCAAGTCAGGTCCTAGAAATCAATAGCTTCTGGTGTGTATAGAGATAGTGACAGAGGTGCCTTCACAGAAGACTGACAGATTCATCACCAAAAAGGACTCTGGAGAGACCTGACCATCCTTCTCACTAGGCTCTCTGCAAAGCTGTAGATGATCTTCCAAACAATACAAGGCCTAGTATGGTGTCTTGAGTGAGAGGCAGCTGTAAAGATTATTTTATCACTGAAAGTAACTGCTTAGGCCTGAGGATACACAAACTCACAAGCGTTATGGTCTCTGTCAGTGTGTCAGAAATCCAAGAGCAGAAATGATGATGAATCCATGCCAAAACCCATGAGATTGTAGAGGACTCTCACGTTTTATCACTAAGAGTGATGATGATGCCTTTGCCTTCACAGGATGTGTTCCAGTTCGGAGTTACTGTCTTTGCAAAGAAGCGCTGAAAAATGTAGCCCAAAAGATATTTGAATCACCAGCGTGAGCTTGGTGTGTCAGCAGTAGGAATCACATTTGAACTGGATCAAGAAAAAAGTGACATCAGGAACCTGTGATCTCAGATTTTGTGGAAGCCTGGCCCCCAAGACACTCCTCCACGCAGAACCAACGGTGTACCTGATGGAGAGTAAAGGAAGGCTCTGGCACTGAAGAGGAATGACATGTGTCTGAGGGTCCACCATTGTGAAGAAATACCTTTGTCAGATATTTCTAGCATTACAGTTCTCCGTCCTTGTTATTCTGAGGCCTGAAAGACTTTTATGTGCATGTAAGAATCAAAAAGGTGTGCAGAAGACAATTTCAATGAAATGCCTAACATATGTCTTACTAAGTTTTATATTCCATCGGGCACCATTTCCTTAGTTGAGAGTATCTGATGCTCTGCCAGGCATTTTTTTTTCTTTCATAGCATATCACGAAGTACAAGGGAGGAAGCAGTTTAAGTGTTCTTCTTAAAAGCCTGCAAGGGTAATAAATAAACTACCAAATAAATAAGACCCTGATCTTCAGTAAGAGTACGTCTATTCTCAAAGACAAATGTACACTTAAATGATCAAAGATGGAAGTGTTTTAGCTGTGCTAAAGTGAGTTTTCCACAAAGTAAGTTTTTATGTTAGTGTCCATTTAGTTGAATATACTAAGCGAGTCATTAACTTGTTGTCTTTTCTAATGCCCCCAAAGCTCTCCTGTATGATCTGAAAAGTACACAAACTAGTAATGCTGCTTTGACTTCTGAAGAAGCCTGCAGTTCAGTTATCACATATCCGCATTCTAAGGCCATATTCGCTGTCCAGATTGCATCTTCTCTGATGCAATACCCTTTCAGCTTCAAAAGAGGAGATAACAGATCACAAATCAAAGGAATATATATTAACCAATGAGATATAAAACCTCATTACCTAAGAATAATGGCATATATAAATATATGAGAAATGCTGAGAATAACAGGTTTATAATGGCTTCATTAATATATTACTACATAATTGATGATTATCTAGAAAGTCTGAGAGTCACTACAACCACTTAGTGTCATCTGCCAGAGAGCACAGCCTGTAAAGCAGAATAGGTATTTGTGACATCCAAACTACAATTTTCAGGAGACAGCAAGAGAGATGTTTCAAGTGAAAATATTTGTCTGGAAATAATACTCCACGCTGAGTTTCAACTACATTTCAAGATAACGCATATCTGCCCTCTTTCTGTTCTTATTCACGCTGCAAGTAGAAAAGTATCACTACCATGAAATGAGTTAGGATTTATAATTAAAGGATAGCGAGGAGACAGTAGAAAACAAGGATGTTTCTTTCTTAGGTTTACTGAAATTCACATTAAACATCTGGAAGAAGTTAGCAGTGAAGCTCCCATACCTTCAGCTCCCAAGGATTACTTAAGTCTATCAGCAGATATACTGCAAAAAATATGAAATTCCCTGTCCTTAAAGTTCTGTGATCTTGTTGTTATTACATTATTATTACATGACAATACTTTAAAAACTGAATGGGTTCTTTCATCCAAGACAACACCACAGAGTGAATATGAAAGGAGGCAGAGTTAAAGCCATCTCCTTCCGTTTGCTCAGTTAATCATCAGGCAAATTAATCAAATTTTGTCCTAAAATAATACGAACATCTTGGACTGGAAAGCTGGATTTTTTAGTAGTAAATAATATTTGTATTTTTTGAATTATCAGATAGTTATGCAAATCAAGTCCAAAACGCAATCATGTTTCTAAACAAAAAATGAGTGATGGAATAATTGAAATATTATAATGAGAAATTTTCACATCAAGGACTAAGCTGTCTTACATTTAAGCTCTTATTGACCAAACAGCACAAATCCCCTGGGTTGTCAGCATTTCGAATGTCCACATCATGAGGAGACACAAATATCTTTTCGTTGTATAAATCAAAGAACTCCACCTTACTCAGGCCCACGTTTACTGGGTTTCCCCAGTTCGAAAGGAGTTCCATAGTCACATAAATGGCATCACGTACTTCCACAGTGCTTGTCATCTGGACCAAAATGAAATATGGTATAAATGTAAGTAACAAAACAATAAATTGTGGAACAAAATAAAGTCTGTTGAGACTACAATACCAATGAGTCAGAAGCAAAAATCTTGCAAATTCAAGGCTATCTGGATAACATTCAATCATTCTGGGTTCCACCAGCTCTGCTCCATATCAACTCATAAATCTGTGGCAGAGTTAGAGAAGATAACTTATTACTCTCTCAGATTCCAGTCCACTCCAAAGCCTAAGGCAAAAACAGCTCTCTATTCTTTGCCCGATTCCTTTGTCATTCTAATGAAAAAAAGAACACTGATAAATTCTCTTCTCTTACCTGTCACAGGTTTGTTATATTTCAGGGAGCGCAGGGACAGGGCAAGGGGGAACAGGTTAAAGCTGAAAGAGGTGATATTAAGATGATATCTTAGGAAGAAATGTTTTCCTGTGAGAGTGGGGAGACCTTGGCACAGGTTGCCCAGAGAAGTGATGGCTGCCCCATCCCGGAAGATGTTCAAAGCCAGGCTGGATGGGGCTTTGAGCCCCCTGATCCAGTGGGAGGTGTCCCTGCCCATGGCAGGGGGGTTGGATCTGGATGATCTTTAAGGTCCCTTCCAGCCCAAACCATTCTATGATTAGTTGATGTGGGGCAGAATTGGGGGAATACAGATCATTCAATGTACATTTACTTCAGAAACACTGGGAAGCTTCACATATGGTCCATATATACACAAACCTTCTCTCTCAACACGGAATCTACTTCAGATTTGTCACCAGCTAGGAATACGTCATTATCATAGGCAGAATGGCTCTCAGACTCCTGGAGTCTATTCAGAAGTTTGTTCTCTTGCCTGAAACATACATATCATTTTATGTTACTTGCTTATAATTCTTGTATTTTTAAGAAGTAGTCTTGTTGGTGTAAAGGTACAGAGATGATAGGGTGAACCCACACACCCCATGGAAGACACCCTTAAAGGAAATACAAATACCTGCTTCCAAAAGGACAAATTCTCTCAACAGCTTTTGTGGCTGCAGTCCTTGTCTGGCTTTTCTCTGAATGTTCAGCCATTGCAGAAATGACAGATGAAACAGAAAATTTCTTCTAAGTAAGAAAAATATTAACAAGTTTCATTCACATTGCTCTCTACATACCGACAGTATCAGTCTGCATCTCTGTTACAAAGAAGAGTTTGGGCCCAGCTCTGGTCTCAGCTAACCTTAACTAAATCTGTAACCTTATATCAAGTTAAAGCACATTTAACCAAATTGGTTTTGATTTGCAATGAAAGAGCTGAGTTTGAAGCTCAATCGTCTATGTAGAAGAAAAGTAACATAAAAGCATTCCCTGATGACTATTAAAAATACATATAATTATGTTTGAAATTTCACTGTATACATTTGATAGGACTTGGAGTTAGCCAAAGCTTTGGCACAGGCCTGCCTGGACTTTTTCCTTCTCCAAAGCAGGATCATAAAGATTTTTAAACCAAATAAGCTCATTTTTATTAAAATAAAATCTGGATTTATTTTTGAATATAGAACTATCATCAGTGACTATTGAAGAGAAAACAGAGGAAACATTCTGCAATTTAACCTAAAAATTTGTTGGTAGCTTCTGTCAGAGACAGAATACTCAGCATGGTGAACAACCAGTCAGAGGAGGAACGGCAGTCCTTCTGTTCTTAGATCTCTTCCATTTCTATATTTTTTGAAGAGTAAGAGAACTTGAAAACGCTTAGAAGTTAATTACTTTTGTAGTATTAAAAATTCTGCATAGTTATACATTTAAATATCAAAGGCCAAGTTCCACAACCCCTTAACTGTGTAAGCAAAATTACTTCTGGATTATCATTTAGGTTAGCTTTAAGACTGAGAACGCACCTCAGGCTTTTGAAACTCCATCTCAAGTGTTAGGGTAAAATTATGTCTATTTTAAGTATTATTTAATTATTCTTCATTTAAACACAACAATATCAAAATTAGTCCTAACGTTAGCAGGAAGATACATTATGTGAGAATATTTAATGGAATTTGTTCTCTCAATCACAAAGCTATAAATATCTAAAAATCAAAAGGAATAAGACTGAAAAGTTGACCTAGATGGTGAAACCACCTGTAAAGTACCTACCTGCAGTAAAAGAACATTTTAACCTTTGCTCCTAACCAAAACTCCTCAGAAACCTAATGTTGGCTCAGCAATGACAGTGGAAACATATTCATCATAGCATCAGCTCACAACTTCACGGAGCATCAGCATAGGTTAAAGCAGTCAGCTGTTTTGGAAACTCTCAAACAAGTAACTCCAAGAATGTCTAGGCATTTCTCTTTTCCTTTCTACAATAAGGAGTCTCCTGAACACCAGACTGGAAGCAGACTTTGAATCCATGAACGCTGCCCATAACAGATCATTGTGCAAATGCTGAAATTTCTTTATGTACTTCCTTTCTGTTAGGAGGACTGAAGTACTGGTTATGGTCAAAGTTTAGCTGGGATTGTCAACAGAAATCTCCTTATTCTTTAAACTAATGAGGAATAATGGTCTGCCCTCAATCAGAGGGGAATGGATTTTTGTTGATTTCCTTGGTTATGAGTTTTTTTCATTGCTTTGGAGATAAGATATATACAGGTACTGGTGCAGAAAACCCACTCTGCCTCCTCCTCCTCACTAAGAGCCAGCAGTGTACATGTCAGCTCTGCTACTTGGTCTGTATTTTGCCGTACCTTTTGAGGGCTTGTGGAGACTGTCTGCCTTGGCACGTCTCTCTGCAAGACTTCGTTTTCAATTTGCATTGCTTTAACTACAGCTGAAACTGAGTGATCAGGATCCTTCTCACACACTGTCTTTCGAATTGCTGAAAGCGGTTTTTCTGGTCGACTCAATGGTCCTGCCACCAAAGGAAGGAAGGGATGTTCATTTGTCCAGACATATAAGCATGGAATAATACAACAACACACATTTGAAACATAGGACACAGGGCCTTTCTAGCAGTCTGTAATCAGCCCAGGCGAGGCTGAATGGCTCCAATTTGGTTTTATATTAAATTTCCAGGCCACATCTACTTTAGACAACAGCTGAAACAGTGTAAGAGGAAGAAAACTGTCAAATGAGAAACATAATTTTTATGCTTTAATTTTTTTTGTACTTGCTTTGTAAAGGTATTTATTGGAAATGCCTTGTAACAGGTCATAAAATAAATATATATAATTCCAGCACAACAGAATTTTTCAGTGTGACTGGGGTGTTCAGCTGTTTTGGAGGAACCCCAAGAGCCTTTTAGTAAAACCAGGGCAGTCTGGAGTTTGCTATTTGCAAGGCAAAATAAATGACTTTATCACTTAAGTAGTCATCAAAATACCCATATGCATCCCAGTCTCCCCAAACATCACAGACAAACAGAAACATCACAGCCTATAAACTGTTTTAAAAGGAAATAAAATTTAACAATAGAGGATCTGAGATTGAACTAAAAGAAAAGCACAGCGGTTATATTCAAGGACTTCAAAAGTCAAGGGAAGAAAAGAGATCAAAGTTGTACAGACATTAAGACCAAGGGAAAATATTGAAGGACAGGCTGATATGCAAGTGTGCTCGGAATGCTGCAGTGAGGTCAACTAAGAAGGAGAGTAAAATGGCAGTGGATGCTGGTAACATGAAGCCTACCTCGAAAAGCCAGGAAGTCAAAACTGAACTAAAATTTCCCTGCCTTTTCCACTCTTTAATCCCTGTGGCATCTACACTTCTAAAAACTTTCAACAAGTATTAGTCATCTCTGCAAACACAGGGAGAGAACAAAGTCCTTTTCATTTTTCTGTACTATACCATCCCCCTGAAACGGTATTAATTTAATGATTTAAAGTGATAGCTGGACAGAAACAGCTTTAACAAGCACTACTATAACCTGAGAAAATGCTGCCCACATCTTTGGAAAATGGTCAAAGCAAGCATCTGCTCTGACAGATGGTGGGTGAGGGTCTCAGAAGCTACAAAGAGGATTTATTCTGAAGCCAAAAACAATTAGCTGCTTTTCCTCAATTTGGTTTTCTGCCAGTTAAGAAATTAATATTTTGACTTTTTCCAAACCGTCAGCTTTATCACTTTCTTGGGACATAGCTGGATTTGGGGTTTTTTTTTGGAAAAGAGTGCCTTAACCATGAAAAGTCTGAAAACTTCATCTCAGATCTTTCAAAACTCAAGCTCATCAGACTTGTTCAATTAAGGATAAGCACTATGCTGAAATAACAACTGCAGCCAAGATTCCAGCCCCTACATTTGGGGGCTGGGGTTTTTTCCAGTCCAGGTAAAGATCACGCCTTAGCAGCAGATGTCTAGACTAAGCAGCAGTGCCTTCAAAATGGTGTTTCTCCAGTCCAGGAAAAACATTGCCCAGTATGGTACCAGACACCAGCATATTTACCCAGCACTGGAGACAGATTTGCAGTGTTCAAGGTGTAGTGCATTGTGTTAAAATCTTCCACCAAAGTGTCAATTGCTGATTTTGAGAAGACACACTTCTGTTAACACCATGGGGAACAGATCTCCATGAGGAAACTGGGAAACACAGAGCAAGCACAAGGACTGCAAGGTAGAGGAAAAAGTCTTATGCTGTGAAAGGAAAAAGAGAAGGAAGGTAGTAAAGATGTAGCAGAAGACTCAAGCACACAGGCTCTGGACTTTCTCACAATTTTACACAAGTCAAAACACTCGAGGTGATAAAAACAACAATAAAAAAAGACAACACATCAAAGATAAAAGGGAAAAAGGAGAAGAACTAAGAAAAACCACATAATGACAGATGCGTGCTGAAATGACATCTGAGCCAGAGGGGGAAAAAGTATGAAAACTCTCCTTATTGACATTATACATTCTTAGTTCTTACTAGAACAAATTCTTTCATGTCTTTTCTGTTGCAAGAACTCAGCAGAGAGTGGCCGAGTGGTTTCATTTTTTACCACGTTTGGTCTGACAGGAATGTACATTTCAGCATTATCTTTTCTTTTTGCTGAGAGAACTCGTACTGGTTTCACTTCTGCAATAACAAGGGAATAGAAACAATCAACTTCAGAGACATTTAGGAACAGCCAGCCAGGTAAAACTTACTGGATTTTAAATGCTAAAGTTTTGCCACTTTAATTATGCTGGTGTAGTTAAAGTGACAAGCTTCATCTTCCCTGCCTTTCACTGACAGTGTTCTATTGATATAGAAGTACATATGCATGGCTTGCACTGACACAGTGAAACAGAATAAAACATATCATTAAGGTATGTATATAGTTCATCTGTACCAGATATTTACCTGCATCACTGTCAAGAAATGCAAAAATAAAAAAATAAAGTCCCAAGTCACTTATTGACATAGTTATACCAAAACAAATTCTTAATATACAGACTAAATGTTGTCTTATTTAGAAGTTGCAAAGGGGGTGAGTGTTGCCCAGTGTAGTTCGCAACAGTACTTCTTCACTTATTTATTTGAGAATTATTAATGCCTCCTCTGTTTGCATTACAGCTTTGAAACTTCCCTCTGGAAAAAAAGTAATGTGCTCTCCCAAAGATCATCTTCTCTCTGCTGCTCTATCCCTTGTTCATATCTCTTCTTCTACCACCCCATTCACACTCCACTCACCTCTACGATAATGAGAGGAATACTCCTTTACACAATTTGTTCAAAGATTGTTCTTCTTAAGTTAAGCAATGGACTACGAATAAAGAAAACAAAAAAACCCCAAACCAATGAATGTACCTGAAGTGAGTGGGAAGGCAATTGTGATAAATACTTAATGTACTTCATGGTCTGTTTTTTGCCTGAGTTCTTTAACAAGCTAAACGTCTTTGAGACCTGGTGACTGGTTCAGGGCTCAGACATTGAGCTCTCCAAAGGAGACAAAAGAAGTTACAAAGGAAGTGGCTCATAGCCAGATGGATGTGGTTTCTCAACTTAATACATATTTCATCAGGGCTGAACAGCCTGCATTATGATGACAGGTATCCAGCACCCACGATGTGAAATGGAGGAAGTTGAGACTGGGAAGACAGACTCATGGAATGGTTTGGGTTGGATTTGGCTGCCCGGACTACTGTTCAAAAATATTAAAAAATAAAACTCTTCTGAAAAATCTCTCAGGTTGAGATAATCTTAGTTCAAATGTCTAGGCCTGGTGATGCAAGTGGGTTAACCAGGGCTATATCTTTGTCTTTGCAAAGCAATTCTTAATTTAAGAGGGTGCAAGCCTCCCAGAGCAGGAGATTAAAACAACAATTTGCTAAAAAGCATGAAAACTCATGAAAGTATGGAATAATCATTAACCAACAGTAGTTCTCCTAAAAGTAACGCTCTCAAAGAATTATTGATAGCACTGTAGTAGTGTACAATAAACTTACTACTTTGATTCTGATTCAACTCCAACACAGTAAGGACACCAGAATCGAGGCCAGAGCATCTCCCAGCATCCTGATGTTCAGAAGCTTCTTCCTGCAATGATTTACTGCAATGCAACTGGAGGCCTCCAAAGCTTGTAATTGTTTCCTCAGTGGATGATGATTCTGAAAACGCATCCTCCTCAACAGAGTCACAATCATCACTAACAGAGACTTCTTCCATCTTTTTCTCTTCTGTACAAAGTTGTAAGCTGCTTCTCAATTTCTGGTACAATTCAAACAGATTTGTCAGAAAAGCTCAAACGTATTCTAAAATAAACCAATGTGGCTGCCTTTTCCTCACATGGGAGAAAGAAAAATCTTTTCATAAACTCAGAGCCATGATGCAGCTAAAACTATTCATATTCCTAGGTCATGACTTCACTCCTCTGATGGGGACTTGCAAAAAAATATCAACCTACAACTCCTTTGTTCCATCCTTGCAGGAAAATTCTGTAGGCCAAGGAATTTTGATGTGCAAACCCAATTTTTAGGAGTAAGTTACAAACAGGAGGTAAGAGAGGACAAGGGCACATGTTTTTTCAGTCTTACACAGTTAGTTTGTCATATCTTGTGGGTTGCTATTTGAAGATTACCTGCAATCCAGACTTTCCAAATGCCTTCACAAGACCACAAAACTAATGGAATAGCAACATCTTTATAAGCAATTGTATAGATGATAATAGTTCTGTCACCAACACGTCTGTACTTCAAAAAGCAGTACAAAAGAACTTGCAGTCTAATGGTCTAAGCTACCAGTTTGCACATTTTTTTTTAATTTGACACACTGTAACAAGATTTTATGCAAAAATTAATCTATTTTGAAATTTACCATTGAAAAAACTGCCCTGCCTCTCTCAGCATATGCCACAAACAGCAGAGATAATGCTGAAGATACTTTTGTTTTTATGAATGTCATAAAATTGTCATATGCCATATCTTGAATGCATGTTTTTCCCACTTTGTTGGTATTAGAGTTTAGAGATAAGTACAGGTAAGCAAACTGCATGAATAAAATGAAAACCTGAAGCTATCTTAGATACGAATGAACTGTAACAGTTTATGTTAAGTTTGCAATGTAAGCTTCAAGCTGCTCTTCTGCTACAGGATTGTGCCAACTGCTACACTTGTTAGAAAATCCATGTTGACAGAAACATATTAAAAAAGCAGGTAAACTTAGGTTCAAAAAAGGTTCTGTAACAACCTGAGGCTTGATATCGAGTATGTCTTTATGACAGCCAAGGCTAGTATTTCTAGCTGTTTGACAGGGAATTGTACAGGCTTTCTTTTAGTTGGAAACCTTATGACATCTGCATTGTAAACAGACATTCAAGAAAACACATTATAGCTTCAGGAAAACCAAAAGTATTTCCATCTGAGATACAATGAAAAGTGGGGGGGGTGGTTTAAAAACATTAGCTTACTACTTGCACATGAATGATTATAAATATCCCTCGCTGTAAACAAGTTTCTGGCCTGTATAGCAAATAAGCTCAAAAGCAATATAGGAAAGGTAGAAAGATTCAAGCTAGGATGTAAGTGAGGAAAACACGTTTGGGAAGTTTGTCTGATGTCAGGGGTAAGATCTTTACACAGCTTCATATATAGATGCTACAGCACTGCCCAGAAAAGCTTTATTGGTGTCCTTAAGTGTTTAAGCAGAAAAACAGTCATAAAGTTTTGTTCCTTTATTCAGTTTTTTTAAGGACAGGATACTGTGAATTGTGCTAGAACAAACTGTGATTAGTAACCAAACAGAAGGCTGAACTGTCAAACAATGGACTCAATACAATAACAACTGTCGATGGAAAGAAACTGCATTGATTAAAATAATTTTAAAACTACTCTAAATTCTGATAGGTAAAACAATGGCATGCAACAATTTTAGCATGATTACTCAAAACCTAACCTAAACCCAGAGAAAGCTGGTATTTCAGCTTCCTCTAGCCTGACAGCCAAGTGATGTTCGTGTGGAGAACCATTAAGTGAACTGAAAGAATCACCTTAGTTCTACCCAAGACAGACAACATTCTACCTCTTTAAATTAGGACTTAACATGTTTTAGCATTGTTGACCAAGATTAGACTTTCAAAGTGGTTTTATTTTCTTTTTCATTTTCACCTTCTTTTGTCACATTCAATGTGAAATCATCTCATGCAAGAAACTCTCTATACTGGGTTTGCATGCTCTAGCCAAGACTGACACCTGAGCCTGTTCACACTTCAGTAAACACTACCATGAACAACAGAAACCAACTGCCAGTTGTACCTGGGAGCAATGGAGAGGATCATTATCATTTGTCTCCACACTCAAGCTTTCATAAGGTTCAAAATCCTCAGAGTACTCAAGAGGAGGTTTGATGCAGAGTTTACCTCCCGTTTCTGTTTTAATCTCCACGGTTTTCTATTAAAAGAAGAATCCAAAGAAATTAGACACCTTCTGTGCAATCAGCAGTACAAAAAGAATAATCATCACATTTTATGTAACAACATCTGAACCAAGCAACCTTTTCCCCCCTCTGTTCAGGTGAAGATTTCTGTCCTCCTTTGGGCCCCTGCGTTACGGTTTAACTGCCCCAGTCAGACTCCCCAACTCCTGTTGCTATCCTGATGAATCAGACTCAGTACACCTCATGCATTTGGCACCATAGTGAGTGCCCATTGGATTCAACCTCACCAGGTGAGAGAAGAAGCAACAGGAGTGGGGACACAGCAATCAACAACATAGCTGAAATGGAATCACTTCAAGCGAGGCATGTAAAGGAATGCTGGTGGAACAGCCTTATGGCAAAGCTCTGAAGTCTCTTCTGGGGAACTGGCATGCTCTGGTGCCCCTGAAATGCATCTACACTAACAGAGAAGAAACACATGAGGAACAAGACAGGCCAATAAGGTGAGGAGGACATGTCATACTTTATGTGACAAAGAGCTGGAATACATGGAGCTCTGCCAAGGAATAGGTCAGGAGCCAGTCAAGAGCTTCTGCCTCGAAACTAGCAGGGAGACAAGCACTGTTGAACTTGCTGTCTGCTATAGAACTGCTCATCAGGAAGAAGTAGGTGAGGCCTTCCTCAAAAAGTTGGAAGGCCCTTGTGGGGTATTTTAACAAACTGGAAAGACAACACCACAGGGCTCAAGCGATCTAGGAGATTCTAGAGCGCATATGTGCCCGAGGAGCCAACAAGCAAAGGTGCCCTGCTGGAGATGCTGAGAGAGCTGGGACTCTTCAGCCTGGGGAAGAGCAGGCTCAGGGGGATCTCATCAGTTTGTATATATACCTGACAGTCACCTGCCCACTGACAGGACAGGAGGCAAATTTAAAAAACCAACAAACACGAAATACCATCCAAAGAGAAGAAAAAAAATTACTCTGAAGGCAATCAAACACTGGAACAGGTTTCCCAGAGAGGTTTTGGAGTGTGCCTCTGTAGATACCTGACTGGTCGTGGTCCTGGGCAACCTGCTCTAGCTGACACTGCTTGAGGACAGGGATCGGATGAGATGATCTCAAGAGTTCCCCTTCAACCATAATAAATCTGTGATTTTGTCTACATATGAAATGACTACTTGAAATAACTGCAATTTTTTTAAGATATTGCTCCTGTGTATAATATTATGAGGGGGAAATGTTATGCCATAAGCATTCAAGCACAAATATTTCTTGCCTTTGTAAAAGTCAGACATGGCTGCAAAAGTTGTTCAAATTAATTTATTTTACTTCATAATTAGGACACAATCAAAGTGTGCACTATCAGTTACTCAAGCATGGCTAACGAGGGCTAGAGGATTGGAGAAACCCATCTTTCCATACTACAGAATTTCAGTATGCCAAAAGATGACAAAAAAGAAAGCAGGAAGTGCATATACCTCTCTCAAGGAACAAAATTATCTGTAAGGAACTTCTGTTCCCACTCCTGAACTCTTGTGCAGATTTATTCCATAGGGAGAAGTCTCTTAAGTGAACGATGGGAAGAAGACTGTTACATTAAAGGTAACACATGAACATTCTGTCACAAATTACAACGAACTACACATCTGTGTCCCTTAATATGCCTGCAGGATGGAGAAAAGCAATGACAAGCAGGGTTGTATCTGCAAAATGAAATTCTCCATCCTTTGCACCGGATAAGCTCTCTAGGCTTGCCATCAGAGATATCAAGCAACAGCTATCCTGCTGGAGGACACAGCGAGCCAATCATGACAAGGATACAAAAGTTTCTGTGATGGATGTCATTGAAACCAGACCCTTTCGATGGTCTCTTTGCCTCTTTAGGCTTCAATGTAGTCCCAAACCTGGTCAGGGTATCCTTTCTCACTGTCACTCAGTATTCAGACCAAACCAAGACTCAGATTTTACAAGAGTCCCAACTGCCCACTATCTATTCATTGCAAATATTCCCCCTAAAACCATTTACAATCTAAAAATTAGTTCAAAGATGCATTCTTTCAAATTTTTCTTACCTGACGCCAGCCTCTGCGTTGTGTTTTGCTTGGTGCACTCTGTGTTCTGCCTTCTTGCAACTCCCTCTCTTCTAGCTGCGTTGCTTTTTCAGAATGTAGAGACAAGAATTAGAAAACAGAAAGCAGAAATACAATATCTGACGATATATACCTTAGTTACACCTTAGCTCCTGTTCTTCCTGTCCCCTAAATGAGGACAGAAGAGCAAGTCTTTGACATGTGAGTGGTATCAACAACTGAAAAGGTATTCCACTTCATATGCTGGCTAGGTGTGTATTAGTAGCAGGAGTTTTGAACCTTGTCAGGGACAGCCATCATCATATGTATATAAGAGAATAAATTGCTTAAAGATATATTATCTTAACAGCAAGTGAAGCCCCATGTTCATTGATACAAAAGTATAGAAATATGTTCTAGAAGAGGGGTGTAAATCATTCTAACTTCCAGCTGAGCAGACAGTAATCTGAGCCGCCCAGAATCCATACTACCAAAGGCAGACACTGATAGATAGGGTCCCAGTGAACAACAGGGAATATGCTGGTTTTACAAAGGAATTGCATGTATTGACTCTCAAACTAAGGAAACAAAAGGTATTACCAAATTAAACAGAATGCATTAGGTATTTAACATACTGTGCAGAGAAGGATTCTTCACGTCCAAGTAGTAAATCAAAGGCAAACAATCATTTTCCTTCATTTCTAAGGCAAGGAAGAGTTGGGTTTCAGAACTTCTGCAAAAATTCTGTCTACAGTAAAGCAGAATTAAGGGTCCCTGTGCTGCAAACAGTCCCAACTTACATTGGAACAATGGATTTTTGAGAAGGTGCTTTGACTGAGACAGAGGCAAACATCTTGCAGGTCACATCAGCATCCTCAATGGAGCAAGGACATCACCAACACTCTCAATAGCATCCTAAATAAAGGCATCTCATTTCCTACTTCCAAGACAGATTTACAGCTTCCATTTCTTCTCAGTGGAGAGAAATAGCTGATGCAAAACCTTTTTTCTTTAAGCCGTAATTTAATGGTCACCCTAAGCCAGCAGAAACTGGCACTACCAATAAAAGAAGCAGTTGTCCTACAATGGTCAGAAAATCACAGAAAGATTTAATTTGGAAGGAACCTCTGGAGGTCACCTAGTCCAGTTTTCCATTCAAAGCAAGGCTTACTTCAAAATTAGATCAGGTTGTTCATTACAACTCTCAATACCACATTTTCCTTTTTGGGTTGGACAATGCCACCTGTACCCATCCAGTGACCTCTTCAGAGAATTGATATGGGCAAGTGTTAACTGAGGAAAAACATAAAAGAAAGATTACTTTTAATTGTAGACAGTTGTGCAATCTGGTTCTCCCTGAGGTACAAGCAGGTAGGAGAGAGCAGGCACAGGGTAGGACCATTCTTGGGGGAACAGTGCATGCTCATGGGAATCTAGAGGGATCATAAAATTACAGAACAAGAAGAACAAGAGGCTGTTCTATTACTTAGGCATAAAGTATCTGTCCCTTAGGCCTGAAACAGGGGGAAAGGAATGGACTGCTCCAAGGAGGAAACAAGATATCTGATACCTTGTCTGGCAACACAGCCCTTCCAACTAGAGCTCCTGGTACTCCATTAGGTTATTCCTACTTTGCAGTCATTAGCATTGGTGCTGATCGCTATAGGGCTCCTCTGTCACCGAGGGTGAACTGCCCCGAGATTAAAATGCCAGAAGTACGGTCTGATTCAGTCACTGCTTTGGGACAGAACTGGAAGGATCTTCTACCTTCACTTCCTAAGCAATTCATGTCTTCTGAGTAACTGTTCAGAAGGTCACTCCCGTATGCCTCAAACGTAAGCAGGAAGATGGGACACGGTAGGGCTCATGCTACCACTGCTGAGTATTTAATTCTCAGAATTGTTTAATTTGTGATGGATTCATGTGACCACGTGTCTCTGAACCAGAAAAAACAGTAGTTCAAATCCCAGGTAGAAGCTGACACAGCTGGGCTATTCATCTGTGCTACAAACATTACTTTAGAACAAAAACATCCTTCTCATGGGATGGATGGGATGCGAATACCAACCACTACGTGTTTTGGTACACAAACTGGCTCCACTGGTGTCATTCCCTAGGAGACTTGAGCTGACAGTGCCTACTTCAGTAGCCAAGAATTGAGTAGTACATGATAAAAATATTGGTCATAATCATAGGAGACCCTGTGGGACCCTCAAACTCCATCTTTGTGACCACACTGACATTCACTGCAGGTACACACATGGTTGTGAAACTATGTCTGGGTTATACACCCAGAGATTGCAGCACAACAGCTTCACTACCTTATAAACCCATAGTTTACTTTAATTCATTTACCAAGCCTAAGCACAAAACATTTATTGATTACTGTTAGCATTAATTACTCCTAGGGAACACAGATAAAGAAAATAGTCCAGACAAATAGATTTATGATGACACTTTCAGGAACCACAAAGAGAGATTTGTGCCCATTCCGTATTATTAAGTATCACACATTCCTAATTTTTCAGTGAAGATAATCCTATAGATGGATGGTTTAGAAGTAATAAATGATGTGCTAACTCTCATGGGAAATGCATTGGGAAGAAAATTCAGTGCTGTATCTCAGCTAGAAATCATTTCTGTATGTAAAATCATATTAAATCATTGAGAAGAAATGCCTCAAAAAGAAATAGACCACAAAATTGCTCAGGTAGTACCCCCAGGCAGGAAGTTTGTACAGATCACCAGTGACTCCCACTCTGCACTCTGATGGTAAAATCAAAAGGAAGAAGAAAAATGACAGGATAATGATTTAGTGGATATCTCTCACTGAAGTTACACATTTAAAATAACAACATTGGATAGCTAAGAAACAGTAAAACACCGAGTTCTCTTTGGAGAGATAATGCTACTGTCTCTAAGTTGGTGGAGTTAAGGGAGGGAACAGAGACTGCCACTGAAGTCCTTAAAGGTGCCAAAGACAAGCCAAGTATCCTACCTGAACTGAATCAAATGGCATTAAGTGACCACAAACACAGACAACTTTGGTTCAGCTTAGAGATGTCAGCTGCACAGCAGAATGTTAAAAGGAAATCTCTCTTGACAGAGTTCTATTACAGCTGCTGCCACAATAACCCTACCAATTTTTGGATCAGAAAGTCAAAGATGTTGTTTCATTCCCTCTTCAGCCACCTAAAGGTTTATAGTCCCAGTGTGACACAGCACATAATTTTCTTCTTTTCGCAATATACAAGTACCTGAACTTTTTTGCATCATTGCACAAGCTTTTACTTTCATACAGAACAGTGAATCTGGGTGATGAACTGATTCCCCATCACCATCCTGTATAACCTGCAAGAAATTACACAGCAGAGAGCTAAGTCTGAGCACACTGAAACTCAAAAGTAAACAGAATGTTCCCAGCGTAGCAGGGAAACAAAGGGAATAGAGATCAAGGGTAGAGTCATGGCTAAGAACAGTTAGAAAGGGAAGTTAGTTTCCAGGATCATTAAGCTTAATAAACTATCAATCACAATGAATTATCATATTAAATAATTGCTTAAACTCTTTGTCTTCATTTGTAAGTGAAAATAAAGCTTAAGCAGACCCTATCTAGTGACAACAGAATAGAGAGACACACTGCAAGAGAGAGGTTGTAGCAAGCGTGAGGATAACAGACTAAGGTTGGCAAACTACTTTGCGCAGGGATTTAGCAAAATCAAATTTATTTTCATTATGCTGAATAGATTAGAAGGCCAGTAAGCTCATACTTTATACCCTCATACATGCAAAATTATTCCTGTCGCTACACTGCTTTCTATGACTGACAGACTTAAATGAGAAAGAAAATACACATTTTTAAATAAAGCCAGCTAAGCACTGGCATAAAATGGTAGATTTTCTTTACTTCAAACATTTACATAAAGATTAGATGTCTTTTAAAGGCAACTATTACAGCTTAAACATAATTTATGAGCTTAATGCAGCTATTACTGGATATAATTTGATTATAGTCTGTGTTATCAAATGTCATTTGTCTACAGGAACCAGACTCTGATAACCAGACCAGATAACACTGTAGTCCATCAGATCTTAAAGTCTACAAGCACTGCTAAATATCAAAGGCATACAATTATTTATACTGGCAGTTTATATGCATTTGTAATCTTCTAGTTTCAGTTATAGCTGTTTAATAAATGGAGATAGGAGGAAATTAAACTTTGGAATTAGTTAAGCATCAACTAAGAAATTGATAGGATGTTGCAGAGACCGTTCCTTACATACAACCAGAAATACCCTGATGAAAGAGTCCCATGGGATTTCATTCTATGAAGCCCAAATGCTGCTATCTCTTTATCATAGCCTGACCAGTAACCCCACCAACTGAATTACAACTCTGAAGAGTAAATGCAATCTCTGTAAAACTCGCCTGTAACTCACCGTTGGTCCTGGTGGTCTTCACCTCACTTTTAACATGGCCAAGCGAGTTGATCTTTCTGCGGTGGTTTCTCAGCTCTGAATTAGCTCCATTCAGATACAGAGAAAACCCTTGTTCTAACTGCTCCAGTTTGATTTGTACAGGGTCCTTTCTTTTTAAGGATCTCAGTAGCCTGAAGTAGAAAGCACAACAATTCATCCTTGTGTAGTGCATATACAGATGGTCAGATAAGCAATAAATACAAAAACACTCGATGTCACAAAGCTGAAAACTGTGTTCATAGCTGAAAAAGCAATTTCAGAATATAGCACCCAGGACCTTTTCCTCTTCTGTAATGCTTGTCTGAGTACCCACATGCTTTGATGTGTAAAGTTTGACCAAGCCTCTCCCTTCCGAGATTTTTTTTTCTATGTTGTTTCTCATTTCATATTATTTTTTCCATTTGGCATTTCAAATATTTGTTTCTTCTTGAGACTTTAAGAGTTTTACCTAGAATTTTAAAAAAGCTTAAAAATGGTTGAAGTCTTTTCAAGAAAAAAGTGATAATGAAAAATATTATTTGTTATTTGAAACCTGAAGGGGGAAACCCCTCAACCAACACTGTAGTTAGAGATACCAGAAACTTAAAGCCTAGTTAAAATAATATTTTAAAAAACACCTTTCCTCAGGCTCATTTTCAGTAAAACACATACACAAACTCTTACAAGCCCCATCTTTCTCCTTTAGCCATGAGTCATACTCAGTCCATCCTAATTCCTTACGTGAGGTGATATGCAGGTCACTAGGTTGGGTGATAATTTCCACCTGCCCCTGCATGGTGCTTCCTGGTTTCCCTCTGGCTCCAGGGTGGGTCAATCCACAGGATAAAGTCCCCCAGGGGTGATCTGTTCTGACACAAGTCACATTTCCCAAGAGTGTCACTCCAGCTGTGCCTCCAGCCATGTCCCTAGCAGTCCTCCAGGCAGCATTCCTCCCCAGAGGCACCCTATCCCCTGCAGCCAGCACTCTCTTAAATCCACCCCAGGCTCCTCCAGCTGGTGATGTTCTGGGACACAATGGGCTGTTTCTATTAGTTAGGGATCCAGCAGAAGCTGCTCTGCAAGCCCTCCTACTCAAAACTGCCTTTTCCTCCAATACCTGGACACACCCAGCAAATCCCTTCCACAAGTTGCCACCTGCTTGTCATGTTGTAATTCCATGGCACTCGTTCTCACCAAAGTTCAGATTTAGAGCTCTCATAATAAGGATGCAAGTCGTTTCAATCATTACATAACTTATTTTTCTCCTTTCCTAAAACTGCTTTAGGAGACTATACAGGAAAGAAACCCCGTTCACAAAAATTAGCTGTTCTTGTAACACAGCTCTGGCTTTTGTAGGTTTGGTCTTTCCACCAAACAATTCAGTTTGTTATAGGACTTGAGTAAAAATCTTGTGGTTTGTGGCAAAGGAGGGAAAGTAGGGAAACGAGGAAGAAAGTTGTTTAGATCCTGTTAAATTAAATTCTGAAATTCATCTGGCTGGGGTACAGTGACAGGAAGGTTCATATGAACAAAGATTAAATGAAATGTTTTAAACTTGTCTGAAAGACACTGAAGATTTCTGAAGCCACCTGGATGTCCTCATCTCCCATTGCAGCAGAACCTGATTTTGCACATTTAACTTCAGCAGCTTTTTCATGCAGTTTTCTGCATTTCTGAGAATGGAAAAATCTTGCCTCATAACAACATCCCCCACAGCATGAGCTGCAGTTGCTGCTGAACCTCGCCTCTTGCTCTAGAAATGAATATCTTCCCTGTAAGCCATGGAAACAACTATTTAATTAATAAATTTATCTCTATTTTAAAGTATGCTGAAGAAGGAATGCGATCTCCTCTAGCAATATGAACTCTGATGTACTTAGCAAACAGAGGGAAGAAACAGGAATCACCTGAGTGCTTTAAGACACACCAAGTCAGACCTTGCACCACAAGTTTAAAACCCAGTTTTTAAAACTAATATTCACAACTGCTGATGTCTGGTACCGCATTAGGCAGTGCACAACAGATATTACATACTCAAGGCTGGTAATGATTCCATATCTTACCGGTTTCTCTGCTGAAGGGATATTAAGTATTCATTGTGTTTTTCATCAAAGTCCGTCACCATGTCCTTAACATAGAGCTGAAATGCAAATGCTATTGTCATGCTGAAGTACAGAAATGAGTGCACCCACAGCACACGAGAGTGCTATAAACTGAAAAAAGTTCCTCCTTCTACTAAGCATAAAACTGTCCATGTAGCAAATAGAGTTCCTGAAGAACAAAGGAAACGTTTCTTGTTGCACTTATTCTTCAGAATGCTTCACAACCTACTGAAGTGTCTAAACATACTAAGAATGGAAGGCACACGCTGCAATTAGTTTATAATCCCAGAATTGACAAGCAGGGCCATTCTGGGGCACCAACTGAAAGGGCCATGGCCAAAGCCCAGCTCCGAGGTGATATTCATAGAATCATAGAATGGTTTGGGTTGGAAGGGACCTTAAAGCCCATCCAGTTACACCCCCTCTGCCATGGGCAGGGACATCTTCTGATGCAGATTCCATGTTGAGAGAGAAGGTCTGTGTATAGATGGACCATAACTGAAGCTTCCCAGTATTACTCAAACACAAATACATTGAGTGATCTGTATTCTACTGATTCTGCCTCGTATCAACTAATCATAGAATGGTTTGGGTGGGAAGGGACATCAAAGCACATCCAGATCCAGCCCCCTGCCACTGGATCAAGTTGCTCAAAGCCACATCCAGCCTGGCCTTGAATACCTCCAGAGATGGGGCAGCCACCACTTCTCAGGGCAACCTATGCCAAGTTCTCCCCATCCTCACAGCAAAACATTTCTTCCTGATATCTCACCTAAATCTTCCCTCTTTGAGCTGAAAACCATTCCATCTCATCTTATCCCTGCATTCCCTGATAAAGAGCCCCTTCCCAGCTTTTCTGTAGCCCCTTTCAGAACTGGAAGGCTGCTCTAAGGCTCCCCAGAGCCTTCTCTTCTCCAGGCTGAACAACTCCAACTCTCTCATGATTTTCCTGAACTGTTACTGCTCGTAGGGTCAGTCAATTCTACAACATGTTCCCTGCAAAGCCTGCATATGTTTTCAGCGTTTAACGGAGGGTTTTTCCTCAATTGCCTTTCAGGAAACAGGAGCTTTCCCAGCAATTCCCACCACGTACCACAGAGCTGTGGCTGCAATTTGAAGTAGTGATACCGAAAATGCCAGCAAATAAACCCTCTAAGAGTCGTTTGGAGTTTTAGAAAGCAGCATCCTTTATTTTAGCACTGGACACATGATCAATGATTTCCATCAATCATGGGTAACAAGACAAGATCTGGGGACAGAATATATTTCCCACTTACAAGCAAATGAATACGTTTTCCCAGAAATCTTACGCATATTCTATTACTTTCCAAGGATTAATTTTAATGTTATTATTAACTTCACAATTCCCAAATCTCTTGTTAATTGGAGCTCTGGAGACAGCTCTCTGTCTGACCTTGCATTTTAGATATGGAAAGACATCCTATGGTCAGCATTGCCTGGGAAAAGCACTATTTGAAAAAAAAACAAGCTATCAAGAGAGCATGCTATCAGGGGAACAGTCAGTATCTCTCTAACTATCAAAAAGAATACAGTTACTTAGATGGAACTTAACTCTACTGTAGTTTAAGTCAAAATATTCCGTTTTTTGTAATAGTAACGACTTCTTGTACCGGTACCACAACACGCAAAGCCGCACTCGCCCTCTTACCAATCGCGCCGCCCCTCCCCGCGCCCCGGGGCTGAGCCGGCAGCGCTCCCGAACCGCGGGGCCGGGCCCGACCCCGGGCTGCGCGGAGGGACCCGAGGCTGAGCCCGCCGGACGCCGCGGAGGGACGGGAAGGGCCAGGCCGCGCCGCCGCGGCCCTGTTTGTGCGTTGCCGTGGTTACGGTCGCGTGCGGTAGTGTCACTTCCGGCGCGCGTGGGAGCGGAAGCGGAAGCGCCGGCCGGCATGGAGGCGCTGTGGGCGCTGCTGGACGAGGTGGCCCTGGAGGGGCTGGACGGCATCACGCCCGGCGCGCTGTGGCAGCGCCTGGGCACCCGCTCGCCGGCCTTCCCGCTGCCGCTGGAGCCCGGGGCGCGGCAGCTGCTCTGGGCCGCACTCTGCGCCCACCCCGGCCTCAGCTTCTACCTCCTGCCGCGCCCTCGCCCGCCGCTTCGTCTGCACGACCGGTGAGCGGCAGCCTGCGCGACCTGCGGAGCTCTCCCCGCCCCAGCCCTGCAGCCGTTCGGCCTTTGCCGAAAGAGCCCTTTTGGTAGTACCTGAGCTGCCGGTTGACGACAGGCGTGGCGGGGAGGGGTCTGGAACCCTGCCTGTTGGGAGACCTGTCCAGGAATCCTGGCTGGGTGTCGTCTCTGGAGACTGTTTCCCCTTGGGCACAGGCAGAACACGTCCTCGTTCATCACAGTCAAGGCACTTTTCCCCTGCCCATGGCAGGGGAGTTGGAAGTGGATGATCTTTAAGGTCCTTTCCAACGCAAGCCATTCTATGATCAGGGCAGATGCACTTGTTGTTTTCCTTGTCTGTAAACTGGAGATTATACACTTTTTTGTTACTTCCACCACTTCAGTATTCTTGAATTTTTAAAGAGAGTATTCTGGGCCACATCAAAAGAAGCCTGGCCAGCAAGCTGAGGGAGGGCATTCTATCCCTCTGCTCTGGTGAGACCTCACTTGGAATACTGTCTCGAGCTCTGGAGCCCTCAGCACAGGAAGGATGTGGACCTGTTGGACCAAGTCCAAGAGGGGGCCACCAAAATCATCAAAAAGCCTGGAACACCGACTGAGAGAGCTGAGGTTGTTCAGCTTGGAGAAGACTCCAAGGAGACATTATTGCAGCCTTTCAATGCTTAAAGGAGGCTTATATAAAATATGGGGAAATACTTTTTAGTAGGGCATGTAGCAAGGGGTTTTAAACTAAAAGAGGAGAAGTTTAGACTAGATATTAGGAAGAAATTTTTTACACTGAGGATACTGAAACACCAGCACAGGTTGCCCGGAGAGGTGTTTGGTTCCCTATCCCTGGAAACATTCAAGGTGACATTAGATGGTGGTCTGAGCAACCTGATCTGCTTGACTGTGTCCTTGCTCCCTGCACAGAGGTTGGACTGGATGACCTTCACGGTCTCTTCCAATCCAAACCATGCTATGATTCTGTGTATTTCTCTCCTACTGCCCAATGTGCTGTGCATGCTTATGTGGTTTGGTTGTACTCAAGAAGCGAAGCTCTACTCTTTGGGGTTTTCCAGTTTTGAGGTTTGAAAAGAGGTCAGTTTTTCTGAGATATTTGATAGAGGTATCAGTACCGTGACAATCTTATGGTTCCAAATGCCCCTTGTTTGGTTAGATGTTGGCTCTCTGCTTTTATTTCAGATACGAAGAAATAGACCCTGAAACAGGAATACTGGAAACCAAGAGAGATCCTATTCCTTCAGATGATATTTATCCTGTCCACATGATTTTGGATAATAAAGATGGCATACAAGGTTCCTGCCAGTATTTTAAAGAGAGAGTAGACATCACTGATCAAATAAGGACAAAGGATTTGCAGCCTTATTGTACTTACACGGAAGCTGTTGAAAAGTGAGTGAATCCCGGTCCCTGGAAAACATTCAGGGTCAGGCTAGAGAGGGCTTTAAGCATCCTGATCTGGCTAAAGATGTCCTTGCTGACACTCATGGTCCTTTCCAACGCAAAGCATTCTATGATATCCTTGTATTTGGCAATAACTTAAATTTTAACACATAGATGTCACTCAGTTTGTGCAGATTATATGGTGGGCTGGGGGAAAGTGCTTGATCTCTATATTTTTATGGACAGTAATAATAATTTATTAATTTCCCTTCTGTTTCTTAGATGGGGAGAGAAACTGGTCATTGTTGCTTCCCAGGACGAGCGTTACAGAGCTTTAATAGGCTGGGAGGGCGACCCTGACTTAAAACTCCCTGACTTCTCCTACTGTATATTGGAGCGTTTAGGTCGTGCCAGGTGGCAAGGAGAGCTTCAGAGAGACCTTCACACTGGGGCCTTCAAGTACGTTTATATCTTGCTATATGGATTAAATCAAACCTAATGTGTTTCCACTGGTTATTTACAAAGATCTGCCCACTGAAGAATTCCTGTGTATTGATTTAAACTCATAAGTATTGGTGGTGTCTTATCCTTTCTAGCAGGAACACTTGATTCTTGGACTCTGTTGCTGGAAGTATACTGGTCCCTTCCTTGAATTCATTATGCTTCCTGGTATTCTCTCTGTTGGGATAGTACACAAGTTTCTAATTTGTGGAAGTTCTTGCTTTCCCTAGATCACTTTTTCTTCAAATTTGGAATGAAACGATGATTTTAATTTCCTTTTTTAAATTCCTGAGTAAGCATCTTATCCTACCTGAGTTCTGGAGAGATTCTTGCATCCCCAGCATTGGCCCTGTGCAACATCTTTCTGTCTATGACCTGAGTGAGAGCCTGAGCTGCCAGCTCCCAAACTAGACCACACATTTTGTTGGTGGAGGAACATTACACACCCTCTTGGGGAACTTTTGGTGTTGCATTGCAGTGCTGGGCCACATCAGTGTTGCTGTTAAGGATTTGCTGCTTTTAGAAGGTGCAGCATATGTAGCTCACAAACCACACTGGCACTGGGATTTGCCACATAGGAAACTCTTTTAGGTAACGGAGAGGATGGGGGTGGAGGGAAGATCTTTTGTGGATACTTTTCTGTCAGTTCAGTGGCAGAGTCAGCTCACCATGGAGTGAGATAAACACCAGAGCTATCACAAGGGTGGCAGTGATTGTAGTGTAGCAGCAGCTGGAGAAAGAGGATGTGGATAATCAATATTGGTTCAGCTGTCTCATCAAGCCATGTCGTTACACTGTTACTGTGCAGAGAGGCTGTGGGTCAGGATTAAAGAGATTTCTCTCTTTGAGTTAACTATGAAAATGAGTTTTACAGGTTACCTCAATTTTGGCACTTACTATCTTTGGAGATTGTCACTTCAAAATTTAACATAACCTATGTCGCTCAGACCACAGATGATGTAGGTAAAATGGTTTTGGATACTGGTTAATTAGAAATTATTTGCTGAAGTTCCTATGGGTATCTTGTCATCTTTTCTTTAGAGTGGATGCTGGAAAAATTCATTATCACCGAAGAGTATTGGACAGAAATGGTCTCATAACAATGCAGTCCCACGTCATAAGACTGCCAAATGGAGCACAGCAACACTCGATTCTTCTACTTCTGACTCGCTTTCATGTCGATAGGTATGTGCCACACAGGTGTCTTAAAGATGTGGGTAGATTTTCACCTTTTACTGTGATGAAAGTTTGTTCTGTTGTCACAGAACCATCAAAGTTTCCTGGTATTGCCTCTTCTCAATTTCTGTATGAACTCTTCTTGCGGATGCTGGACAGTTTAAAGGTTGCTTGTCTTGGAGCTGTAAACAATAGGGTTTCTAGTGCCTGTCATCTGCCTACATAAGCCTAACTCTTCTTGTTGTAGTGTTAATTATTCTATTAATTTTGAGTGTTCTGACTCCAAACATATTTCTGATACATTTTTTGTTTTCCCATCTTGTTTATGATTAGAGCTTGTGCTTCTGTGGATTGCCAGTGAAGTGACTGCTTGGGTTTAGTCACTGCTCCCTCAATTGGGGTCTCACTGGCAGATTCTCTCATGTGCTATTCATGGAAGGAAAAGCATATTGTAATTCCTAAAACAGCCTGAGAAGACTTCAGTGTACTTTCTCTAGGGACTGATACTTTGTAAAGTTACAACTCGTGCTTATAAAGTTAGATGCATGCTGGTATGTCAAGTCATTTTCTTTTCTTGGTTAGGAGGAGCAAATATGATATTCTGATGGAGAAGCTCTCAAGTATGCTAAGTGCTCGTTCAAACCGGATAGAAACATTAGGAAAATTGAGGGAAGAATTGGTGAGATTTATTATTCTCTTTCATATTCTCACTCACATAGAATCTAGATGATTAGTATCAAAGGCAGTCATTTATACTGCCTGTTTTCTAAATTTGCTCAGTTTTTGGAGGAAGGATATCAAAAGAAGGATCTGAAAAACCTACTAGATTTAAGTTACTGTTGCTGCTTGTCATAAAGGAGCTCTACTCAGTGCACATCTTCAGAAGGGTTTTGTCAATGGGTATTATCGCATGCCCTGTACTTGCACAATGCTGCAGCTGATTGCTGCCACTTGTTTGGACTGTAGAGTTGGAGGGGTAGAACACACTCCAGAAAGATCTTATGCTCTGCCTGGTGTCTGCACTAGCAGGCTTTTAAGATCCTTCAAACATTAGGAAGAAATTCTTCTCAATAAGGATGGTGAGGCACTGACACAGGTTGCCCAGGGGAGATTTTTATTGCCCCCTGCCTGGAAGCGTTCAAGGCCAGGTTGGATGGGGCCTTGAGCAGCCTGGTCTGGTGGGAGGTGTCCCTGCTCGTGGCAGGGTGGTTAGAACTGGGTGATCTTTAAGGTCCCTTCCAACCCAAACCATTCTATGATTCTGTGATCCTGCCCCAAAATACTGTGTTTTAAGAACAAGCAATATGAATGTCTGATCCTCACCTAGAGGAGAGGATTTTTGGCTACAATGACTTTTGCCATTTCTCTTTGCATTAGGGTCTTTGTGAGAGAACATTCAAACGTCTCTATCAATACATGATGAACGCTGGCCTAGCCAAGGTAGTATCCATCCCCTTACAAGATATACACCCCGATGGAGGGCCTTACAAGACAAAGAAAGGTATCTAGAACCATATTTTTCCTTTCTCTTCATGTAATTACATTGATACCGTTCTGTCCATATGCTTGAAATCTTAAAGTAAAGATGCTTAAGTGAAAATCTGCCTGTGCAGTTATGTGGAGAAATGTGGTAATAAAGCTCGAAGACTGCAGCCACTTGAATTCATCATTTGTTTGAGTTTTTTAAGACATGGATGCAGGCAAGTTTGTTGTAAATCAGTGTAAGCTGTTCCAGTGAATTGTGACTTGTGGTAGGACTGCTCAAGTGAATACAGAGTATAGAGACAAAGAACAGCCTGCTGACCTTTCAGGTTGAATTTGAATGACAAGTCAATAAGCTCGACAAAAATCTCTAAGAAGGTTATATGAAACAAAAAGACCATTGTGAAGTAAGAATTCAAAAAAAACAGACCATCTTAGTTATCACTTTTGCTGAAAGTCAAGAGTATGCAAAGTTCCTCTGGAAAATTTCATAACAAATGGTAAAAGTAAGCTTCTGCAGCACTGCCTCAGAAATCTTTAAGTAAGCAAGATACTCAATAACTACTATAGAACTACTGCTCTTAGTCAACTGAGATATAATTTACTGAATAATCACCTTTTGAATTCAAAGTTAATAGGTTTGCAAGAACGGCCAATAACTTCTGAACGTGTAGTGGAAAGACAAGGAGAGCACAACTGCATGAAGAAAAGAAACAGAAGAAAGCAGCTGCTCTCAAAAAAGATGTAGATAAAATTTGTGTGGGGAAAAAAATATGAGAAGTATTAATAGAAATTATGAGGAAGGATAGTATGGCCAGTGGAATTAATGCAGTTGCTTCAGGAAATCTAACACAAGTCTTTAATCACAGAAAATCCTAAGAGGCAGATTTGCTGGTGTTAAAAAGAAAATACATCTAAAAGGTGAACAGTGTGTTTTTCAGAGGTGTAGTGTACTGTTTGTGGGGAGAAAAAAAAATCCAGTAGGAACTAAACATTGCAAATGATGGAGTCTTTGTGAATAGGATTGATCATAAAGGGAGAGGTGAATGAGCCAATAAAGATGTGAGAACTTCGGTAAGACAAAAGTGAATGCCAGTTACATGGAGCTGGATTAAGGCTCTTGATAAGAACACAAATTCCTTCAAATCTTTTAAGTCTGGGGAAGGAAATCTCTCTGTATTATGAACAAAGAGAAGTAATGCTGGAATAGGTGCAGTGTCTAGTGTGGTTCAGAGAGAAAACTCCCACATTGTACAGATAAATAAGGGAGTGACTGATTAAGCTCGTTTGTTGTGAAATACATAGGGCCACCTCCTTTCTATAAGAATATCAGAGGGACTTCTGCACAGGAGAATTCATTTAAGTACAGAGTTTCAAAAAGGCAGTGGAGATCCTCAAAAATATTCTAGAATGGATCAGCATACAATTAAATATATGGGAAAAATTGTCATCAGACTGTACAAAACATGTGTTTTATGTAGTTACTGTATTTCTGGTTTGAGCAGGTGTCTTGACATACAGAGGTTTGGATGAGAGGGATACCTTTGGTCACACCAGTTAGCACTGTCACTGGCAAATCCTAGATTCTCTCTTACAGTGTCTTTGAGTAGTATTACTCCAGGTTATATTACTTTGTACTTCCTCTCACTGAATTAATTTTTAAAGGTGTTCTAATGAGCTGAAGGCATTTGCGAACAAAACCCAAAAGACTCGGTAGTGTTCCTAAACAACAGAGTTTATGATCGGGAGTAAAAACATCTAACTTCCAGTTGGAAGTTTTTGCTTGGAAGACAAGAAAATACAAGTCCATTTATAAACTTAGTGGCAGCCCAGAAGGTAGTAGATATTTCATGTTTTGTCACAGATTGGCACAGTGGCAACTGCATTAACTACTTATTTGCCATGAAAAATGCCACCTGACTAGTCTTGCCATTGAATGATAATTCCATTTTACAGACATAAAAACTGGGAATGCACAGAAATGCCTTAAAAACCACTAGGTGTTGAACTAGGATGAATTAATAATAGCTGATTTTCATCAGAGTTCAAGATTGTTTAGTCTCTGGATTTCTGTAGGAAAATGGATATCAATATATGGGACACAGGATGAAGCCAGAGCATCTGCTGTTGGAAGCACATTGTGGGGCAGCAGGAGCTATGGAGCTGTAGTAAAAGAAATTGTTGTGTTGTTGGGTTTTTTTTTCCCCAAACGCTGCTTCAAGTGGAAATAAATGAGCTGTAAAAACACAGAGGATGTGATAACAGTGCCTGCAGCCCTTCCAAAATCTCAGCACTTAATTTCTATCCTAACCAGTATCTTAGGATACTGGCAGGGAAAGGATTCTGATTGAGGAAAAACAGTGGAATCATCTGGCCTGGAGCTCAGTCGTGTGGTGAAGTTACTGTTCATTAATTTCATGTCAGCTAGGCTTCAGTAACTGATCATATATACACATAACATAAAATACATTAACTGAAACCTTGGTGATTTCAACTAAAGCTTTCACCTGGTGTTTTTCACAGCAGGGCTGTGCCAGAGGAGTAGAGATGGCTGTAGGTGTTCCCTCCCACTGCTGCAAGATGTTGCTGAATCACTGCACCTTGATAAGCTGGCAGTGTACAGCAACCTAGCTCTAGCATGCCACTGGTCTCTTAAATTGTTCCACAGGAGCTGAATGACTCTGGTGATAGTTGGTAATCACTATCAGGGAGCAGGATTGCTACAGCTCCCCTGAAGTCATCTGTGCGCACTCTACTGTGAGATCCCAAAAGGGTAAAGTAGGTGGAGTTTTATGGCAGCACAGCCAGTGTACAGTAACATGTTAAGATGTGGAACTAAATCATGTGTGAGGTTCTTGTGGCTGGTGGGCAGCAGTGTGTTCTGTCCTTGTATACAACAACCTTAGATTTTATGTCTCCAGTTTCATTGCATATAACTACGGTATTTCATACATGTTAACAAATCTAGGAATCCCTAAGTGCAGAAAGGAGGTGGTGTCTTTGAACAAGAAATCCAGAAGCTTAGCTGCTCCTATGTAGTTGCACATAAAGCTGCCATTATATAACTGATGTCTCGTGCTGTGAAATGAGCAGACAAGGGCTCTTCTCATATTGCTGTTGAAACTGTGCAACATAACTGCACATTTTAGTAATGCTGTAAGAGCCTACAGGGTGGGATGGGTCTCTTCTATTTGATCCTTTCCATCAGGTTGCTGTTCTTATGTGTGTGCTTCCTCCAAAATGCTTGCATACAAATACAAAAGAAGGTACTAGGACAGAGGATAAACTGAGAGCTCTTGTAGATTCTGGGATTTTTAAATATTGGTAACTGGCAGCAGCAACTGGTAGACCTCACCAACTGGTGTCCGCTTTGCCTTGCCTCAGCAAGTGATCAGTCCCGTGTTAAGGAACAGTTTTACAACCAGGTGGCTTATTGTAGCTGTTGAGTGTCTTCAAATTCTTATTTGTTATATGATTTGCATTTATAGAAAGTAAAAAAAATGCTTTCAGTCCATTGAAAACAGAGAATTTCATACCCAGTGAGTGATCACAGTCACATACGTGTTCTGAAGAGAGTGCTGTGGATCAGTACTTAATTCTTTCATTGATTCTTTGTACTATTGAAATTTCTGCTGTTATTGCAGTGTTTCCCATTCTGCTCATAAATCACAGTATCAGGCAGGCTTAATGTTGACACAGACGTGAAGATTTGGGGCACCACAAAAATTCAGCTAGTCAGTATTTTGACCAAGTCATGTGTAGGGAAAAGCTGTTGCAAATCTTCCATAGAAATAAACAGCTGCCTTTGGTCTTTTGTGTTCCCCATTGCACTACTGTTTTTCCATGCTACTGAAAGAAATAAAGTGGTTTAAACACACCCCCACCACCAGCACCATAAGAGCTGTTACTACCATTCATGTTCACAGGGACTGATGTCATGGTCCGTTGCCTTAAATTACTAAAGGAATTTCGGAAGAAGATGGAAGATTATCATGATGATGATGATGAAGAGATCATCACAAAAGCTGTTCTGCCTGTGGATATTGTTTGTGAAAGGGATATGCTCACCCAGGCTTATGAGCTAAGTAAGTGGTGTAGTAAGACATTACCTTCTTACTCCTTGTATGTCTAAAATAAAGGTATATTTTGTGGGGTGGGGGGGTTAAGTTCCGATTGATTTTTTGTGTATCAGAAAGTGTCCATATTTAATGGAAAAGGTGAGCTTCTTGTTCAGATTGGACTGGAGCTGTAGGTGCTGCCACCTCCTACCCTTCCTGGAAGGGGGGCAAACTATTTGATGCCACCAAAACAAGATAGCCCGGTTTATGAAACTGGGAAGGGACACAGGGCACTGCTGACACCTTTGGCTGTCGCTGCCCTGAGAGTAGAAGCAGGATGTTGTGGTGGGATCGGGAAAGGTGATGAAGAAAAGTGTTCTTCCTTCTTCTCCTACCTCTTTTCCTTTCATAATGAAGAAATTAATATCTGATTGTGAAGAACTGTCAGGGGAAAAATTCACCCCTGCTTTTAATCTGAAGCTACCGCTCTCAAAGCTACCGCTGTCAAACCTCATTCTGCTGGTGCTCTTGCTTCACATAAAATTGTGGTTTATGACAGTATTTGTCTGTAGATTGTATATGTCTGTGAAAATATCTTTAGTTGTTAGTGGTGCATGTGACATTTGATATTCTGCCATATACAGTTGTGCAGAGCAAATAGGAATGTACATAAAAACCTATGTATGTATAATTCAGTCAGATTGTTTCACTGAGATGTCTTCTCATTTTTCTTTCTGAAACAGTTGAAAGTCGGGGGACCAAAGGTATTTCTCAGGCAGAAATTCGCTTGGCTATGAATGTGGGGAAGCTAGAATCAAGGATGCTCTGTCGCCTTCTGGAGAGGTACAAAGTTGTCAAGGTAAAGTTAAAATAAAATAAATAAGGTACTTACTCAAACTAGAGATCGATTTGTGGTTATTGTGGTAGTGTATTATAACATTGTTAGTCTCGGACAATAGAAATGGCAGGGATTTGAGAATTGATAGTGACAGAGTTCTGGTAGGATTGAGAAAAGTCTGAGTTCAGATGAGGAAAGTATATACAAGAGAAGTGTTCAAAAATAGAGAAATTTTGACCTGAGGACTAGATCCTGTTGTTAGAATGTAACATATCCACTCTCCTAGCATATCTTTTCTTTATTGTTTCCTGGTTCGCTGCCTTGACATTAAATAGTTCCCTGACACAGATGTACAAGTGTCTTATGTTGGTTTGTGACTGGATGCTTAAGTAATAAAGCTCAAGGGAAAAGTGCATGTGGCCTGATATTTGCTGTCTATACCAGGTGCACGTTCTGGTGATCCAACCAGCTGGTGGGATTTTGCCAGGCACTGCTTCACGGCACTCTGGAGGAGCACTGTTCCCAGCACTGTGATGCAGGTCTGCCCTCCAAAAAGAGATGGGGCAGAGAAAGCAGCCTCAATCCTGCCTCACTTGGCCTCAGCCACTTATCCAAGTCATTCACTGTAATCAGGAGTAACCCAAGTGGCTTGGGGGCTATACTTTATGAAGACGAACATAAATGTCTCTCAACCCAAAATAGCCACTTTGCTTAATTTTTGACTATAAGACAACATATACTTTGTAAGATCCTCTGTACACTTAAAATCGTTAATCTGCTTGCCTTTTGAAGATACCAGTAACTTCTGGGAGAAAAAAAGTAATTAATTTTATAGAGGTTGTGGTGATATTTCAATGTTTTTTTCATTTCAACGAGACGAACAAATTCAGCTGCCATTTCTCGTATGTGCCCACCTGCCCCTTTCCACAAATGCAGGACAATTGCCCTCTTCCATCAACAGAATTGTAATTTGGCAAAAAGTAGTTTGGTAAAAAGAAATAAAACCAAACAAACTATATAAACCATTGGATTATCTAAACATACCTTTCCCTAAGTCAGCTGTGAAGGTGAGATCTTCATTTTGGTTATTCATTTGGGACACAACAGTCCCATGCATAGCTATAGACTGGGCATAGCTATAGACTGGGGCTAGAGTGGCTGGAGAGTAGTCAGGCAGAAAGGGACCTGGGAGTGCTGGTTGACAGGAAGCTCAACATGAGCCAGCAGTGTGCCCAGGTGGCCAAGAAGTCCAATGGCATTCTGGCCTGCATCAGGAATAGTGTGGCCAGCAGGACCAGAGAAGTTATCGTCCCCCTGTACACGACACTGGTCAGGCCTCATCTGGAATATTGTGTACAGTTCTGGGCCCCCCAGTTTGGGAAAGATGTCAGGATACTGGAATGTGTTCAGAGGAGGGCAACGAAGATGGTGAAAGGGCTGGAGCACAAGCCCTATGAGGAGCGACTGAGGGAGTTGGGGCTGTTTAGTCTGAAGAAGAGGAGGCTCAGGGGAGACCTCATTGCTCTCTACAACTACCTAAAAGGAGGCTGTAGTCGGGCAGGGGTTGGTCTCTTCTCTCAGGTGACCAGTGACAGAACTAGAGGGCATGGACTCAAGCTTCGTCAGGGGAGATTTAGGCTTGATGTTAGGAAAATGTTCTTCACTGAAAGGGTGATTGGCCATTGGAATGCGCTGCCCAGGGAGGGGGTGGAGTCGCCGACCCTGGAGGTGTTTAAGGGGAGACTGGATGAGGCACTGAGTGCCAAGGTTTAGATGATGGGTTGGTGTTGTGTTGGGTTATAGGTTGGACTTGATGATCTCAGAGGTCCTTTCCAACCTTGTGATACTGTGATCTTCCCTTATTGATAGGCCAAGTGCTTGAATTTGAGATACTTAAAAGCACCTCTTGTGGTAGACAGGGCAACAGCGATTCCACTGGAGTTTGATTCGCTCTGGAAACGTCTGCATTGCAGTTATTTAACAGAAATATTTCTGAAAAAAAAAATTATTTCCAATCTGAATACATGTAGTTGGTTCTTCCTCAGACTATTCTACATCCCACGTAGGGTAGGCGTTTCATTCTAGCGTGCAGGTAATGCAGAATTATTTATTTTTAAGCAAAAAATTTCTTTTGATTTCTGTATATTAAGCTTAGTCAACATTTTTGTTACTTAGAAAAAAATAGATTGAAAATTTTCCTACTGTTGATGCTGGAGAACAGACTTCCAGAATGGGGAAATAAGGTGGCAAAATAACATTCCAACTATTTCCATAGGGTTTTATGGAGGATGAAGGTCGGCAAAGGACAACAAAATACATTTCATACATTTTTGCTGAGGAGAGTGATTTAAACCGTCAGTTTGAGAGAGAGAAGGCTAGGAGTGAGCAGTTAGCTACAGTTACTTTGGCTCTCGTGCCAGAAGATTCTCCACCTGTGGAAGATGTGTCTCTTGGAGAAGATGATACTCTAGTCTCAGAGTCTGACAATGAAGAAGAAGGGAAAGATGGCAAGAAGAGAAGAAAAAGTCAGAAGGCCAACCCTGGTCCTGTGATGAAATTAAATTTCCAAGATGATACCCATCAGTCAACACCAGCTAAAGGTAGATCATGATCTTGGAACTTCATTGCATTTTTCTTATGGGTCCTTTCATTAAAGAAAGAAATCGTATGCAATTAGTTTCCAGTAAAGGTTTCCAGGTCATGTATTTTTTTACACTTATTTGATTATTTCCGTGTTTTTTCAGTCTTTTCTCTGAAAGTGTTATGTTCAGAATACTGTGGGTGTGGTAATCCGTGGAGGTTCTTAGTGCTGAGGTGCCCTGTGGTGTTTGCATGTGCCAAAGAACATTTCCATCACCACTCACTGGGAAGGTTTGCTTCTCCTTGTCCTTATGTCATTTCTCCCATTTTCCCCGTGCAGATGAAATGGGTTCACACACCTTGCTCCTTGGATATTCAGTTACTTTTCTGGTGGCTTGAAGTGCTGAAATGATTCTGCAGAGAGTCAGACAAATTCCCAACCTGTTGCAGGGAAGGAGATTGGGCTGTGTGGCTGAAAACAAGCACAGTGGGGAGTCCGTGGCAGTGAGCAGTCAGGTTGGCTTAAACTGCTGAGAAAAACAGCACCCTTGGGCAAATTTTATATCTGCCCTGGATGTTCAGTGATGAACTGACAAGGTATCTGTCATGGACTCTGTTTTTCAAAATATCTTACAGCTCAGACTGTGCCCATCAGAGCGCAGCATCTGGGTAGAGCTTTAGTTTTTGAAGTCCTTGGAGACTTCAGAAGGGATTTGAACACGCTTTGTATTTCTTGAAATATTTTATTTCTTCCTCACTAAGGGAAAAGGCAGGTTGTACCTCTCGTTAAAAAGCATCGTTTGGATATGTAAATGTCATCTTAGGTGTGGGGAAATAGCATAGGAGTTGGCAGACCAGCCAGTTAACATTCTTTTTAATTGTAACCTATAAAATTTCTTCCCCTTTTAGCAGTGTTTTTTTTTTTCAGTTGGAAATGTCTGCTATTGAGTCTGTGTTAAATATCTTTATTCATGTACTAATGCAGACCTTCAAGTGGGGTGAGTTTACGTAGAGTCAGGCTGACTTCTCTGAGGCCAGATAAGATGGTGACTAACTACTCTCAAGCAGCAGCAGACTGAGGATGACTTGACCTTACCCACCTAAGCCTCTTGTAATGAAAATGTCTTCTCTTAGCTCCTGAAGCTAATTGCTTCATCTTTCTCTTTGGTAATTTGGAACATCTTAATGTGAAAGCTAGAGGCCTTTGGGGAACATATTTTAAGGAGCATATGTTGGTTCATTTTTTTGTTATATTTATTTTAACTATCTGGATGTTCCTACAACTTCTGTGATAAACTCTAAAGGAAGAGAAGAGCTCTCCATTTCTTATGTAGATAATCTTTGGGGTAACACTGAATCCTTGTTCTCATTCTGCTTTGAGTCAGAAGAGTCGTGTTTCTGGCAGAACTTGAGAATCTTTATGACAGAAACTCTCCTTTCTTCAGACAGCAGTTTCTGGATAAGCCAGTCTTGGCCCTTCATGGTCGTCTTAGTCTGCCTCGTAAGAGGCTTCTGCGTGGAAAAAAACATTTGAAGACAGGGGTGCTATTTTTTTGAACTTTACTATTGGAGGCTGAATTCAGTCATTCACGATCAAACCATTGCTTCCAGCAGGGTGAAAAAATATGTGAAAAATACAGCAGGATGCTTTTGAGTACAGTTACCTGGGTGGATGAGAGAAGGCTTTTAGAGGGGAGGGGCTGAATTTTTACAGGAAACTGAGAGCACAACAATGACAAGGCTGTTTGCTCTTAAATCAGGCTCAAAACCAACAGCTGTGAAGTCTCGGGGGAAGAAACAGCTTTCCCCTCAAATTGTGGAAGAGCCCAGTGAGCTCCCGGACAATGCTTCAGGGGAGAGTTCTACTTTGGAAACGCTAAAGCAGGAATCCAATCTTTCCACCTGTGCTCATTCCACTGATGAAGATGGGGAGGTGGCTCTGGTGGAGGAAGTCAGACTTGAAGACCTTAAGGTAAGGTCACTTGTCTTAATGTTTTCTTGTTGGTGTGGCTGTCTGAGCTAAGTTCTGTATGCTTACAGCAAGACTTCAAACTATAGTGTTTTGTGTTCATTTATGGGATTGTTTTGGGCTTATTTAAATTTAATTTCAAAGTGCATTAATATTTTTGCTGCATTGTAATTATGAGTGAAAATTATTTCAGGAGATAAAAAGGTAGATTTTCAAAATACAGTTCTGGGTTAGTTCCCCAGTGCTCTCCAAACTCCATGTGTTGACTTAATGTGTGTCATCACTTAATGTCTCTCTGTGTACACAAGTGCTGCACCATCTGTCTGCTCTAAAGCACGAGGAACAAATGGGTTTTGATGTGAAAGTTGTGTAGACTCACTGCTGCAGGACTGAGCCTGGGTCAAGAAGCCTTTCTAAGAGACAGGATATGTTGGCTTGAACTCAGCACGACGTTAAGGCAGTTACGAGCTTTCTAGACAAAAGCTGTCAAGTCCACGTGGCTGAGAATGTAGGACTGGAAGAGAAAGTGCATCATTCTCTGTATCTAACTGCGTGGAAATCTTAGTTTCTGCCTTGGTTCCCTGCCTGTGAAGGGAAGATAGAAGATAATCCACATTTGACTAGTTTGTTACACGTAAATACATCAAAACTCTGAATTCCTCAGATGCTGCTGTGTGAGGAACCAACATTAGGCCGAAGACATTGAATGGTTCGTGTAACATTTTTGTTTTCTCCATAATGTGCACTAGAAGATGTGTGGCCTAAAGAAGGAAAAGCGTTCCAAACCTACAGCAGTGGAGAGATCTCACGAAACGTACAGGCTGCTGAAGCGCCAAAACCTCATTGTGGAAGCTGTCCGAAACCTTCGGCTAATTGAAAGCTTGTTCACGTGAGTCCTTCTGAAAACAGGATACTGGGGGCCTGCTGTGTTTTGGTGGTAGAAGCACTCCCTTAGCAACGCTGTGGGCTTGTTCCATTGGTGGCTTTTCTTGTCCCTGATGGCTCTGTGTGCCGTACGTTGGAGAGGATGGCACACGGAAGGTGGGGGAGGTTGCATTTGTACTGAATCTTAAAAATTAATCAGCTGTTGGGAAGCATTGATGGTTCTTTGTGGATAATTACACCAGTGAATATTTATACAGTACATATCCCATAAATAGAGATCAGAGAACTTTTTTCTCTGCTGCAGTTTGCCAGTGCTTGGGGCCACCTAGTGAGATACAGCACTTCCCTGCTTGAGGGTTCTTTCATCTGCCTAAGTTTTATTTCTGCATAGTTTCAAAAACTGTTCTTGTTATTGGCTGTAGAGACTCATAGCTTCATGTCAGTCAGTCATCATCTTTTTGTGGCATAGTTGTATCATAGAACCATGGAATGGTTTAGGTTGGAAGGGACCTTAAAGATCATCCAGTTCCAAACCCCCTGCCATGGGCAGGGAAACCTCCCACCGGATCAAGGTGCTCAAAGCCCCGTCCAACCTGGCCTTGAACACCTCCAGGGATGGGATAGCCACGACGTCTCTGAGTAACCTGTACCAGGGCCTCCCCAACCTCACAGCAAAACCTTGCTTTCTAAGATCTAATCTAAATCTCCCTTCTTTCAGCTCAAAACAGTTCCTCCTTGTCCTGTCCCTGTGTATGTGTAGTTTGAGCTCTGAGTACCTCTAAGTAAACTCTACGCCAGCCTGAGCTGAGCTCACAAGTGGAAATGTAAACTGTGTGTGTTTAATCACCACTTAAAAAAGCTGTAGGTTTTCCTGACCATATGGAGACTGGATTTGTAGTTGCACTATAGCCATACACAGAGAAATCTGGCACTGAGAATTTGCTGTCATCAGAACAGCAGTTCTCACGTAAAGAAGATAGTCTTGATTACAAAGAAAATACAGCTGAAATTTAAAGCTAAGTTAGCGGTTGTCTACAGCAAAAAGGAAAAGCGAGCAGTAATTGCTGGAAGTAGGGAAATACCATTCACCCACATCCTCTAACAAACTGCTTAAGCCCTGCGATGTGCAAACTGCCTGAAATTCAAAATGCTTTTTTGCATCTTTTAGGCTTCAGAAAATGGTCATGGATCAAGAGAAGCAAGAAGGTGTCTCCACTAAATGCTGCAAAAAGTCTATCATACGACTGGTACAGAAGCTTGCGCGAGAAGGACTCCTCAGACTCTATCGCACAACAGTCATTCAAGATGGCATTAGTAAAAAGGTGACTGCACAAACCCTGGCAGCAGAAGCAGCTTTTCTTACAACCTTCTGAGTTATCAAAATGTTTGGGGCCTTTTTACTGAGATACATGGACAACTTCACTTTTTGTAACAGAACCCTCAGTGGAGGTGCCTGGAAGCTACATATCCCAAACTAAGCTGCTGTGAAAACCAGATTAGTGCTTTCAATTATTTTGCTGCAGATAATTGTTGAGACCAAGGAACAATCCAGAGATCAAAGTCACTGAACCTCCCTTCTGAGAGGTTCTGCTGCTTATCTGTTATGCAATTCATGGTTCTCTCCCTGCACTGTCAGGCTGCAGTGCAATTCTAATTAAAGCCCTTTTGAAAGCCAGGAGTACATGAGAAATCATCAGTTAGCTTCTCAGTTGATATTTATACAATGTGGTCTCCTTTTTTTTAAAACAAAACCTACTCTTATTGAGGTTAATGGAATTAAAGTGTCTGTAGCTGTAAAGCTGAGACTTGTCATTGTAAATCTAGTGTGAAATGTTCATAAATGGGGAGAGAAGCTATTGAAAACTACCTGCTGCACAATTAGTGCAGAGCATGTGTGATCAGTTGTCTGTGTGCTTTCAGCAACAATATGCATTAGCTTGGCCTTATGAGGTATGGCTTTTCATTATTCCTGTTCAGCCTAATGTTTGCAAGGTTAAGTGTTTGTTCCCCAAATATTTCAGATTTTAGAAATTAAAAACCTTAGATTTGTAGAAATGATATCAAATGCTTCTTGGTACAGAGACCACGTGGTACAAAGTAACAGTGAGAGTTTTGATCCAAAAGTGTTACTATTCTGTGAGTTATTAAACCTTTATAGGATTCATCATCATCTTCTGCTAATCTCTGATAATTCATGCAGCTGATTAAGAGCCAGTTTCTCTATAAATACCTTTTGTTTGTGTTCTGCTCTTGCTAACAGGTAGAGTTTGTTGTGCATCCTTCAGTGAGCCCTAGCGATCCCCTTGTAAAAAGCGCCATTGAGCAGGTGCGTTTCCGCATCTCCAATTCAAGCACCGCGAACAGGCAAGTGGCAGTGAGGGTTTGGGTGATTGTGGGGAACTTGGTTTATTTAGTATGCAAAAATATGCAGAGGAAATAAACACAAAGTAAGCAAAAGAAAAGAAAAATCTCTTCTTTAGCAATGGAGAAACAGAAACACGAAGATGAAGCGAGATGCTGAGCTTCTGAAGTCAGGAGAAAAGAGGAACTGAACTCTGCTTAATTTTTACCAAAGTGCTGTGTGGTTTTAATACAGGATTAAAGTTCCCCAGACACCAACATCCCAGGACCATGGTGAGGAGGAAAACCTGGGGCAAAAAGAAGGTCCTGATTCAGGAGAAGCCCAGGAAAGCTCATCTAAAGCTGATAATAATAGTCGAGAAGGAAAAACTGATGATAAAATGGGTGTAACACAGATAAAAAACTATCATCCTGTTACAGGTACAGCAAATTTTTGACTTTCTGTTATCTTTTTACTTCCCAACTTATTATTAATAATCACTTGCAGATGTTGGGCTCTCTGAAGATGCATATGGTTTTCTTCTTTTATAGGAGAAGAAATGTGTTTACAATCTCCCTATCCAATATTTTCTTAGCTGCTTTTTTTTTTTCTGATTGCAAACCTGAGTATATTTGCATTCACTACTGCTATTGAACTACTTGTAACTTAATATTTGTAACTTACATTTACTTTCACCTACCCATCTTTCCTTCCAGTTTTCTTCACATCAGTTTTACAGAGGCAACTCTTTCTCCTTTTCTAATCCTCTTTTTATTTCTGTTCGGTATTTAATCTTCCCTCCCAGTTCCAGGACTTGGGCGTTCACTTGGCTTTCTTCCCAAAATGCCCCGTTTAAGAATGGTCCACATGTTCCTCTGGTACTTAATTTATGGACACCCTTTAAATGGAACACAGCAAAAACGAGGGAGTGATGGTGAGAAAAAAGGCAGCAAGCAAGGAGAGAATGTGAATGCAGCTGGAGTTAAAGCACAACCAGATGAGACCGTAGAAATTGTGACAACTGCAGTGAATCCTGAAAGCTCTGCACAGGAGACTGAAGTAGAGCTGTCAAATCAAACTGGTAAGAAGTGGCACGTTCTGACTTTACTACAGACTTTGTCATGGTTCAGTGTAGTATTTCCATAACTGTTTAACAATTGATTTCAAAGAAAACACTTTAAGGTAGAAGCACAAATGCTTGAAAAAAACACTCTGATATTATTGATGGCTTGTTCTCAAATTGGAAGGGATATCGTACCTGGGCTTTGTACAAAGCAAAGTACAGCAGGCTCAAATTGTGAATGAAAAAATTTAGAAAGTTTACTAGTAATTCTGAGAGTGTCATTTGAATTCAGAATGATCTTGAGTAAATTTGGTGAAATGGATTAGATTTCATTTTAGTAGGGATAGGTCTACACTGAAGCCATAGTTGCATAATTACTGTTCAGACTACTTATAAAATGTTGCCACTTTCTATTTCTGTTACACAAAGGAGTTGTAATAAAGGGGACAGGATAAATGTCTTCCGGTGGTTGATAAAGCATTCTCTATGCTATTTGATATAAAATCATAGGATGTTTTGGGCTGGAAGGGACCTTTAAAGACCATCCAGCCTAAACTCCCTGCAGTGAACAGGGACATCTTCAACTATATCAGGTTGCTCAGAGCCTTGTCTTACCTGGCCTTAAATGTTTCCAGGGGTGGGGCATCTCCCACCTCTCCGAGCAACCTGTGTCAGTGTTTCATCTCACAGAATAAAATGTCTTCCTTATATTTAGTGTAAATCTCCTCTTTTAGTTTAAAACTATTACCTCTTGTCCTATCGCAACAGGCCCTGCTAAATAGTTTGTCCTCAAGAAATAACTGGATTGAGTATCCAAGAGGACTTCTTTAATAGATTTCTTTAATATCCAAGAGGACTTTTTTAATATGCTGTAAGGATAGTTAAGTCTTGGAACAGATTGGCTTAATGAAAGACAAAGTCTTGTGAGGGCTTTCTTTGGAACACAGAATTCATTGTACTGGTTGCTTTCAGGCATCCTCTAAAATGCCTGTGTAAGCTAAGAAAGAAGGGAAGACTTACTGTTAACAATCTGAAATGTGCTTTTCAAGCACATTTCACCAACACTGAAAAAACCCATAAAACTCCACTTCAGGAAAGATGGAAAAATAAATGGCTTAGATAATTTTCAGGTCATTTTAGATTTTCAGATTTCCAGACCATGAAATGCCAAATGCATTCTGCATGAAGAGTCACAGTAAAACTGTTTGCATAAGTGTTAGGTTTGTCCTGTCTACATCTAAGCCAGTCTTCTTGTTCCTAGTGTACGTGGATAACATGTCATGGATGCGCTATGTCCCTCCTCTCCCAGTTCACAGGGAGTTTGGATATGGATGGGCTCTTGTTAGTGACATCCTCCTCTGCTTGCCTCTGTCACTCTTTGTTCAGATTGTACAAGTCAGCTACAAGGTATTGTGCTTTTTGATTTCACATTGTTTAAAATGAAGCCTGGTGATATCAACTGTACCTACAAGCAGCAACAAATACCCTCTTGTTTTAACAAAACTGCCCATCAGAGAGCAGATACTTCAGTTCGTGAGAGTCTTTTACAGAAAAAGTTAGTTGCTTTTACAGCCACACTGAAAAAAAATGTATAGCTCTGTAATGCTGCCAATTCTTAAGCTAATATTTTGCAAAGAGCTTTTTATAATCTCACTGAATCTTCTGCCTTGTTGATTGACAAGAATAATATTTAAGCATTCTGCAAAAGCAGTAATGTTTGCTTAGAAAATATTTCAGTAAACAGTTCTGGTAGCAAAGCTTGATACTTTAAAGGATATTTTGCATCTAAAATGATTTTAGGTGGATGGTCTGGAAGATTTTTTAAATGATCCACTAAAAAAGCACACTCTGATCAGAGTTCTTCCAAGGTCAGTCCGACAGCAGCTTCTCTACAAAAGGTAAGCAGATGAGTCAAAGTAAATGGCTCTAGGGAGGAAACAACAGTGGTTGGCTGTCTTTGCAGTTATTTCATGTTTATGTCACAGAGAACTTTGTTGCTTAAGACAAGGATCATCAGTCTTCTAAGGATAGTGTGCAAAATTGTGTTTTTCTCTCCTGAATAGAAGGCAATAAGAAACTAATAAACAATATTCATGCATGCTGTCAGGCAATGTTTGAGAGCTGGGAGGTTCTGTCCTTCATAACTCATCAGCAGGATGTTACTCTGTATAAAACACTCCTGACTGCTGCTAAATTCAGAATTTAATAGAGTCTAAATGTTGCTGTCCTTCATAAATCTTCCTGAAGATGCCACATTTTCCCAGTTCCTGCTTCTCCCACACACCATTCAGTTTCTGCTCATGCTCTCAGAGGCGTGTCTGCCATTCTTTGCCATTCCTCATCTAGAAGATAGGAAATTGAGAGTGGACTGAAGGCAGAAAGGGAAAGCAACATTAAAGGAAATTGATTTGAATACGTGGCATTAGCAGCACCATGTTAGATTCTCCAGAAAGTCATTGCTGATGACATGGATTAAGGTAGTTGGAGGCTTAGACCACATTTTGCGACGCTGCAGACACGTCAGTGGTGTGTGAATAGAGCCAGACAACATCAGCTGGCGAGACTCATGGTCAGCTCAGGCTTGTAATTCCTATCCTGTTACTTCCTAACGAGGGAGCTGTATTTATGGTATTTTCTGAAATCTACAGGCTCTGTCTGATAGGTTTATGGAAAACGTTCTGACATATAGCCAAGTTGTCCTTTGCCTCCCCATTCACTAAAACTTCTCACTCAGCCCAGTTTCTGGGCTTGTCAGATGATCTTTTAGAGCCCAAGAGAAAACTCTTGTCAAAATACAATTCTCATTTAACTGCACAGACAAACTTAGATCTTAGTGAAGTTAAATGTGGGCAAAGCTGATTTTTGATGAACTCTCTCAGAAACTGGATCTTGCAGCAGTTTCCTGCAACTGCCAGAATTTTGATTTTGCCATGTAAGTAGATCTGCAGCACGGGAAATGTTGCACTTTTTGCTCTGCCAAAGCTGTGAGCAACAGAAAGCATTTTCTTGGAGCAGTAATTCTGAGCAACCATTGCCCAGTTCTTTATATGCACACGTGTGAAGGCAGATCAGCCCCTGTTTAGCAGTCATGTTTTCTTACTCAGGTCTCTTTTTCATAACATGAAATTGTCTGCAGATCTGTTGGTGTTCAGGCCTTGTTTAATTCATTTTTAAATAAACTGTTTCTGGCTAATTTTGTTCTTTGCTAGGAAAATTTTAGTATTTGGCTAAAATACTGTGTTTGTGATTTGAAGAAAGAAAACTTGGAGCTTAGGGATATTGTTTTCCATAGACTGACAGTTCAAACAAAACTACCACATCAGATATTCTAAAACTCAGTTGTTCAAAAAAGCATTGGTTTCCAGAAACTTTACGTTGCCACAAGAAACTGGCATGTTTTCTGGTATATTTTTTACTGTTTTCATGAGTCCTAACTGTAATACTCCTAATATTGCTGCAGGAGGTACATCTTTTCAGTGATAGAAAACCTTCAACGATTATGTTATATGGGACTGATACAGTTTGGCCCAACAGAGAAGTTTCAAGACAAAGACCAGGTAATTTTTTTAGCCTTTATTCTGCGTGGGTTTTGTCCAGTGAAAAAAATGCAAAATTTGGGGATTGTAGTTACCTTAACAGTTAAGTAAAACACTGGTGTTTCAGGTGTATATGCAAACCTCCAGATCCTGGTGACTTATGGCAAGTTGTGCAGCTAATTTTTACCTCTTTCTCTGGAAAGGCACTACCTAAATGTGTAATGCTGAACGTTGCACACAATAATGATCTAGGAAGTTCCAGAAGGGCAGTACTTTATGAAAAAGAGGCATCCAATATTCTGTTCCAACAAGGGCTTGGGCATTGGATGTCTGACAGAATAAGGTCACTGATGAGAGGAAAATTATGACATTTGCACACATCTTTTTATAAATAGAGAGCACTTGCAAAGGAGAAGGCAGTTACTGCATGTTCTTTATGAGGATGAGAAAGATTGGACCCCAAAACACACCTATACAAATCCTGAATGAGAGCTTGTAGGAAATAGTCACTCTTAGTGGAAACTGGGAATATTCTGTGCACAAGGTGGGAAAGAAATTGCTCTAAAGCTAGAAATGAAATATCTGGGAAGTTTGGGAATGCAGTGCAACAAGGCGGGGACAGGTTTGTCTTCTATCAGAGTACTGGCACAAACCAACAGACTGAGAAAATGCCAAGCAATCCTAAACTAGATAAAGTTGTATCTCTTGTAAATCAGGCAGTATGAATGATTTTTACCTGCCAGCCTGAGGTACACTGTATTTGACAGGTCTTTGTGTATATGAAGAGAAATGCTGTGATTGTTGATACCACTATCTGTGACCCCCACTATAACCTGGCTCGAAGCAGTCGCCCGTTTGAGAGACGCTTGTATGTTCTGAATACCATGATGGATGTGGAAAACTACTGGTTTGATTTGCAGTGTGTCTGCCTTAACACACCATTAGGTATGGTATAATTATACTTTCTTATACCACAATTCCTTCTCCTTTCCTAAACCTTGGGACAGGTTCTGTTTTATCACTTCCAATGTTTCGTTCTCATCTGCTCCATTTGTGCATCAGTAAAAGCTAGGATTTCTCCCTCTATAATTGTATGAAGTTGAGATCCACTTGAAATTTTCAGAGCAGTGTTAAAGGAAAACATTGCTGTCCTGTTAGAAGTGTGAAATTTGTTAATAGCTCTGTAGAATTTTAATTGAACTCTGAAAAAGCCTTTTTGAAAGTAGAATATCACTAGAATGTTTTTGCCGTAGCTCTCTACCAGTTTAAACAGAGATCCCTTCTCTTACAAAAATGGTGCTAAACCTTCTGATAGGTAGCTTGAGTTAGATGAGAGGTGGCACTTAAGGGAGTTTATACACTCCAGATTTTTTGAGTTAATTTGTAAATAGGATATACATTTGCAAGTGGTAGCATGTTTGTCACTGCTGCAGCTTTTGCAGGTTACTCGGACCATGATTACTCTTGGCCCCCAAAATATGAGAATGGTACTGTTTCACCAGTTTGCTTTGTTGTATTCCAGTTAAGTATTTTCCATGTTGAGCCTTGAGGGGAAAATTGCTTCATGCTGGATTAAATTTTTTTGAGCTTCTAGATCAGATACCTGCTGAGACCTAGTCCTGCCCTACTGTCTGTGTGTGGGCAGCTGAAAAGCTGAATACTGTGTGCAGTTCTGGGCCCCTCAGTTTGGGAAAGATGTCAGGATGCTGGAGTGTGTCCAGAGGAGGGCAACGAAGATAGTGAAGGGGCTGGAGCACAAGCCCTACGAGGAGCGACTGAGGGAGTTGGGGCTGTTTAGTCTAAAGAAGAGGAGGCTCAGGGGAGACCTCATTGCTCTCTACAACTACCTAAAAGGAGGTTGTAGTCGGGCAGGGGTTGGTCTCTTCTCTCAGGTGACCAGTGACAGAACTAGAGGGCATGGACTCAAGCTTCATCAGGGGAGGTTTAGGCTTGATCTTAGGAAAAAGTTCTTCACTGAAAGGGTGATTGGCCATTGGAATGCGCTGCCCAGGGAGGTGGTGGAGTCGCCGACCCTGGAGGTGTTTAAGGGGAGGCTGGATGAGGCACCGAGTGCCAAGGTTTAGATGATGGGTTGGTGTTGTGTTGGGTTATAGGTTGGACTTGATGATCTCAGAGGTCCTTTCCAACCTTATGATACTGTGATACAGTAGTAAGCCAGAAATTGGTTTTTTTTCCCCTACCTTCAAGTTGTGTTACTATAAAACCATCACAGACTCCTCTGTTATATCCTAAATGTATCTCCAGCATGAAGGTGTCAGACACGAAGACACTCACACTGTTTCAGCAGTCACAATCTTCCACATTGTTTCTTGAAGACTGTTTCCACACTTGAGTATCAGAAAGGCTTGATCCATACCTAGACACTCAGTGAAGTGTTGATTTTTTTTTCCTTATAAAGGGTACCAGGTCCCCATCACTTCTGCCCTGAGTACAGGTTTGGACATGTTAGTGCCTTCTAGTGGAAGTTAACTGGAACACCACTAGCCTCTGTGAGAAGGTATCAAGTTCTGTCTAGAAGTGGGAAAAACGTTAATGCTAATTGGGAGCAGCAGTTTGGATTGAAAATGGGTTGGAGTCTTGCTTCTCATGCTGATAGTCAAAACCATTTGTATTTCTAGGAGTTGTTCGCTGTCCTCGCACAAAGAGAAATAATCTTCAAGGGGAGGAAACTGCACAAGATGTAGAAATGGAACAGGAGTCAGCAGCAGATAAACACAACCTGGAACGAAAGTGTGCAATGTTGGAATACACCACGTATGTCATCCTCATCCTTGCTTAGTAACCTGAATAGAGCAGGCAAAAAGAACTGTTCTTAATAGTAAGATGATGTTAGTCAATAGCAAAAGCAGTTAAAACTCTGGCATTTTGTTTGGGTGTTGTGGGGTTTTTCTTTGTAATTCAGATTTAAAAGACCTGTAGTTCTGTGTCATGTTTACAATAACTTGTCTACTAAGCAGGTTTTTATGCTAGAGGAATGGGCAAAAAAACAGATTCAGATTTCCTTCCAAAATGGTACAGATGGGTGTTGCAAAAGTCTTGGGCAAAGCAAAGCTGAGAGGGAAGGAGTGCTTACTGAGTACAGTTAATGCAAGGGAAAAATGTCAAGATTCTCTGTTCCTGCACTTTATGTCCTGGTATCTCAGGTACCCTGTGTCCTCTTTAGCTCCACATTCTGAACTCTGTCCTCCTGTATTGCCCTTTGTTGAGGGATTTAATTTCTAATAAGGCAATGGTATGCACTGGTGAAATCTGGAAGTGATCTCTGGAGCACTTCATCTCCTGCCTAATCACAACCAGAATCCTTGAGAGGATTCTGTACTGGCAACCTGACAGCCGTGCAGAGTGCCAGTTATACTTTTTATATCGTGGTGTCCACTGTGGTTTAGGTTTGTCAATATTCTATTCTGTTTTAGTAAACAGTCTGTTCAAAAGTATTTTCAGGTAGTTCAGTGTTCCAGGTAGATAGATCAAGTTCTCTTAAAAAAATCAATGGAGTTGAGGAAACCAAATTCCACTGATCCTTGCTGATAGAAAAAAAATCCTGTTCAGTCCACTTATCAGCTTTCACATATGGTCTCCATTGTGTCATAAACAATCTTTTAAATTGGATATCTGGTGTTTACTTGCAGTTAGGCTGGAGATGACTGCAACATCTTTAAGGTCAACAGTTTTAGAGTTTAATTGATGGTGTAGTGTTATAATGAGACAGTTGTCTGCTGACATGGTAGCTTTCAAAAGATCTTTCATAAGATGAAACAGGATTTAAAAAATACTCTTTGCTGTTATTACTGGATTGTCAGAATTGTTGTCTCTACTGCATGTGCAAAGCTCTTTCATAGCTTGATCTTTTTTTGAGGCAGTGAGTTTGTCTCCATGATTGCTTGCAAAGCGTTTTGTTTATTAAGAATTAATGTCCTTTTTTTTCATTCTGCACAGTAGCACCACACTGAAAGTAAAATGGTCAATTCAAGAAGGGTACCAGTTCACCTGTTCCATGCTATTCCTTGTTAGTCTCATCCTCTTTTCAGGGAAAGGATTGCAGTGCATTATTTTTCTAGCTTGTATGTGCAATTAAACAACCCTTAATGGATTTGTCAGAAAATTGGAGAGACCAGTGCTTGACAGTCAGTGTTAAAAAGGGTTATGATTGCCTATGGTTCCTGTGGAATGTTTTCCCCACACTTGTCCTGAGAAGGTTTTTCATCCAAGCAGGTATTTTCTGCAGTTCTGTGGCAGGAATAGCACTGAGAACTGAGTTTAACACAGTCACTGGACTTAGTTAACAGTAATGAAATTGCTGTGGGAGTAATCTTTAAACTGAAAGCTTAGTCATTAAATATCAGGAATTAATGGAAAAGCATTGTTGTCAGGCTACTTCTGTAACAGGGTTAAGGGAAGGAGCCTCTCTCCCCACTTCTTTCCCAGCTGTGTCTAAACTGGGAGAGTTCTGCACGTTGCACCCACATCACCACTCACTACAAAAAATCACTGTGTATTTTGTTACTCTTTCTCTTAGGGGCAGCCGAGAGGTGGTTGATGATGGGACTATCCCTGGAGATGGGTTAGGAGCTGCAGGTCTGGATTCCAGCTTTTATGGGCATCTAAAACGCAATTGGATCTGGACAAGCTACATCATCAATAAGACTAGGAAGGTGGATATTTTAAGATTTATACACTGTAATGACTTTTCCAAATTTTGATATCCTTAAGGTTGAGATGCTAATAGCAAAATCTTACAGCTTGCATGCTTTCTTAGTCCCATGTCTCAGTAAGGCTTTGCATCACTGGAAGGAAATGAATGCCAGATGTCATAAATCTTGGTGCTGTGGTAAATGGAAGAATTGGATGTAAATTTTATCTGAACTGAATTTGGTAGTAAATTCAGCCAAAGGAGAAATAGTTTATCAAACAAGCAATTTAGATTACTTAGTACCTCTTGCCTTTCTGGAATATAGAAGTTGTCAGACAAAAACTGAAACATCCAGAACAAGGAAATATTAGATTGGTGCAGAAATAATATTTGCATTTTGGTTTTGTGCTTTTTAGAAGTTCCCATGGAATGTAAAATGCTTGGAAAAAAGTACTGTTTTACAGAAAATTCTGCTCAGCCTCTGTAGCAGTGAAAGAATCAGGCATCTCTTTTCCAGTGATGACTTCTAAACTAGAGTAGATTTGCCGAAGTTCTAACCTTTGTAATCTAGTGGTCATTACAGTATGATTTAAGAAAAGCTCTGGAGCCATTCAGATGTGTGGTAGCAATAAAACAAGTTCTTCATTGTACCCAGGGACTTTTCCCTTTATACTGAAAACTTATTTCTTATGCTACTCAAAGGATATGATGATGGTGGTGTTAAAACCAGTGTGCTCCTTTTGCATATCACCTTTTCTAAAGCTATGTTGTCTTAGGAAAATACAGTGTCTGAAAATGGATTGACAATGAGACTCCAAACCTTCTTAACGAAACATCCTCTCCCACTCAGCACTGGAGGTAGGTGGTGGTGGTGCTGGCTGGGGCAGGGGGAGCAGCTCTAACTATATTTGTAGCTGGTACTGTCTTTGTCAAACCCAGTACGGAGGATATGGGTTATTCCTGTCTCCTTGCAGTAATCTAGGATGCTTCTGGGGCACTAAATTAGATAAGTAATTTCTTTCCTGATACGTGGAACAATAATTTTTTAATCCATATTGATGACATGGGGTTTTCCTGTCTCCTTACAATGATGTAGGATGCTTCTGGGGCAGTAAAATAGATACATAAATAACTTCCTATAGAACAATAATGTTTATCCTTTGTGATTTCTGATGTGCAGTTTGCAGAAGGTCTAGGGGGACCAATGTGTTGCACAACTAGGCACTGTTAAAATTGCATAGCCTAACGTTTAAGGGGAGGAGGTGGCAATGCTTCAGGTTGAGTATAAAACCTCAACGCAGTTCCCTTGTGTTTGTGCACTCTGTGTTAGGCTTAGTTATTACTTGATGGTTCCTCATTTATGTGGAATTTTATTCTCTGCTGCTGAGAAGTGGCATGAAATGACAGGACAAGTCTGAGGGCACCTGTCTTTTAATATACTGAAACTTGGGCATTTGCTCTTTATAATATTGTAAAATGTAACTGCTATAAAGCTCTGCTGCTGTAAATATGTGTCCTTTTAGGTAACAAAATTAATATTTTGGGAGAAACAAAGGTAGGATCTGCAGCACTTGTCCCGAAAGAAGAATATGTTGAAATAAGTAACGAACCAACCCAGGATCGAAACAAACGAGTGAGAGGTGGAAAAAGCCAAAAGAGGAAGAGGCTTAAGAAAGATGTTGGAAAGAAGACCAAAAGGAAAAAGAAAGGTGAGTAACACTTTAGGAAAAAGAAGCATCCTTTTTAATGCATAGGCCTGCTGTAAATTACTTCAGAAAAGTAGATGTAACCCATATAGTGGGAAACGGGGAGTTACTGGCCATCTCTCTGGGTTGCCTCCTTCAGTGGAGAGGTTCCAGTGTCCTGGGGCTGTGAACTGGCTCTGGAGAGAAACAGCAGCGTGCTGTAGCCATTACCTGAGTGTGAATCGTGGTTGAACTGCTGTACTGTGCAAACTAAAGGGATTCTAATTGTGTCTGTGCCAACTCCTTGCAATCCACCATCAACTTTTGATAGCTGACTTAAAGATTCTCCACGGTACGATGCTCTAGGTGGTCAGTTTTCTAAAAATAGTGCTTATTTTCTCATTTCTTGGAGCGATATTAATGCATTTTACTTTCTGAACTGCTACTTCCTTCTTTGCTTTTGTCTTTCATTCTTACAAACTCCATTTGGTGCTGATGCTGCCTGTGATAGGAGTTTGAATTAATCAGCCTGTGTAGCACTGAGATCACTAACTGGGGTGGGGTTTTTTTTGGATTTGTCAGAGGTTTCTGTAGAAAAAAGCAAAAAGCTGCGGTACCACGATGAAGCTGACCAGAGCGCCCTGCGGAGGATGACACGGCTGCGTGTCACCTGGACAGTGCAGGAGGACAGTCTGCTCATGCTGTGCCGAATTGCTAGCCATGTCCTGAATGCTAAGGTATCCATGGACCCATTAAACACAGACCCTGTAGACTAAGCACCCATTTTGTCAGCCCTAGGAATTCATCCTGATTGTAACCGTCGTTTGTATACATGAAAAATGAAGTTTGACTCCAAACACATTTGTTCTTCACACAGGTAAAAGGACCCTTTGTTCCATGGCAAGTGGTCCGGGACATCATGCATTCCAGCTTTGAGGAGTCCCTCGACAAGACTTCTCACTCCGTTGGACGAAGAGCTCGTTACATTGTCAGAAGCCCACAGACCTATCTTAATTATAAGTAAGAAGGTTTCTATGTTCTAGGTATAGGCTAAATTGTTCTGAAGTTAAGTGAAAAGATGTGCTCCTCTTATGGTTTTGTCTTGTTTCTAAATTTCAACTTTTTTGCACCCTGTTGCTCTCAAATCTGTATTGAATTTGGAGAATTTCAACCACGTCCAACACCTTCAATTGTATCTGTTGCAGAGTTTGCCTTGCTGAAGTTTACCAAGATAAAACCCTCATTGAAGATTTCATGAATAGAGAAAATAATTATGAAGATCCACAGGTAGGAGGGAAATATTCTAAAAGGTCACAGAGTACTTTATGCTGTTTGGATTACTGAGTGCTTGCACTGTTTCAATTACTGTGATTTCATATCTTACCTCTCCCTTGTACCCTTAGCTGTTTTAAAAATAGCATCGTCGTAAAACTGCAGCATCACTGCTGCTTGGGGAATACGCTGGACACAGGCAGCTTTGCAAAGGCACATTAACAGCACTGCTGGGCAACAAAAATGTTGTCATTTCAATGTCCCTGTTTATAAACATCCATAACTGAGCCATCCATATGCACTGGTCTGGTGGGATTTTATTTAATCCTCTCAGCCTTGTTGTCTGAGCAAGAAGGCATTTTTGCTTTGTGGTTTCTTATTTTTTATTCTGGTTGTGTTCTCAGCTTCAGGAGATCAGTGCTGGAATGTAAGGAAATTTTATGAGAGAAGCCTTGATTTCATCAGCCAAAAGATTTTTATTTAATTTCTGAGCATTTTATGGCTTAAATCAACCACAATTTCAAATTGAAAAGTTGTTTACACTTTCAGGGCAAACAATTCCATTCTGAATTTTAAAACTTTTTCAGAACTGGGGCGATGTCACAGCAAGTTTTGCATTGTTTTTATCCAGGAATGACAGTCGTATTATTGTCAGAAAACTCCAGTCAGTCCTGTTGAGAGATTCATGTTAGTTTAAATGAAGAGTAGTTTCTCACTGATGAAACGTTGCTGAAATAAATGTATGTGTGCCCATCCCCAAAGTCTGTCTTTGGAAGCAAATACAAGTTGTTTCCAGAGAGATACAGGACGGCTTCTCTCATGTAACGGTTCCCCAAGCTCTGATTGTACAAACAGTTTTAATGGAGAACATGATAAAGCCTGAAGGGTAAGCAGAAGCTTAAACAACGCTTTGGCAAGAGATCTTATGCTGTTAATTCAGTATAATTGGGTTTAGAACATATGTTCCCGGTGCATTGCTTGTAGCTGTGAGCGTGATTACAGACAGAACCTGCAACTGTTAAGTAAATCAGTAAACACAACCTCCACAGAGCTGTTCTGATGCATTCTCTTGTCTGTCGGACTGTTTCTGCCTTGATTGTTCAAAACCAGCTGCTTTTACTAGAATTCTCCATGAACACTTTAAAAGTGGAGGGTCTTTTCCCACTAAGAAATTGAGGTTGATAACATTTCTATCTCTTCTTTCTAAGGTTTGTGCAAAGGAGTTTAAAGAGTTTGTGGAAAGACTGAAAGAGAAATTCAGTTCAGCCCTTGGGGATCCCAAACTTGATATTCCTGACACTTTGCAGGAACTCTTTTCCAGGTATTTTAGTTATGGTGCTTTTGGCTCTGCACACAGACTGAGGCAGTGAGAGAGGAGGGCAGTTCAGAACAGATCTCTTCTCTGCTGTGCATGATTTACACCCTCTGTCACTTGTACTCTTAGAAGTTTCAGTAAATACAACAAGCAACATCTCTTTCAAATCCATACTTCCTAAATAAATATAACTGATATTCAGTTATTCACACAAACTTGCTCACTTGAAACTGTCTCCATTTTGCTAAACAAGACTTTGAAACCAGAAATTCACATTGTTGGATTTTCATGAATTGTCAAATCCTCAACTTTGCTATCAGAGATGTTGGTAATCTGTTGTAATATTTAAATGCAATAAAAGGCTTTCCTTTACCATTTTCCAGACGAACTGGCCCCATTTTATATCACAATATGTAGCTGGTTGCTCAGCTAAATCACCTCAGTGCTGCCAAGACTGTTGGTACAGAAGAGTGCTCGGGCTTGTGTAGCATTCTCCAGCCCCAGGTTATCACATTTCTTTGTGATTAATTACACTTGGAGAGAAGTGTGAGAATTTGGGTCTCAAACCATTTTATGATAACAAATTTGCTTCACACCAAAAGTGCTGCTGATGGTGACTGAAGACTTGTCAGCCTCTGGGTTTCATGTCTGATATAAAACAGCAGAATGATACTTTAATTTCAGTGTTTTCCTTTCCCTTACCTAGATTTCGAGTTTTGGCACTCGGAGAAGACACCAATCAAAACACCAAAGAGGACAGTCTGAGCAGGTGAGTCGTAGGAGTGCTGTTTTTCCCATTAGGACTCCAAAGTCATGTCAGCCCTCACATCTATGAAAATCTTCTAATTCAGTGTGGTTTTCATCTGTTTGTTGCAATGTATAAATGTGTAAACAGAAAACTACTTTCACAGGGCTGCAGGGGCATCTGATGTAAGGTATTGATTTGATGAATAAAATGACAGCAACAGTGACCTCAAAATGCTGGGCTGTTATCACTGGGACAACAGTGTCTGTTTTCCATGTGGGTCCTGTGTCTTAAAAGGAGGAGGTGTTATCAAAGAGAACTTTGGTTTTTGTCAGATTATCTGGGCTTATCCAAAAATTCAGGATGGAAGGTCAGGGAAAAATGTGACAGGCTCCTTTACATGAAGGATCCTCAGCTGTTGTGATCTTGTGCATTTATGCATCTATTTCAGAAGCAGGTGATTGATTTTGTATATTTTTGTGCCCGTTTAATAGTTGGGTATCTCATGCTCAAAAATCACTATGAATAAACTCTTTTTCTTCCCTTCTTTTTTCCTCCCAGTGTCTGTGATATTCATTTTCTAGTGCTACAGAATCTGATTCAGAGCACGTTGGCACTCTCAGATAGCCAGATGAAAACTTGCCAGTCATTTCAGGTACAGTATCTGGACCAAATTTTACGGGTCATAGTATCATAGAACCATTTAGGTTGGAAATGACCTTTAAGATCATTGAGTTCAGCTGTAAACTAACACTGCCAACTCCACCACTAAACCGTGTGCCTCAGCACTGCATCTACACACTGATCACACAACCCTCAAGAGTTTCTTCTTCATGCATTGATAGATGCCCTTTCTCAAATAGGAGAAAGGAAACCCAGAAACTTAGATTTATGTCTGTTCTGTGGGGATTATTCTCCTCTGCTTTTAGGAAATAATGTATTCCAGGCAGAATTCCAATATGTTATTTTCCTCTCTGAGAATGAGATTGCAAGATGTGAGGTGGAAGCAGTACCCAAGAACTGTATGAAATAAACTCCACATCCCTTCCATTCGGTCAAACTGCATCATGATTTAGTGCCCACTTGAGCAGCTGATGGAAGAGCTGTCACAGAGACAGTCATAGTATCCAGCTGACACTGGTGTTGGGGACCACAAAAATATCATCAGAGTAAAGTTAAAAGTTCAAAAGGACTTTAATATCTCATCAGCAGAAAAGAGTGGAGCTTAGAAAGCCAAACTTAGCATGTGTTCATGGTAAAATGATGGGAAGAATCTACCACAATGTGTTGCAGATGAGCGTTCTTTACGTGTAGAATTCTAGTGGGAGCCTGATCCCATTTTGAGTTTGAAGTGTTCTGTAGTATGTAGTTAATTTAATTGACATTTACTGTGGAAAGCCTGGAAGTTCATAAAAGGAACAGAGTAGTGTAGTTAAGCAAATTTATATGTGTCATTTACATCCTGGCTTGTAGCTTCGCAGTCATTCAGTTAATATGAACGTGGAGTGGGTGAGTCCAACAGTGCATTCAGAGCTACCACTGCCTTTTACATTGAAGGGGTTTTTTTGCAGACGTTTCGTTTGTACCGGCAGTACCAGGATGACATTCTTGTGAAGGCTTTCCAGGAGTGTCAGAAGAGGAGCTTGGTCAATCGCCGTAGAGTAAGCCACACGCTGGGTCCAAAGAAAAGCCGGGCTTTGCCTTTTGTACCCATGTCCTATCAGCTGTCTCAGAGCTACTACAGGTGGGTGTCAGAAAGGTCACTGCTTTGTGTTTGAGCAGATGAGAGAACCTGCCCAGGCGTGCTTGGCTGGAGGGCAGAATGCACATTGAGTGTCTGGAGCAAAGAACCTGACCCTCACAGCTGGAGCTGAAGAGATGATGGTGACATCCCTTTGTGTTGGCCCTTTATTCCGTTAGCAATTAGGCTGGACAGGGAATAGATCCCAGCCCTTACAAAGACATCTGCACAGGAGAGGCAGCACCAAAGCTCTAGATGTGGTGAAAAGATTTATTTAGTATTCTTGTCAATCTGATTGCTTTTCCTCTCCAGTTATTTTGTGCTGTGCTGTACCTGGATGTTGGGGGTGGGGAAGGAGAGGTGAACTGTAAATGTATTCGGTGCTCAAGCAGAAGGTGACATCTTTGCCTTGTAATTGCTCTGTAGTTCCTGGCCTTTACATGGCACACAAATACCTCAAGTTCTGGAACTAGTGAAAGGACAGTGAAAGCAGATGTAGGAGGTACTTGGTCACCACCTCTAGCATGGAACTTCAACTATTCAGCTGCTCTGTGCTACCACAGGTTTAAAACTCAGAACGAACAGATTGTGGAAGATTTGTTCTACTTTGAATTTGTCTTTTTGTCCAGAGTTTTCACGTGGCGGTTTCCCAGTACGATTTGTACAGAGTCCTTTCAGTTCCTCGAGAAGCTCAAGGATGTTGAAAAATCAGACCAGCCAGATAACTTCTCATTTAAAGAACAAGAAGACAAAGCATCAGAAGGCATGGTTGCATTTCCTATGGATGGGCCTGGTGGCCAGTGCGTGGCAATGCTTTCCCTGTTCTCCCTGGGGCTTATATCTGTGAATGTGAGGATTCCAGAGCAGATAATTGTGGTGGACAGCACTATGGTGGAAAATGAAGTGATAAAAAGGTAAACACTGTTTCTTTTGGTAAATATAGTTTGGGAGTGACCTGAATTAAATTGGACAGGCGTTAGCATTTTCTGCTCCGTATCGTGGTGTGCTTTACTGTGATACTGTTTAGATTTTTATTTCTCAGGGAGCATTCTAAAGACTTAATGGCACTTCAGATAGTGCCTGTCATTATGGCCTTGGACTGCATTTGTCTTCACTTAGGTGATATTTATATTGCTAGGCACTTCATTGGAGCTAATGCAGAAAGGAGAGTGTGCAAGATGGGCATTTTCATCAGCATTGTTCTGTCCCATTTCAAAGACTAAGAAGGATTAGTGACAGAGTTTTACCTTCATCAGTGAAACTTGTCTCCACAGTATTGGTTTTATGCATTTGTTTCCTCTTTGGTTTTATTTTTCTTTTAAGCCTCCAGTAGCTGCACACCATTGAAACAGAAACTCTCTCCCCAGGCAGCCTAATCCTATGAATAATTATCCTTACAATCATTTTATTGTCTTAGAGTGCACCTAAAATCTCTTGCTGTACTTTAAGCTGTTGTAAATATATCTGGAAGATACTTCAGTCTCTTTCTCTTTAGAGCTGCTCATTACCTATTTGAAGATTGCTATCATAGTCCTCCTCCCATAATATGCTGTTCTTTAAAATGAGCAGCCTCAGTTCCTTCGCTTGTGGTTTTGGTGTGTTATTCATGTTATCCAGATCTCTGTCTTTCTCATTATTTTCCTCTGTCAAAGCCCAAATGCCACGCTCTTGCTGGCAGGTCTGTGCCCATCACGTCACGTTCTATAGGTGATACACCTGCTCGTACACCCCAGGATGATGAATGGCCATGGTCTTGCCAAAACAGCAGAGAAAAGCAGCCAACCCCCCCAGGGCAGTGATTGATGCACAGCTTACGGTTCTTGTGATTCACTATAAGGAGTTTCTTCCCCTTTCCCTTATTAATGCTTTCCTCTTAGTGTTGAGAGGCAGGTGCCTTGCACTGTAATATGAGGAATGTGCTTTTGTCCATATGAAGCTGCTTCCTGCTCTTAGCCAGACTTTGCTGGAAACATTCTGAATGCAAATCCTGTCTCCTCATGTACTTGCAGCCTCTCCAGTTCGGTGATCCTATGCAAACTTAATAAGCTGGTTTATCACCCAGGTCATTAGCAAAAACACACTGAACCCTGGACGAGTCCCATTTCTGAGTACAGGCATCTGAGTCCCCTTGTCCAGCTGGTTATGTATTTTTTCTAAATGTTGTGTTCCCTTTTGGCTTTAAATATATTTTAAGAGAAGATACTTAATGCATAACTCATCTTATAAAAGGTTGGAAGGAACCTTTGGCTGTCTCTGGCATAACCTGCTTAAAAGAGAGGCAACTTCAGAGTTAGATCTGGTTGTTCAGAGCCTTCACTTTTATCCATAATGGCTCTTGTCCCGTCCTGGACAGAAATAGTGTTGGCTTGACTCACTTTGTTTCTGGGAAATGTATCCTGGCTGCTACCATTAGTCTCTTCCCTTTGAGGCTGCCTGAAGTTTGTTGTGTGTTGGGTTTTTGTTTGTTTTCTTTCTTCTTTTTTTAAAGTAACTGAAGTTTTGAGTCTATAATTCTTTCTTCTCCTTTTCTCCCTTAAAAAGAAACAGTGCCTGCCCTGTGCTGCAGCCTCCCTTACGGTGTTGGCCTGCATGCCCTGACAGATGTTCCCTTGTGATCAAGTGTCTGCTGAACCAAAGAGGTTCAGCACTGTAAGCAGAGATATTTTGGGTTCATTTCAACATGTTTGCAAAAAAGAAACTTTCCTTTTCCAGGGATCTTTAGTGTATTTTGTTTTCTGTAGCTGCCTGTTCTCAGCACTTAAAATGAGCTGGTTCTGGACATACCCACAGCTGCACAAGGCTGAGTGCTGGAATGCAGCACTGCACATGCTCTTGTGCTGCTCGGTGTAATGAGTCACTTTCTTGGTTTGGAAAAAAAAACAAACAACAAATAAACCAGACACCTCTTTGCAGTTTGGGAAAAGAAGGACTTGAGGATGATGATGACAATGAGGATGACTTAGATGACGGCGCTGGAGGCAAACGGAGAATAGAAGTAAAAGCTCGTCAAGCATCTCATACCAATTACTTGCTGATGAGAGGTTACTATGCCCCTGGAATTGTCAGCACCCGCAACCTGAGTCCCAGTGACAATATCGTGGTCAACTCCTGCCAGGTGAAGGTTAAGCTGCGACGCACACCGGTTCCAGGAAGGCTCTGCTCTCCAGGTTAGTTTGTTTGGCCTGATGTGCGCAGACGTGGGTTGGAGCAGGAAAGGTGGCAAACTCATGAGCTGAGGAACTGATCTGGACAAAGACTTTGATAGGAACCTTCTTTTTTCATTACACACAGTTTGCCTTGTAATGCTCTGCTGACCTAAACATGTGTTTGCCTTACAGAGACATCTTTTGTTGGTTACAAGTCTTTGCCTGTATTTCATGTTGTGTGAAACTATTAATCCAAAGAGCAAGTCTGTCCTCTCCTCTGTTATTCCTTTTCCAGGAGGTTTTTGTCAGTCCCTTCTGCAACTTAAAATGCCGTATTATGTCACACCCAGGCTTTCTCTTCTGTAAAAGGAAAAGAAAACCTTTCAAAGCTCCTTGAATAGAAATTCACATTTCATTGTCTCATGCAAGTGCCTGAAATTGCAGTGTTAAATCCCTGGCCTTTTACCTACGGTAACTTAAGCATTTTGATAATATTTAGAGCTTGAATATTTGCAATTTATCAGGACTTTCCCTTCTTGAAGAGCATCTGCCTTTCATCTGTAATGCAAATGTATCCAGGAAAGCCTTTAGTTGTTTAGCTCTTTAGTTGGGTGATCTCGTGCTGTCCCTGCCCGTTCCCATCACTGTTGTGGTAAAGGTAAAATAGAAATTCTTTCTCCTCTCTCTGCTGCCGCGGGTGCCCTCCAGGCCTGCTGAGCTGACGGCTCATTACAGCTGTCATTTTTCCTTGGCTGCCAAAGCAGTGCAGCTGCCACATGAGTGTCCCACGAGGAGGGATGGGAGGGCAGCCTGCAGATGAAAGGCTGGGAGAAGCCAAAGCCACCCTCTAATCATCCAGGGCTGGGAAAAGGAGTTACACTGCTGTACTCTACAGTTTTGAGCGGTGATGGCCCTGTCTCCAGACACAGAGATGCCTTGTTATACTAATTGTACTGAAACATTGTCAGCTTGAAGTTGATATGGTATTTGGCCAACAGCTTCCTGCCATGGATCAGCAGCTCCCAGTTTTTTGATTAATAGGACCCTCCATGGCATTTCCTTACCCTAAACTTTTCACTTGGCCTTCTTCAAGAAACAAAGGAGATGATTCCCTCATTAACTTACAGTGAAGCTGACCCAGAGTTTGAGAGAACACCAGTGAGTCTGTGCTGCCTTTCAGAGATACTTCACTTTGATGTGAGGGTAAGCCCTTGTAAACCAGCTTGCCCTTCTTCTACGTGTCTTTTCAGAGACAAATATGTGAGGCAGAAAGAAAACAAGAAACTGCAGCAATGAAGATGGAAAACTGAGCTCCATTTTTAATTGGAATAGTCTAGAACACCTCTAATCTGTCTGTCTCAGAATATTTATCTTTCTGTTGTGTACTGCATGGTAACTACTGCATCACAGCTTATACACTTGTTTTTTATTTCCTTTGCAGTTTCTTCTCTGGTTGATGACCCAGTTGTGGGAGTCTCCTGCCTCCCTGAAACTTTTACCAGGCTGATAGAAGTCCAAGAAGACAATTACGAGGTTGATGGGTTTGTTCAGGAGTGCACAGAACGTTATGGCTATAGTCCTGGAGATGTGGCTGCTGTTTTGGAGATCCGTGGTGCAATAGAGGCAACTTCCCACTTTGGAATTTGCAAAACTGAGCTGAGCAAATGTTTCTGCAGCTATGAAGAGGTGGAACCTGAACGCACCAGGAGCCTGGAGCAGTACATTCAGGTGGTCTTAGAGCCAGCTGCTTTCTGTACATTAATGTTTGCATGCTTAGTATTGCTCTTGAACAGGACAATCTTCCAAGCTGTAGGAAGCAACTATAAATTGAACAAAAGTATTTATATTAGGCAAGAGCCTACAATAGCTGATAGCAACCTTGCCTCAAACATGGGAAGGCCAAAAATGAAGGCAGTGCTTACTTAAAGATGGAGATTAAGCATTTCAGAAACCCAGAGGTACCAACATTCACCTTTGGAAGCCAAGTACTCTTTCCCAGTTACTTTTTAATTTAAGCCTAGCAAAAATGTCTTGTGCTGTAATTCTAGAAAAGTTTAAGGGGCAAAGCATCTTTTCAGCTTCAGTGCAGCAGGACAGAAAACTTCATACTTTATTATCTCTTCCCTTTCTTTGTTGCCAGTTAAAGGTTGCAATTCCATGATATTTGGTTAAGATGACGATTTCCAACGAAAGCTCCTGAGACAGTGTTTGTGTTGTGGGTTTTTTTGTAGGACCTTCTTGAAATGCAGCAAGTTTTAGAGGTAGGAGGCAATGCTGTAAGACTGGTTGCAATAGTATTTGCCGAGCCCTGGCTGTTACATTCGGTACGTCTGAAGAATAAACCAGATGATTCTGCTCAGCAAGGTGCAGACATCACTCTCCCAGATGTACACCAGGATTCCCTACCTTCGGAACTGAAGAAGGGAGAGGAATGTTTGGGAGAGGAGGAGCAGCTGGGAAAAGACACGCAATCTGTCAGTGATGAAGAACCCCCAAGGAAGAGATGCAAGACTCAAAGTGATGGCCTTCAAGATGGCAATGAACTCTGCCAAGGTCCACAGAGTGGTTTGAAAAGTGGAAGTGACAATAACTTGGGTGCAGGTGTCACTGACACTGTTTCAGAGAAGGGAGCTTTAATCATCGACAAAGAAACAGGCTCCCTGGGAGGGCAGACAGAACCCCCCCCAGCTGAACACCCAGTCTGTGCTCCAGGTGCTGTGAGTGTGGCCACTTACAAGGAACAAGGTAAATCTGGTTCTGAGGACAAAGAGCTTGAAGAAGAGAATGATGAGCTCAGCACAGAGCACAACAAGCAGATCCCTAACGTTGAACAATCAGCCAATGAGCAGGATGATGATCTTCCCTACTCACAGGAGAACCCAGGGGTCCCTAAAGGTATGTAGGAGCACTCCACATCCAAGAAATAGAGACTAGGTCATCACCAATTGTTCCCAAACAAGTAGCAAATATTAGATTCTTTATGCAGCCATATGCAGTGGGAGAGGTTTTCATTTCTCACAGATGAAGTGGCATTATACTACTTAATCTGGAAGGTTTTGGAGGTTTCAAATACATCAAGCATTCCTTCCTATGCCTATTGCTGGAATGGTCACAACCAGTTCCAAAGTGTGGGGTTTTTTAGACACTTGTTTCCATGTCTTACTGTTCTCCAAAAGCATATTTGGATCTGAAGTTGCCCATCTCTGGCTTCAGTCCAGAGGGGAGACACCTCTCAGCCTCCAACACCCAGCATGATGGGTGTCCATTGAACTAGAATGGCCATGACTGAAAGTGGTAGAGTCATTAAACCATCACCAGAAGGCAGCACGTGCCAGTGAGGAGAGCAATGACCGTGTTCATAACCCAGTTTGGCTTCATTTTCATTTCCTTTTTACTGCCAGTTTTCTTTTTTAATAGCTAGTTTATCTTGCCAGGCTTTACATTAAGTAGGTTGGCGGGGATTTTACTGTGGTTTTGTTTTTATCAGCCCTGCTTTCAGACTGAATCACGAGCTGACTGCTTGTGTGGTGTTCTGCCAAGATCTGCCGTTACCCACGTTTGTAGCTGCAGGCTGCCATGAGAATCAGTGCAGGCTGATCTGGAGCATCCTAGGGCTTGGAATTGCTTAATTGTGGGAAATGGTCTCAGGCTTGTCTAAACAGAAAAGACTGCAGCAGTTCTTAATGTGAAACTACAGCTGTTTGGGATTTGGCTTCCTCTGTTGGTAACACAGGAGGGAAAACGTAGTAGTTACGTTCTCAAGCTTGGAGCTCTTCGTGATGAAGGCCAGCGAAAGGGTTCACCTGTGCTTGAGCCTTTGACACTGTCCCCCACAGTAGACTCCTAGGGAAGCTGTCAGCCCGTGGCTTAGATGAGAGCACTCTGTGCTGGGTTAGGAATTGGCTGGATGGCCGAGCCCAGAGAGTGGTGGTGAACGGTGTCTCATCCAGTTGGCGGCCGGTCACCAGTGGTGTCCCCCAGGGATCGGTGTTAGGTCCGGTCCTGTTTAATATCTTTATAGATGATCTGGATGAGGGGATTGAGTCCATCATCAGCAAGTTTGCTGATGATACCAAACTGGGAAGAAGGGTTGATCTGTTAGAGGGTAGGATGGCCCTGCAGAGGGACCTGGACAGATTGGAGAGATGGGCCGATTCCAATGGGATGATGTTTAATAAGTCCAAATGTCGGGTACTTCATTTTGGACACAACAATCCCATGCAGAGCTACAGACTGGGGACAGAGTGGCTGGAGAGTAGTGAGGCAGAAAGGGACCTGGGAGTGCTGGTTGACAGGAAGCTCAACATGAGCCAGCAGTGTGCCCAGGTGGCCAAGAAGGCCAATGGCATTCTGGCCTGCATCAGGAATAGTGTGGTGAGCAGAACCAGAGAAGTTATCGTCCCCCTGTACTCGGCACTAGTCAGACCTCATCTGGAATACTGTGTACAGTTCTGGGCCCCCCAGTTTGGGAAAGATGTCAGGATACTGGAATGTGTTCAGAGGAGGGCAACGAAGATGGTAAAGGGGCTGGAGCATAAGCCCTATGAGGAGCGACTGAGGGAGTTGGGGCTGTTTAGTCTAAAGAAGAGGAGGCTCAGGGGAGACCTCATTGCTCTCTACAACTACCTGAAAGGAGGTTGTAGTCGGTCAGGGGTTGGTCTCTTCTCTCAGGTGACCAGTGACAGAACTAGAGGGCATGGACTCAAGCTACGTCAGGGAAAGTTTAGGCTTGATGTGAGGAAGAAGTTCTTTACTGAAAGGGTGATCGGCCATTGGAATGCACTGCCCAGGGAGGTGGTGGAGTCGCCGACCCTGGAGGTGTTTAAGGGGAGATTGGATGTGGCACTGAGTGCCATGGTTTAGATGATGGTTGGTGTTAGTGTTGGGTTATAGGTTGGACTTGATGATCTCAGAGGTCCTTTCCAACCTTGTCATACTGTGATACTGTGATACTGTGATACTGTGATACTGTGAGCCAAAGCCTCTGGGTTTAGCAGCAATAGCCACATTAAGTAATTGTGTAATTAAAGCCCATGACATAATGCATAATTGAAGCTGCAGAGACAACTGAACCCTGCTGAAATCTTGTGTTTGCATTCTGGAGTCCTGACTGGACAGCTACGCCAACTCCTGCCCAGCTTCCGTAGGATTACTGGGAGCGCTGGGCTGAAGAGCCCTGCATGGCTGTTTGCCAGCCGAGACCCCGCGCAGCTCTGCAGGACACCCTCATCTCCCAGCCCGTGGGATTACCTGGTGTTCAGCCATGGCATCAGACTTCTAGGAATGAAACTTGTTGCTGTGACTTTGGGAATGGAACCACAAAAAGGGGGGGTTGGAGAAGACAGTTGTGGTTGTGGGAAGAAAGAGTATTCTGCAGGGGAGTGGAAGCTTGGCGCTCCCCACGCAACCAAGGGCGACGCCCGTGGAGTTGGCTTGTGTTATTCTCTATCATAAACTGTTGCATCTTACAGCTTGGCCATCTTTTACTTTCCTGCTGCTGGATAAAGAGTTTGGGATAATTATGTTCTTCTCTTTCCAGGAAGTTCTATGGCAGATTTGTCCCAGGCTGACAGGGACCGGTGAGTAACAGCTGTCCGTGGAATAACTCAATGCTTAGTGCTACCAAAACACTCTCTGAGAGCAAATGAGTTGGAAAGCTTTTTATGCTCTGGTTGGGAGTAAGCATTGATGTGGAAAAAACCATCCTTTCCTCCATTGTTCTCGTTAAGGTTACTTGTGTGCTTTTATGCACATTGAAAGAATTTCTCTGATACTTTGGGGTTTTTCCCCCAACCCAATTAGCTCCAAGTATTGGAGGAAAAAACCTAATTCTATTTCACACCTAAGTCCAGTGCCAGAAAGTCTGAGTTACCACATGCCCTGGGAAGGATTGGAGAACCTGCAGTGGGGGAAACAGGAATGTCCATCCGGGGTCTGTCTTTTGACTCCAGAATGCTAAAAATGAGGAACTGGGTTACCAGTCAGAGCACTGGTGCTGCAGATTGAAGCAGGTCTTTAGTACTAAAGTTTTGGAGGGTGTTGGAGCTGGTAACAAGCAAAGCTTTCCTGGCCAGCAGGACTGAAGGTAATTGTTGGGTGGTGTAATGGTGCTGCAAGTGCTTCTGGGGTGGTGAACACCTGATGTGTAACACTTCGGGTCTGTGGAAGTGTCTGGTAGATCCTCAGCAGTCTCTGCCCGTTGCCAGAGCAGCTGTTCAATCACACCTCGGGTGTCAGTGGATACTGGCAATGGGTATAGCAAGACTCTTTTAGGCAGAAAGCTACAAGAATAATTCTTGTCAGAGCTGAACTTAAATTGTCCTTTGCAGGGCCTGTGAGAACGTCTGCTTCATCGGGAGACCGTGGCGGATTGTGGATGGGAATCTGAATAAACCTGTGTGTAAGGGGATGATGGAGGCCGTGCTGTATCACATCATGACCAAGCCAGGCATCACACAAACCATGCTGCTGCAGCATTACGTGGGGGTGCTGCAGCCTGTGGCCATCCTGGAGATACTGCAGGTATGGGAAGCATCAGCTGTGCCAGCTTTAATCTGGTTCAGCTTCTGCACTTTAGAGTCAGCAGCCGCTTTGCTGGAAGTTCCAGGAAAATGGGGCTGTGAATGAACCATGAAAAACAACCTTTTCCCTTTAGTGTAGATTAACCAAAGCCAGAGCAAGTTCCTGTTCACAATGAGGAAGGAAGGAAGCCTGCTGTATCCACCCTTGGAATTCCAGTTACTGATTCCAATTATTGATTTTACAATCAGTAATACCAATTACTGATTTTACAATTTGAGCTTCTGAAATGGACATACATGCAACTGAAGTTCTGGTTGCTACCAAAGAGTAATGGCTTGTCGCTGTGAAGTTGGGCTGTTTGGTGCAGTGTTAGTCACTATAGAATTTAGCTTATATTTTCCTTATATACCTTCCAGATGGGTTGTCTTTTACACCTAAGAATCAGACTGAAATGTGTCTGTGCTGGACAGCACTGTAAATAAGACCTTCTGTCCTGACAGACCTGCTTAGAGGCAAACATCCTTAATTGTGAAACAATACCTGTGAGAAAATTGGAGCTTTGGTTATCAACACTCACAATTTGCAGATGAAACCTTAATTTATTTCTTTTTCCCATAAGGATTCAAACTGTTAAGTAGAGCAGTGATATTGCAGTCCTTCCCATAAGCACCACTTCCCTGCTAACACTAGAAATGAACATTCCCATGTGTGTGTTTCACACTCATGTCCAAAGGCTGATGCATTTGGGTAACAATGCAGGGTGTGTATGCTACCAGTCACATCCCAAGCAGCCCTCCTGGCTGCTCCATCATAGCCTGCCCATCCATCCTGTGCCAGGGCAGCATGGCCAGGAGGGCAGCTGGGGGGGGGTCAGGGCAGAGGCAGAGAGGCAGCAGGCAGGGCTGAGACTGCAGCACAGGGTAGTGGTGAGGCACACGCGAGGGGGAGAGCGATAGATTCCTAGGCAACTTTTATCCAAATCCACAGCCAAGGAATGACCTGTACAATGTGCAGGTTGGAAAGCTTGAATCTAACTTCTCTAGCAATAAATTTGGCAAGAACTGGTTTTGAAACCACGACAGAGCTTATATCCCTAATACACCAAATATTAGTAAATCTAGATGCTTGTGAGACCACTGAGCACCCACCAGATGTTTTCAACAAACAGAGCCCATGATCACCTTGCTGAGTGTTGCTGTGCGAAAAAATGCTAACCCATCAGCAAGAACTGACCCAGAAATCTGGAGTTTGCATCTGTACCAGCCTGAAATGTACGGTAACTGGTCCTAAATGCTGAGATCTGTTGTTGGATGCTGTTCTGTGTCAGTATCCAGATGGCAGAAAGGGACACAGGAGCACATACCCAGCTCTGTGAACTTGCTTTGTTGTGCTGTCCCCTCCTCTGTCCCTATGGACTCCTGAAGGGCAGGTGAAGCCACTTGCACTATAAATCACCTGACACCTCAAGAACACCATAGGTAGAACAGCAGTCAATGCACTTTTTTTTCACTGCAGCTGCTGAAGCTAAAATCTGCTGATTTTTTTGCAGGGTCTGGAAACTCTTGGTTGCATCCAACGATTCTACATGAAAAAGTCACCCCCGGTGTCACTCTTTTCTCAGCCAGTTGTGGAAAAACTACTGAACAATCCCAAACTGAGTGAGACCCCAACAATATACTACGAGCCTACGATAGACTGTACGCTGAGGCTGGGAAGAGTGTTCCCCTGCGAAGGCAACTGGAATAAGTGGGTGCACGTTATCTCTATGTAGAACAGGCAACACTGAGCCATATCAATTGGTTCAGCCTGCAGGTGTGTTAATGCAGATATTGTCACAGTTTGTGCTCCATCGTGTTTTTATTAAGTAATTTATCCTTTTTACTTTTGAATGTATTTAAAATGAGAATAAAGCTTAATGTGAAGGTACAGGTAATATTTGATCCCACTTCATATATTCTTTTCACCAGTAATTGCTTGTGGAGCACATAACTTGATCCCACTTTATGTATCTTCTCTTTTCAGCAGTAGCTGCTTGTGGAGCACGGAGTTTGCAGTTTCTGCTTTATCTGATGTGTATTGCACAGGGGAGAGAAAAAGCCCCTTTTCCTTTTTCCCTTCCCTAAGGCTGTGGTGAGAACATTGTCCGGTTCCATGGTGGGGCAGCTGGCCCTGTGGGAAGGGTTGGTAACTGTTCTCTGGCTTGGTTACCCCAAGGTCTGCCTGTGTCCCCAGTGCTGCTCTCTTGCTCTGTGTGCCCACAGCAGAACTGCTCTTTGTGCGACAGCCCTGCAGCCTTCCCTGATGGAGGAACCCCTGCTTGTGGCCCCACGGCCCTCACCTGTAGGCTCCAAAGCAACCACACAGCAGACAATGGCTTCCACCCAGCGTAGTTTATTGCATCTCCCTCATTCTGCATCCTCGCGGGGAGCACTCAGTACTGCTGGTGGTGCCGGGCTCGGTGCGGGGAGCGCTCAGTCCCGCCAGCGGTGCCCACAGCGCGTGTTGCAGCACTTGTAGAAGGTGGTCATGGGCTCGTCAGCCGAGCGCGTCTGTATCTGCATGAAGTAGGCGCGGGGATGCTCGCACTTCGGACAGGGCTCTGCGGGGCAAGACGGCACCATCAGGCCAGGTCAGCCCCATCCCGGCCCCATCCCGTCCTGTCCCGTCCCTACCTGCGGTGGAGTCCACGTTCTCCCAGGCGGCCGCACCGCCCAGCACATCGTCCACCTCCTTCAGCCGCGGGTACTTCCTGCTTGTCACCTGCGGAGCGGCAGCTCGGACCCCCCCCATCTCTCTGGCCCCCTCCCCTGCCACCCCTTCATCCCCACCGCCCCCGTGACCCCCATCCCCTCTTCCCTGCCACCCTTGTACCCCCTTCGCAGCCATCCCTTCCACCCCTGTAGCCCCCTCCTCGCTGCCCCCCACTCCCTGCCACCCCTATACCCCCGTGCCTCCCTCCCCACCTGACTTCTCCCCGCATACCCCCTCCCCGCATCCCGGTCCCCGCAATCCCCGCCTCCTTCCGTGGCCCCCCTCCCACTCCTCTCCCCCGCCGCCCCCGTATCCCTCTCCCCGCGTGTCCCCCCCCGGCTCCCCGCGTTCCCCCCGCACCTTCCGCGTGACGTTGCGCACGTAGGGGCAGGTGGTGCAGGCGAAGCGGTGGCAGCGCGGCCCCTCCTCGGCCACCAGGACGTTGCCGCAGGCCGGGCAGAACAGCAGCATCGCGGCCGCCCCTTCCGGCGCGATGGCGGAGGCCGAGGCGGAGCCGGCGCACGCAGAGGTGCTGCAGCGCTTCCAGGCGGCCTTGGCGCGGCTGCTGCGGGACCCCCTGCTCTGCGACCTCCCGCCGCAGGTGGGCCGGGGGCTCAGGCCGGCCCTCTCCCTCCCGCCCGGAGGTGCGACCAGGACAGAGGGGCGGCGGGGCCTGGTCTGCCGATCGCTCCCGCGGGGCTCGGGCGTGCTCAGCCCCCGCTCGGCCCGCAGGTGGGGCCGGCAGCGAGGTCTCAGCCCACCCCTCACCCTCCCGCCCGTAGGTGGGGCGGGGGTCGGGGGACAGCGGCGTTGAGCCCCAGCCCCGGCTCAGACCACCCCTCACACTCGCGGCCGTAGGTGGGGCCGGGAGCGAGGGGCGAGGGGCGAGGGGCTCAGGCTCAGCCCCAGTCCGCAGGTGGACACAGGGGCGAGGGACTCAGCCCCAGCCCAGCCCAAAGGTGGGCACAGGGGCGAGGGGCTCAGCCCCAGCCCAGGCCAAAGGTGGGCACAAGGGCGAGGGGCTCAGCCCCAGCCCAGCCCAAAGGTGGGCACAGGGGCGAGGGGCTCAGCCCCAGCCCAGCCCAAAGGTGGACACAGGGGCGAGGGGCTCAGCCCCAGCCCAGCCTGCAGGCGAGGCCGGGAGGATCAGGCTGACACATCTCTCCTCTGGCCCGCAGGTGACAGCGGAGGAGATCGGCTCCCAGGTGGCCCTGGAGCACGGGCAGGCCATGACGGTGCGCGTCTGCAAGGCGGACGGCGAAATCATGCGTGAGCATGGAGGTGGGAGGCGGGAGGGGGTTACCCCGGGCCCGTGGGGCGCTGACGGCGCTCTTCTCCTCACCCAGCCGTGGTGGTGGTGCAGAACGCATCAGTGCTGGAGCTGAAGAAGGCGCTGCGGCGGCACGTGCAGCTGCGACAGGCACGGCGCGGCGGCATCCAGCACCTCAGCTGGTGAGTGGGGGGTCCCCCAACCTCCCCATGGGTCACCCTGACCTCCCCGCGGCTCCCCCGGCCACTCCCTGAGTGCCTTCCCCCTAGGAAGTACATCTGGAGGACCTACCACTTGACCTTCAATGGAGAGAAGCTGGCAGATGACAGGAAGAAGCTACGAGAGTGAGTGAAATGATCTTTCTTGAAGAAAGGCATTGAGGGGCTGGAGTGCATCCAGATATGGGGAAGGGTCTGGAGCCCAGGGGTTCTGGGAGCAGCTGAGGGACTGCTGCTGCAGAAGAGGAGGCTGAGTGAGGGGAGACCTCATCGTTCTGTGCAGCTCCCAGAAAGGAGGTTGGAGCAAGGTGGTCTCTTCTTCCAAGTAACAAGTGATGGGACAAGAGGAAATGGCCTCAAGTTGCATCGGGAGGGGAGGTTAGATTGGATATTAGGAAAAAATTCTTTACCAAAAAAGTGGTGCCCAGGGCAGTGGTGGAACCTCCATCCCTGGAGGGGTTCAAAAAACGTGTAGACGTAGCGCTTGGGGACATGGTGAGGTTGGACTGGATGAGCTTAGAGGTCTTTCCAGCCTTAACAATTCTATAATCCCATCTGCTCTGACAGTGGTGGGGCTGGAGAGGTCGCACAGCGTCTGCATGGGCTGCACTGGGACTGTGTGTCCTGGCTTTGACACAGCTGCCCTTCAAAGTGAGTTGAAGGGAGCAGCACTGCACAGAGAGTGGGACAGCACAGGAGGGCCTTTGGGAGTTCCTTGGCCACAGACATCCTGTGCTGTGATCATCCCAGTCAGACCACACCAAGGCACCTGAATCGTTGCCCCTTGGCCGTCCATTCCAGGTTATGCTCACTGAGGTTATACTTGAGACATCCTGAAGAGACCAGAACAGGGAGAAAAACACAGAAAAGGCCAGGGATGGTGTCGTGCATATGATGCACATTAGTTCATCTCCAGGGAAACTGGGAGCTACTTGGCAGAGGATGGGGCCTGGATACATATTTTGGTGGAGAGGTGAAAGGGACTTCTACAAGTCACCTAGTCTGACCCACTAGCCAAGCAGAGTCAGCTGGAGCTGGCTTCTCAGGGCTGTGTCCGGTTGGGTTTTGAAGATCTCCAAGAATGCTGACTCCGTAACCTCTGGACAACCTGTGCCAGTGCTCAGTCACCCTCACAGAGGGCTTGGTTGAGCTGCTGAGGTAGAAAGGTAGGAAGGAGGGTGGAAGAATGGCAAACAGAGAGCAAAGCACAGGTGAGTGTTAGGCTTTGGACTTGCAGAGCCACATATTGGAGACCACCTAGTCACACCACTGACCAACCACTCCCACCATGCCTGTCCTGAGAGGCAGGGGGTGCTCTGAGCCATGCCAGCCCACCTGTGGACCAGCAAGAAAAGCAGGTCCAAAGTATTAATAATTTAGCAAGACAGGCCTAAGCAAAGCTGTCACCTTGGGTGGCAGATGCAACGTTTAAGGGGAAGCTGCAGGTAAAAGCACAGGTGATCAGATCCCTCAGTGCTGGCAGCAGGGTCTACATCCACAAGTGAGAATTTCAGCTTGTCACACGTTAGAGCACAGCACATGATCGTAGGAGTCCCTGTCCCCCTGGGAAAGAGGCAGCTGTAGGATTCCAGAGGTTGTGGTTCCTGGAAACCCGTGTGTAACGGCACAACTCTCTGTTCAGTTACGGCATCAGGAACCGGGATGAAGTCAGCTTCATAAAGAAACTTCGGAAGTAACCTGTCAGGTAAGTCCTGGTTATCCATGAGAGGTACCAGTTCTTCCTCTTCTCAGGCCTCCAGCAGCTGGTGTTGCTGCTCCCCGCTGCGTAGCGCAGTGTTCCTGAATGCCCCTGTCTGCACTGGACTCACGCCCTGGCTCCAGGCCACCTCCACATCCTGGTTGTGTTGCTTGTCTTAGGGCAGGGAATGGTGACTGAGCTACCTCAGTTACCATCTGCATTGGGAGCAGCACTAGCTTGGTGCCAACAGTGGGCTGTGTGTCTATAACATTACTTTATGTTTAGATCCTGAATCTGCTCCCACAGGGTCTTGAGAGACATCAAACAGTGTGTGTTTCTTCGCCCTTGTGATCGCCTCTAGGACCTTCTTTGTTTTAGGCTTCTTGAACCTCTAGAAATCACTGCTAGGAATGTGGCTGGGTGCAAACTACTCCCTAGGAGGATGGAGGTCTTTCTGCTATCCCCCACGTCATTTGGTCCTTCTGTGCATCTCAGACTCTCATACCTGAGGAAGTGTTCTTCCACTCTGCTCCTAGCATTCCAGGACCATTCCAAGCACCTGCAGCTGACAGAAACACCCCATGGGTGCACACAGGCAAACACAACAAGCAGACACAGCGTGTGCTTTGCTGTTCCACAGGGTGTGTAGTTTGAGCCCTGCAAGCTATAAGGAGTTAGGAAAAGGGACCTCAGCTCACATACAACTGAGAGACAAGAAGTCCCGGCTAATTTGTTGTTCTCAGAAGACAGGACACACCACTAGACAACTTCTGGCCATGGTATTTCTGTGCAACTGATGCATTTCAAAACACTTCCAGCCCAGGCAGCACAAGTAGCATGCAGATAATAGCATGTGCAGACATAATTTTGGTATTTGTGCTGCTATTTTCAGAAAGGTGTGCACACAAACACAAACTGTGGCCAAGACTCTCAAGCTTAGCAAGTTTCAGATTATGTCTGCCTGCTTCCCCTCACCATCTAAGAACACAACCCTGGTGTCTGAAGAGCAGTGGTAGTGGCAGCTTTTCCAAACACTTGGGTGTTTGTTCTGCGGCTCCAGCTTGCTGGGTTAGAAACTTGCTTTGTGACAACAGTAACTCCTTTTTCTTTCATTGCTGCCACATCTGCAATATCCAGTGTGATAAACCCTGCACCATCTGCCCCACGGTGCCCATGACACGCAGTCACCTGTGGCACTGGCTGATCCAGGCAGGTCGTCTGGGCATGGCAGCGTGGAGATAAGGGCCCAGCATGTTTTGTCACTGCCAACTATTTTCTTTCTTTAACAGAGGGAGCAGAAAATTCAGCTCTACCAGGACCAGACTGTGGATTCAACACATTCCTGGAGGAGAAGGTTGTAACATTTCAAAGCCAAACAACTCCAGTTGAATGGATATTACCACGCATTTTTTGCAGTTGCTGTTTGAAGCATCTGCCTCTGAGCTCTGGAATGCACTTTTGGCAATTAAAAAAACTCTTTAGTTTTCTGAGGCTTTTAAGGTTCTTATTTCCAGTTGCAAATCTGTGTCTGACTGTTTTGGGTGCTTAGAAAAGGGTTGATTCTATCAGTACATGAAACAGCACAGGTGAGATTAAGTAAAAAGACTATGCAGAACTATTAACAGTAGCTAAAACGCTACCTTACCATTTAATCACCACCTTAGCAGTAGTAAACAACTGGTTAAAAATGCAGTATTGAAACTAGTGTAATAAAAATAATGGCAGCAGAAGAGGTTCAATACAATTGAACAAGGCACAAACGTTCTGTTTTCAGAGTCTTCTGAGATAAGGCAAAACGTGCCTGCCAAGTGCTAAGGAGACAGTTTAAATTAACCACGGGCAGGGTTAGAAATGTCATTGGATTAGAGGCTTTGTCCACATGGAACTGGCACAGCAAACGCAAAGACAGTCCATCTCCAGTGCCTGCTCGAGAAGCCCATCTTTGCCTTTCAGTGGAGCTGTGCATCCAGGTCGTATTTCTCGCAGAATTTGTCTGTGAATGGTATACAAGTGAGGAACTCACACCACTCGCACTTGATGGGGTAGAAATAGAACAGAATCACGAGTCCTGAGAAGAGTGCAATGAAAATGAGCTGGAAAACTATAATTTGGCATCGCTTCCTATATAAATCAAACTTCCCAAAGCTAATGTAGGGCAGGAAGGCAAAGGAGAGGAAGAAACCACTGATAAATCCTGAAATGTGAGCAAAATTATCAATCCAGGGCAGGAGGCCAAAGGCAAAAAGAAAGAGCACCACAGCCAGCAGCTTGAAGAAAGCCCTCCACGGGCGTGCCAGGATTTGCCAACTCTGGAAGAGCTCCACAAAGAGACAGGCCAGAATCCCAAACTGGGATCCCGCAGGGCCAACCTGCAGAAGAAGAGCATTACAGGTAACATCAGGGACATCCCATCGGCCTGGCTTCTGCAGCCAGCTCCAGGCATTAGTCATTTATCACTCAATTACTTGTTCAATGTCTCTTTGGAAAGAGATGGCACAGACTGCAACTCGATCCTCGTCAAGAGGTTTGATCTTGGAATCATGGCAGGTGTGAGGCCAGCAATCTCCAGAACAGACTGTATTTAAGGAGGGCAGATCTGGTCTGAGACCAGTACAGAGAAGTCCTTGAAGGCAGTCTCCTCCTCCCCCCCCACCCATCACTGAAGGACCTTAAAGACAGTCCTCCAGGTCCTGCCATGCAAGTTCGAAAGTGAGGCTGGACAGTCACAAAAGACTTCTCCAGCTGTGGGACAGGGACAGTCCTGGGCAGCCTGCGAAAGGCCAGCTCTGCTCTTTACCCTTTTCTCCTGCCCGCCACTCATGTGGAGGGTCTCTGGCACCAGGTACAGACCTGAATTCCCAGCCTGCTGGCTCTTACCCTGTGGCTGGACAAATACCCCCAGTTCATTACGAGAGGCAACCTTCCTGCTGGAGCTGGACTGGGCCAGTCACTCGGAAAGCCTATGGAGATGTTATTGCTCAGCAGCTCCGTGACAGCGTGGTGCTGTCTCTCAGCTACAAACCTGCACAGCCACCATGCAGAGATGAGCCCAGCTCTGGCCTCTGTCTCTGCCAGAGAGGCACAGGCATGTGAAGAAGGCTTGGGTTAGAGCAAGTGACCGGGACCCAAGCCAGAAGACGACCCACCTCTGCTCTGTAGGGTAGGAATATTGCACTGGCAAGGTTCCCAGTGATGCCACTGAGCAGGTAGATGATAGAGATGCGATGCCATCCTGCCAGCTTCTCTAGGTCCCGCAAGATCGTCATTTGGAAACAGATTGAAACCAGACAGTGCAGGATCCTGCCAAGTTCAGAGTACAGGAGCTGAAGCAGCGGCCACCAAACCCACCCCTGTGCTTCTTTGTGTTCTTTGCTGAGAGCTCCTGGTCTGGCTCCTTGCCCACACCCATCCCAGCAAATGCAGCATGGCAAACCTCAGCAGGGACAACAGCTCAGTGCCTGTGTTCCCATGGGAAGGGACTGCCAGAACAGCCCTTGCAGCAGTCCCTGGGTTCAGGGCTCCCCACCCAGGCAGTGGGTGCTTGTGCTTACCCGGCGTGGAGGAAAAGGGAGAGCCAGAGGCGGTAGAACTGGTCGGGCACTTCGGGATTTAGGAAAGGGAGGAGTCCACAGACATCATCCATGCAGTGCACCTAGGGCAGAACTGGGCCTGTGAGGTACACCAGCCAGCACAGCCCTTCATCGAGGCCAGGGCAGAGACTGCAGCTGGCTCTGAAAGAGGGGGCTCTCCTCCCTCCTCACTGCTTTATCAAGCCCCAACACCGTTACACGTGACCCCACTCATTCCCTGTGGCAGCTTTATGCCCTCATTCTCCACCCCAACACTCACAACTCACCCCCTGCACTTGCCCACCAGTGGAGCAGGAAGGCTCCGTTCTCCCACTGCTGCCACAGCAGTACTGGCTGGGCTTTGGCAGTGCCAGCCCAAGGCCTAAACTGGCCTCCAACAAGGGACAAACGCAGCCAGCTCTGCCACTGCAGCCTGGATCAGCAGCTTTCCCAGGGCTCAGGGTGGGGGACACCTCTTGCCAAGCTGCTAAGGGGAACAGGAGGGGAAGGGCAGCCATACAACCCCCAGCTCTGCAGTTACCTGCGAGCAGAGTGTTGCCTCTTCGTGGAAATAGCCCCGCATGAATTCACAGTACTCCCGGGAGGTTATTTCACACCTGCGGGAGGCAAGAGGAATCCAAATGAGAAACAAGTCACACATGGAAGGCACAATGGACCATCCTGTGCCCTCCCAGGCCACCCACTCCCCTTGGCTCATCCCAGGTTGGCCTGTGAGAACTGATGCCTTTGGCTCCTTGGGACGTGCTGGAGTGCTGTTTGTACCCAGTGCCATTTTCCATCCACCCCTCCAGCTTATCTCCCACGCTTCAGCCTTGAGGAATCACCACAGATTAATGCCCTGCCTAAGGGGCTCCAAAACAAGTGCTAAAGCTGAGCTCTTTGGAGCAGAGAAAGAACCACCAGAGCTGGACGAAGCTGTGTCTCCAGGGCTGGGGGAGTCCTGTGCCTCTGCTGCTGACAGAGTGGAAAGGAGGCCCAAGGCAAGCAGAGAAAGCCAAGCCCAAGCACTGGGTGACTACACAAGCTGAGGGGCAACATGAGGAAGAACAGCATCCTTGTCCTTGGCAAACCCAGTGCAAGTCATCTCCTGACATCTCCTTGAGTGCTCAGGGACACCAGGCTGGGGCCAGTGTAGCATGGCAGGACCAAGCTGGCATTCCCAGGAAAAAGTGCAGAACTCCCCAGGAGAAGTATTTAATCCCTTGGGATCTGAGTCCCTCCAAACTACAGGACCTGTTGAGCAAGACACCCTGCTGCACCAAAGACTCAGGCTAGCTATTATCTCCTGCTTATCCCAGAGTCTCACCAGGGCTCCCTGTCCAACTCCCCTTCCCAGCAGGCTCTGGACTGCACGTGGGAAGGACAAGGAGGACAAATGGCTGTGTCTACAGCCTGAGAAGGGCGCCCTGTGTCTCACCCCGAGGTCCAGCCCCTCTCCATACAGCTCAAACTCAAGTACCTTCCTTTGGTCCCAATGCAGCAGGGCCGCCCTGTGATCACACAGTCCATGTGGAGGTGGTTGGTGTAATTCCCAGCACTGTTTTTTGTGCATATCTGGAAAATGAGAACAGGCTGTGGTCAGACAGCTGTGGCTTTGCCTGCTGCCTGGGTAAAGTCAAAACAAGCCCTTGGGAAGACACCAGTCCCAGGACATGCACCTCCCAAAGCTTCCCTCTGACAGCAAGACACCCCATCTGCCCCAGCTATTGGTGCTTCAATCAACACCTTCTCTCTGCCAAGGGATGAAAACAGTGCCTAGGGTGAGTCAGTCTCCATCGCCATCACCCTGGCAGGGCCCAGGGCTTTGGGTGGTGCGGGGAAACTGGTGGTGTCGGAGGGCTTCAAGCCTTGGCCAGGCAAAGCCACGTTTGCTCTGACCTGGTGTTTGTGACAACGAGCAGGAGACTGCACCAGAGACTCGTCCACCAGCACAGCTGTGGCTCTGCACAAGGGGATGCAAATGCTGTATCCAGCTGCCCACACAGGCCCCGCGCTGCTCACCGGCCATTTGGTGATGTCATCCGGCCACTCGTGGGGCTCCGTTGAGGCTGGCTGCTCGCACACCCTGCGGCAACAGAAAGCAGAGATCAGCCACAGAAATCACCTTTCCAGCACGAGCAGCAGGCAGGGTTCCCCAGGGAGCCCCACTGTCCCTGTCCCATGGCTGTGGTCCCACAGCTCCCCTCTGCCTCTGGCACGGGGCTGGTGATGCGCCGCATCACACCAGCCAGGGCTGTGCTCATCAAAGCTGCAGCCTCCTTCCAGCGAGCAGAGACCATGGCTGCAGCACAAAAGCAGCCAGCCAAGAGCACACAGCTGCCCAGCAACTTGCTGGCTCCTTTCTGGGTGGACACAATCCCAAAGGTGGCCCTTCTACTGGTCCCAGCTCCACATCAGCCCATGGTGCCCAAGGACAAACATGTGCCATGGCATCCAGTGGCTGGCAGCGCTCGGGGGTAGGGGGTGATGGGAACAGGACTGCTGTACCCCAAGAAGGGAGCCAAAGCAAGGAGCAAGAAACCAGGGGAGGAGGGGGAGAAAGATGGGGAAGGTATCCACAGCTCACAAGAAGCCACTGTGCAGCCAGCAACAACAGAGACTGAGGGCGAGCAGATTTGCGATCGTGCTCTGCCTCAGCCTCCCCTGCAGCCATGGGGGCAGGGAGGGGCATCACTGCCCTCACGTCCCTTGGTCTCCAGAGCAGCTGCTGCCCACCCAGCAATCAAGTGGCCTGGGAGTCCACTCCTCTCCAACTATGGTCACAGCAGCCCCAGCGTCCCCAGGATGGCAGCTGGGTTGGGCAGGACCTACCTGGGGTCCTGATGACAGACAGACCCAAACTGCCTCTTGCTTCCTGCCAGCATTGGGGTGCTGGGGTGCTGGGGCCACTTCACCCACACGGCCAGCGTGGACTGCCGGAGAGAGGAGAGGTGTCACCGTGAAACCCAGGGTGGGAGAAGCACCAACAGAAGTGGCATTGAGCCTGCAGGGACAGCACAAATGGGGCCACCACACTCACCGAGCACTCCTCCTCCGAGGTCTGCACACAGCCCGACTTGTCGTTCCGCACGCAGCAAGCCGAGTGCTTCTCCTTCTCCCGCTTGGCGCTGATGAAGCTGTGCACTTGCTGGTCCTGCCTCATGCACGGTGAGAACTTGGCTCCGAGGTGGATCAAGGCTTCCTGGCAGAGATGGAAACAGCTCAGCCAAGGGACCGGCAGTTATTGCCTGGGGGAGCTGCGAGGGGGTTCCCTAACAGGACTCGAGGGACAAGGGACAAGTCCTGCATGACGAAGCCCAGCACACGTCAGGCATGCTCTGAATGGCTCCCTGTCCAACCCCTCTTCCCAGCAGGGCTCTGGGCTGCATGTGGGAAAGCCAAGGAGGACAAATGGCTGCATCTACAACCTGAAAACTGTGCCCTGTGTCTCACCCCAAGGTCCAGCCCCTCCCCATACAGGTAAAACTCACTACCTTCCTTTAGTAACTTGAAGATGGCAAAAAGTTCAGCGATTTCCTTGCCCATGGCCCCAGAAAGGCCAGTGCTGTGGCTGGGGAAGAAAAGACCACAGCCTTTCCCAGAGGGAATGGCATCAGGAAAGCTGTCACCCACCACACAACTCCTGCACTTTCTCTGGCCCCATGCCTGGCTTTGAGGAACAGAGTGCAAAGCAGGAGTGTCAAGGTCCATCCCAGCCTCCTGGCAGCCTGTACTGCAGGGTGATTGGGGCTGGGAGCATCGCTGCACCTGCCAGAGACAGCAGGGCCCCATGGGATGTCCAACCAACAGCAGCTGATACCACCAAGCTCCAAGCAGCAGAGGGCCCCGGTCCCTAGGGTGGCACAGCCGCAGCACACAGCCCCCCCTTCAGCCCCCTCCACAGTCCCAGCCACTCACTGAGCTGGGGCCAATCCAGAAGTTTTCCTGCTGAACGTATTTGACGTTTTCATAAACCCCTCTGTTTCGCAAGACCTGCAAGGAGAGAAAGTGAGAGCCCCATGAGCTCCTGGCCACAGGGTCAGCAAGGCAAGCAGCAGGGGCAAAGAGCACCCAAGAGGGATAGAAATCCCCACAACTGATGACAGCGCACATGGTTCTAAACTGGTCCTTTGCAGGATTGCAGGTAAACAACCTGGGCACTCCCATCTTAACATTTCATTTAAAGTGTCTGGTTACTTCAACTTTCAAGAAATCCCAGGGCCCAGAGACACGGAATTGCCTTGAGAAACTGCAAAAAGCTTCACGAAGAAGTATAAGCAGCAAGGCAGGCTCAGGTGCTGGTGCTCTGAAAGCTGTCAGACACGTAGGAGAGAGGCTCCCCAGGGCATCCCCTTATGGTTGGATTTGATGATCTTAGAGATCTTTTCCAACCTTAATGATTCTATGATCCTATATGGCCCCCAGAGACTTCTCACAACACATGGAAAGGCTACAAACAGCTTCAAGATAAGCTCTCAAAGGCAGTTTTTGTCTGGCAGAAGCAAATTCCTGCAACCGTTGCAGAAACTCAAGTCAGGTTTCAAGTATTTCCCTGCCAGGAACATTCTTCTGGTCTCCACCAGGAGGGGAACAAGTTGTTTGAAAGGGCTCCTAGCACAGAGACAAGAGCCTGCAAAGAGCCTACCATGCTTTGTGCTGGATATAATTTGATGTCAAGAGCAATGTGTGTGCAGGAGGGAGAGAAGGCAGTGTGGGGGCCCTCCAAGGCTGCACACCCAGCATCCAGCCATCACCACCCTCAAGCAAATAGCCAACGTGCTGAAGACTATGACATGAGCCAGCAACTGAAGGCTGAGACACAACCACGCTCCAGGGAAGTGAGGGGGATTTACTTACTGAATCAACAGTTTCGTGTTGTGAGAACCCCACAGGGGCAATGCCATAGATGCACACAGCGAGGATGGTGATGAGTGAATGCACAAACGTGACCCAGTATGTGAAGAAAGGCCTGGACGGAGGGAAAGGGAAAAGATCAGAGGTAGAAACCCAGGCACATTACATCTATTCACAGAACACAGAAGAAAAGCTGCTGTTTTGCCTCAGGGACCTTGGCAGAAGCTGGGCTACAGGGATGGGATCACCTAGGGATGTGCAAGACTGGAGGTAACGACCTAAGGTCTTGCTGGCAGACAGACCCTATTTACTCTGACTCCCCCACTACACTGGGCAAGCCACCCTTGCCCCAGAATACATCCCTGAGAACTCATAAGCCTGACGCTGAAGTGTGCTGGATGTCTAAAATACTGACTTCAGGGGAATGATCAGACAGGGATACCTGGGCCTTCTGTGCACCACAAGACAGTGGTGGTGGGCAGAGCTCCGCAGTCCCTCCAGGCAGCAGAGATCCAGACACTCAAAGCAACGTGAGGAGCAAGGTGAGCTCCCAGTGCACAGCAATGCTAAAGCACTACCTGTGGCACTTTGCACTGTACTTCAGGGGTACAGACTGGGGGGGGCTTAGCAGCAGCTTTCACCCAGCCACCCCCAGGCAGTGTCCCGAGTCACCAAGGGACAAGAGCACTCCCTCCTACGACTGCAGCTCTCACCTGTGATCATCCATGTCCTCAATCTGCCGCTTGACGTAGCTGTCGATGCGCTTGCGGTACGTCCTGTTTGTCAGCTTCCCCACCATCCCCAGGCCATAGGGCCTCTTCTCCTTGGCAAAGAGCTTCCTGACGGGGACGGCGATGCGCTGCCCACGCTTCTGTGGGCTCACACTCACCACCTCCTGCCGCAAGCGAACCTTGGGCTGTGCCAGGGCCCCGTCCTTTTGCTTCCTCCAGCCTCGCTCCAGTGGGCTGAAACACAAAGCAGGACAGCAATGAGTTTCCTTCTCCCCGGCACAGAAACGAGGCCCAGCTCTTTGCTGGTGGCAAACCCTCTGTCTGTCCCACCACATGCACATCTATTTCCTCCTCCACTTCACTCCTCTTTCTCTGCTATGAAATGGAAGCATAATTTAGCTGAGCAGGAGAACTCCCCACCCTTGAAGTACTTTACTGGGACTGGACTGGCACGTCAAATCCCCCATGCCCACCAAATCAGACTGAGAACAGGAATCCAAGCGGGTCCCAGACCGATACACTGATGGTGTCACATGCTGCCAGCTATGCCAGTTACCTCTCAAGTCTGTCTTCCTCTCCCCCCTTCACTTTCATCGATGTGTGCATTTTTTCACAGAACAACAAAACCAGGTTTCAACAACACAATAACAATTGCAAGCAGCACTGCCTAAAGGAAGCTTTTTTACAGAAGCAGTGTGCCACGAGTGTCACACAAGCTATCGGTGAACAGTACCTGCTTTGCAAGTCTCCATCACATTCAGATGTTTTGTAGGTCTTTCCTCTTACACAGCAGTCTGGAGATCAGGTCTGCAGCATTCAGATCCTGACCAGAAGAAAACCCACCTGCCCTTTCCCCCTTGCTCACTGCCTAGCACTGCAGCAGGGACATCTCCAACGTGCTCCTGTCTACTTCACCTCCTCTGGCTTCCTAAATAACCCCTCTGCACAAAGACAACAGTTGTCAGAAGTGGTCCAAGAAACCCGCTGACAAAAGTTCTTCTGAAAGACCACCAGAGCATTCTGGAAAGATCACAACAGCTCTGAGGTACAGACAAGCAACAAGACGAGGAACAACCAGAACCTCTTTAGCCAAAAACACTCCTGTGAAACTTCAGCTATTTTCAATATTGCACCTTGCAGAAGATGCATTTTTATCATGGAATCATAGAACGGTTTGGGTCGGAAGGGACATTAAAGCCCATCCAGTTCCATCTTCCTGACATGGGCAGAGACACCTCCTATTGGATCAGAGTTCTCAAAACCTTAAAAGCAGAAAGTCCCAACTTGGTTAACCTTTCCATTGCAGCCTGCTCTTGCCCAAGACTTCAAGTGGTTTCTCTGTTATGGACATGCTGTTTCCCAATGTTTCCGGTGCTGGGCTATCAGCTTATGCCAAAATAAACACCTGGCCACCTAAAAGGACACCTGACTATGCTGCTGGTGACAGTTCTCTGAAACATGAAACATATTTTCCTCAATAAATAAAACTAAGGAGATTCGAATGGAGCCAAGAAGACTGAGACCATCTCAAAAGGGGGACAACAAACTCCCACCCTTTGCTGCTTCCACTGATGTTCAGTCTGAGTCAAGTTCTTGGAAACACTTAAAGGGAAAGCGCCAACACAGCAAGATGGGCCGTGAGCAGCAGAACCACAACAAGGACCTCCCTGTCTGCTCCATGTTCACACCCAGCAGGACTCTCTGCTGGGGTGAGAGAGAGCTGACTCGGAAACGACACAGAGCAATTATTCAGTATCAGTTACTCAGGTGGAAAAAATCTAGGCACACAGTACAGTACCACCCACATATTTGTAGGGTTCTCAGCATCAGTGCCACACCTTTCTCTGGTTTCAAGTGAGGAATGTGGCCCAGCTCGACACTCAACAATGCTTCACACTGCTCTTTGGAGAGAAACAACAGTTCTTGGTGACTGTGGCAATGGCTACAGCCTTCTTGACTTTGCTACCTTCTCCGTAGACAAAGGCTGGGCCCTCAGCATCCTCACAGTTGATTTAAAGTGTCTTTTGTTTCCCCAAGGCATCACACAGTCTTCAAAACACATCACGTGAGGATGGAAGTTGCTGCAGAGACTGCAGAGGTGGCCTCAGAGGCACCTTTCCTGGGGCAGAAGGTCTTAAGCTGGGTTTAAAGAAAACCGATCGCTGCACTGGCTTCCTTCACGCAGGAGCAATGGTCTCACCCCACCATCTGCCCAGTAAAGATCCCACTCTGAATGTGTTGGTCACCCCATGGCTGCTTTGGCAGCTTCCAGGAAGATACTCACAGTAACAAGTGGCTTCTTTCAAGCTCATTTTTGTCCAATGCACCTCCTGTGAGATCTGTCTGATCCAGAGGTTTCACCTCAGTGTCTTTGATTGCAGCTTCTGATGGCGACTCGAACACTTCATCCGGGTAAGTGGAGAGCTCTTCATGAAGGACTCCTTCCTGGGCAGAGAAACAGGAATCCCATCAGAGGAAGCAAGCGCCACATAGGAGAAACCAGCCCTGGCAGAAAGCAGCGCTGCTCTCTGCAACACACAGTGCTGCCTCTGGGGCCAGCGCCACGCCACTCACCCGAGCGAAGAAAGAGGTGTCAAGCTCATCTGGAAAATCCACCGTGTCCTCCTCTAGGAAGCTTGCTGGGGTGAAGCTGCGCCGCTGAGCTCTCCTCAGGGTGCTGTCCTTCACAGAGCGCCCCTGTAACCGAAGAAAGTGGCATTGAGTCAGGAACCTGAACCCCAGGCACCTGAATGCAGGGCCACCACCCCAGCCAGCGCACAGGGAGCCCAAGTGCTGAGCTGGTTCACACCTGTGCGTGACACCTTCCTGGTGAGACTCGTGTTACCCCACTTCTCAACCCACAGTGCCCATCTCCCATGTGGGTCAGGTTTGCATCACCCTCCTCTGCCACCTATTATCCAACATCTCGGACCGAACCACAGCAATGGGTGGTACTGGACACAGCAAAAAAAGTCACTGAGCCCAGCAAAGCAGACACAGGGCAAGATGAAGAGACCTGCACAGTAAGAGCCTCAGGTACTGTGACTGCTGACCAGGTGCAGATGGACAGCCCAGAGATCCAGGCAGACTAAACTGGACCTGCTGGAACCCTCCGAGGCTGCTGACTGTGGGAATCAAAGCCCCCAGGCTAAGGGAAAGTGAGACCTGTACAGACCCAAAGCCACCAGCCCTGCTTCTTGTGAATTCTGCCTTCTAGACACAACTGAAACAGAACAGGGCATGGCTCCATTTGCTCCCCTCCACCACTGCTCTCGCCATCCTCTCCACTCAGCAGGTCCTTCCCTCCCACCCTTCTCTCAGGACAGAGCCTCATCCCGCCACCAGACAGGTCCCTGCCCTCCCACAGACAGTACCTTCACCAAAGCCGCAGCTGCTCGGAAACTCATTTTGGCAACAGACTCCCGTTTCCGCCGTCGCGGGAGGCGATTGAAGCCTGAGCGGGAGCTGGTGAAGGAGCAGAGCGACGTGGCGCCCGGCGTGATCGGAGTGTGGGGGATGCTGCAGCCATCGCTGTCATCAGCCATACGGAAAGCTCGGCCGCGGGCCAGGGGGTCTATGATCTGCCGAGAGAAGCAGCCAGTTAGTCCATTCACCCCCAAACCCTCCCCTGACACGAGATCCTCTCTCCAAGCAAACATCTCGGGATCATGGCAGTGTCGTGGCTCCTGGGACCAAGAACCAGGCTCGATGGACCAACCGACAAGTAATTCTATAATAGCAAGGTAATGCAGTAAGGTGTTACAAGCTCAGCCCTAGCTGTAAGCCTCAAATCTCAGTCCTCAAACCTCTCCCTCTGCCCTTTTTTCTTTCATTTTTTTCTTTTGTTGGCATTGAATATTTTTATCCAGAACGTTCCTGATCATAGAATCATTGAACAGTTTTGGTTGGAAGGAACCTCAAAGCCCATCCAGTTCCAACCCCCCTGCCATGGGCAGGAACACCTCCCACTGGATCAGGGGGCTCAAAACCCCATCCAAACTGGCCTTGAACACCTCCAGGGATGGGGCAGCCACCACTTCTCTGGGTAACCAGGGCCAGGGCCTCCCCATCTTCACAGGAAAACATTTCTTCCTAAGATCTCACCTCAATCTCCCCTCTTTCAGCTCAAAATCATTCTCCCTTGTCCTATCCCTGCACTCCCTGATCAAGAGCCCCTCCTCAGCTCTCCTGGAGCCCCTTTCAGTACTGGGAGGCTGCTCTAAGGTCTCCCTAGAGCCTTCTCTTCTCCAGGTCTCTCAGCCTGTCCTCACATGAGAGGTGCGCCAGAACTCAACGCAAGGCTCCCTGGAGCAAAGCAGAGGGGCAGAATCCCCTCCCTGGCCCTGCTGGTCTCACTGCTTTGGATGCAGCCGACGACATGGTTAGTTTCTGGGCTGCAAGCACACATTGCTGGCTCATGTTGAGCTTCTCACCCACCAGCACCCTGAGCCCTTCTCTCAGGGCTGTCCTCAATCCATTCTCTGCCCAGCCTGTATTTATGCTTGGGATTGTCCCCTGATGTTCACAGGAGACTCCAAACCTCCTTCAGCCCCTCCTAAGCTCTTGGTTTCATCCATCTCTGGTGCGAGTGACCTCTATATTCAGAGAATGTGCTGTTTGAACAACAGTTTGAGAAAGCCCTGAAAACAGCCATGCTCTTACCCAGTTAGTTTCCTTTCTGATACTGGACAACCCATGACATAAGCAGCGTCCTGTTGAAGCTTAACTGTATATTTACATCTGGTTCCATTAATGAAGTTAGAACAGCTGGAAAATGCAGGCAAGCTTCCGGGAGCTGCAAGCCCTTCTTTGGGACTCTGCAGGCCAAAGCTCCCTCTTCTTCCAAACATACAAATGAACCTAATGAAAATATTGCCTTCAGCTACAAACCTTGGCTCTGCCCTTACATCATCACAGCTGTGGTTTCCATAACACTTCTATGCTTTATCCTAAGGTTTTATGAGCTCCACAGTTGCACACTCAACAGGAAGCTTTATGGGCTCACACCTACCGATACCACGTCCTGATTTAAGGCAACTCACATAGAGCACAACAATATTTCTGAGTCTCCTGTGACTAAAGAGTAACTGCAAGGCACTTCAGCTACTAAGAGAACAGGGAAGAGCACAACAAGGTGAAACTTGATTTAAAGACACACAAACACTTCCCTCTGCTTCAGGGACGCAGCCAAGCTTCACTGGGTTCAGTTTTGGGCCCTCACTACAAGAAGGACATTGAGGGTCTGAAGCGCATCCAGAGAAGAGAATGGAGCTGAGGAAGGGGCTGGAGAACAAGTCTTAAGAGGAGCGGCTGGGGGACCTGGTTGTTTAGCCTGGAGAAGAGGAGGCTGAGGGGAGACCTCATCACTGTCTACAGCTCCCAGAAAGGAGGCTGGAGTGAGGTGGGTGTTGGCCTCTTCTCCCAAGTAACAAGTAATAGGACAAGAGGGAATGGCCTCAAATTGTACCTGAGGAGGTTTAGATTGGATATTAGGGAAAATTCCTTTACCACAAGAGTGGTGAAGCCCTGGCAGAGGCTGCCCAGGGCAGTGGTGGAGTCTCCATCCCTGGAGGGGTTTGAAAAGTGTGAGGCCGTGGCACTTCGGGACATGGTTTAGTAGGCTGATGGTTGGACTGGACAACCTGAGAGGTCTTTTCCAACCTTATTGATTCTACAATTCTAAAACATAACCAGGTTTCTGAGGACAGCAGCTGTGCTATGGCCTACATTCCACCTGGGACAAGGATCCACTAGGCAAGTGTCCTGAGTGATACCAGGCCTGTTCCTGTACACAGAGTGGTCAGTATCCAAGGCCCTGTGTACAAAAGAATTTTGCCTTGGAAAATGGCAGCAAAGAGCCTGAGCTGAGAGCTCCTGGACATGCTGCACACTTCTAATCACCATCAGAGCTTCAACGTGATATACACGGCTCCAAGGGATCTTGGCCAACGAAACCGGAGAGAGGCTGCTGGAGGAGGGAGTTTGCCAAACCGTATCAGAGACTTGGGAAGTGCCTGGGCATGGAACCCAGACATGCTCAGGCAGAACTTTGCCCAGAGAAGGTCACAGCTGCCAACGTGGTAAAGACACTGCGCAGGAAGCTCACAGTGGCCTGGGCTCTGTCCCGGGTTACTCACCTTTTGCATGCCCAGCTGGCAGGGCCCGACATAGAGCGGAGGAGGAGTCTCTGTGCTTGTTAGAGAAATATTGTCCTGACTGGGCAAGTCCATCTCCCGGATGACCTGAGGTTTCAGCTTCCCATATCGCAGGCTGCAGTGGCGGAGGCTCTTTCTCTGCCATTTCTGAGTAGCGTCGCTGTCTTTGCTCACCCCAAACCAGTCCGCTGTGCCTCTGAAAGATGCCAGCAGACAAGTGCAAAGAAGCATTATGTTTGCTTGAACCACGCACATGAAAAGACAAAACCCCTGGTGGTCACTTCCAGCCCACCCCAGTTCAAAGGCAGGCAGAACAGGAGCATCTCGCTGCCTGTCCTCAGCTGGTTCGAGCAACCTGACAGCTGCTGGCCAGAAACATTCAACCATCAACAGCATTCTGTCTCTTAAGACAGAAGAAAAACGACAGGAGATTCCCTGTGTGTAGAGGGCAGCTCGTTCTGGGTTTTTCTAAAAAAGAAAGAAAAAGAAAGGGAACAGAAATTCAGAAGAGAACTTGATGAAAAGGGTTCTTTTCCTTTAAAAAACATCTATTGAGAACACTTACCGTATGCAGGCCAGCTCTAGGTCCCCACTGTGGAACCATACTGTTAAACTGCCCTGTAGCATCTCTCAAGAGCCACCAGAATTCACAGTTCTCTCCCAGCCTCCCCCCACACTCCCAGGATATCTCTAACTTCTCCATCTCACGCTGCTGGATTTCCGTCCTCCTCCAAGGTAACACTAATCGCGAGCGCTCGCTGTGGCCCAGATCTCTGCTAAGCAGACACACAGCTCTAAGCTGCCGGTTGCAGAAGTAGGAGCACAAGGTTGCCACAAGGTAGGTTTGCTGCCAAGCGACTGCTGTCACACAAGAGCACTGGATCAGAAGCAAAATCCAAGGAAAGCAGAGAGGGATTGGGATAAGTCAGACTAACAACCTCCTTCAAATACTGCAGGACAGCTGGTAGACTAAGCCTATCTTGGCCCTGCCAAGCCTTTCCCACCATGCTTAATCCTTTCTCAGATGATGACAAGCTCTGTCAGCCTACATTTGTCTGGCCCAGGTGCTGAAACCTGAAAGTCTTTCCAAGCCAGATCTGAAAACCTGGCCTCAGGCCCCCACCTCAGGGGCAGGATTTCCAGCTGCTGGGAAGCAAGACCTCACAGATGACAAAGGGACAATTACTGGAGTAAGGCTGGGTTAAATCTAGAGTTAGATCACACAGGAAAACTGAGCCAGTGCAGTGGAGACAGAAAACCAGTCCCGTGTTTCGCACCTACTGAGCAAAGGTACCATCAGCCAACAGGTGAAGGTGTCCTGCCACCACATAAAAAGATGTGAATTCAAACCCCACAGCCTCTCCAACTAAACCTCCTGCTGCAGACCACACGCACTGCCCTCAGCATTCCCTGTTCACCCAATGATCCAGAACAGACTCTTCAGCAGGTGGCAGGTCAAGCAGGCCACGGATAGATCTCACCTGACCTTACTGATCCAATACCTCCAGCAAGTCCACAGGGGCCAGACCTCAGAGATGGGGCTGTGTGCAGGTCTCAGGGCTCTGCTCTGCTCCCACAGACTCGCACCTCATCAGAGCAACCTTTGTCCCTGTTCAGAGCAGAACGGCCCAGCGTCAGCACCTGGACTGACAGACCGAACCAAGCCTATAGCAGAGGTAACAACACAGGCCATGGAACAGCCTCACAACCCAGAGGGCTTCTAACAGACTGCCATAACCAATGTTTCAACAGCAAGGTGGCCGTAGGTGACAAGTACATGGGTCCACTCCTCAAAGGGAATGGACTGAGAGTTGTTTGTGCCCCTAGCAGCTTGCTGATGAAAGGCCCGTTGTGCCAACAGCAGCCTCAGACCCTCTTAGACTAGCCTGGAAGGTCCTTCTTTGTGTCTTGAGTCCACTCCCGAACTGCCAGAAACCACTGCTGGTCCAGGGCTAGGTAAAGAGCTGCCCTACTCTCTGATCATTGTCAAGGTAGTCCAGGAGAGCTGACTGCAGAGTTTAGGGTACCTGGAACACACTGTGAAAGATGCTGGACACCCGCACCCAGCTAGCGAGCCCCAACATGTCCTACAGACTCCCTGGAGCACTGTAACAAGCAAAGATTCACTATCAGCAGCCAGCTCGTGCTCTTCTATCACACTGAGCCAAGCAGTCCTGAAAGCCCAAGACCAAACATAAGTGGTCACCAAAGGCAAACACGGTGCCAGAGCAGCATCTAGTCAAGGGTAACAGGGAAAACAGGACAGGAATGGACTCCTGGGCATTAGGTCCAGCCCTTGCCACACACAGCCACATGGGCTGAGTTCAGGTCTCGGGGTGGCGGTCGATGGGTCACTGTGCCCTGGACTCCCAGAGTGCCACATCTCCTTGGTGCGACGTAAACAAAGAGCTCCACCTCAAAAAGAAGGGAGTCACATTTAGATTAGAAAAAGCCATGATGTTGACAGGGAAAGATGCTCTATTCCATTCGCCAGCTTCTGAGCTCCATCTGGATGAACATGACTGTCATCTGTTGCGCGTTGCTTTCTCTCCTTCCCCTTCAGCCCCAAGGAGGCTTTGGGGCCATTATACCTGTACCCCATATGTTGCATTGATGCCAGCAAAGGCAGGCTGCACTGTGGCTGCCCTGGGGAGACGTTCCAGTTCCAGTGAGCACCAGGAGACTGACAGCTTGTTAGGAAAGGCAGGAGGGAGTGAGGCTGGTGGACAGCTTGTTAGTCCATGCTACTTATTGGCAGCTGCCTAAGTATTTAGTAGGAGTGATCGTTGGGTTTCGTTAGATGCACGCATGAACTTCCTCACTGCTGCCTGTTCGTAGGCCTCCTGGCCATCCCAGGGTCCCAGCAGCAGCCAGAATCTGTGCAGCTCACGACAGCCCTTGCACACACATGCAGGGGTGGGTTCCACACTCGGTGCTACCAGTACCTGAAAAACGATCGGGGCAGGGACTGCCGCTTTCTCAGGGAACTCCTGCCCACCCGGTGCCCAGGAGGAGGCAGGGTCTGACTCCTTTGAAACCGTACCTGTCTGCTGCAAAGAAAAGAGAGCTGAAGGGAAGGAGTCTGCAGGGCTGTGGAGGGGAGCAGCGACTTGCATCCAGCACCTCCCCATCTCCTTCCTTAGCTCCATCAGCAGTTGTGCCACTCTGCACATGATAGCAGCCTCCAGCTGACAGCATGACCTAAGAGAAACATCAAACTCAAGCCACGCAACACCATCGCTGAACCCAGGAGGCTGCTGAATCCTTCTGGCACATCAGCACTTCTGATGTAGGACTCTCATTGCTCTTGAAGACACCAGCAATGCTGCAATCCCTCTGCACCCCCAGACCTCTCAGATCTGCCTTCTTTTGCCCAGACCCTCAGCTACAGAACCCACTGACTGGATTTGGATGTCAGAGTGTGAAACCACAGAGGTGTCAGCAGGCCGAGATATGAGCTGCTTAGATACAGGTTTCTGATGCCTCTGGGCCTGGTCTGGTTGACCCTGGCTGGATCTTGCCTGGTGCACAAGTCTATCTGCACCACATCTGCTGCCTTGCATAGACATACCAGACACCCCAGGAGACTGTAAGTGGTGTTAGATGCATGTACTCAGGCACTTGACTGACTCCCACACCATGTTCTGGACCACACAGGCTTGATCCATATCCTCCAAGCCCCAGGGAACAGGATAGTGTGGAGTCCTGCTGCCAGAACAGTTCACATTCTGTGCATCCTGAGGACTGTGATAAGCAGAAAACCTGACAGGCAGTCTCCTTGCACTCACAAAACAAATGCCCAGGACACTTGTATGGTCTCCAGTTTTCCATTGCACCCCTGGCTCTGCTAAACAGAGCACAGGGTTTTAGGCCCTTCCTTGGCATTTTGCAGTTCCCTGTCCTTGTTTCTGATCCACTTATGTCATGCTTTGATTGCTACTGTCATGTCATGTGTGCATCTCCTGCAGCTCTGCCCCTTGGAAAGTCCTTCTCACTGTTGCACCTGCTCCCCTACCCACAGCGCTCTGCAGAAACCACCTGCACGCTGCGAGTCCTCCAGGAGGGAGGGACTTCGCCACCCCCTGTGCTGCCCAAAGCCTGTATGAGATAACTCAGCACTGCAAAATAGCACTGAACCCCACACACAGCCTGAGCAGGACAATGCCAGACTTTCAAACCATTTGTGCATCTCTGGGCCACTCCCTGTGGGATTCTGTGTACTCCCAGGGTTCAAAATTCCCACACAGACCACTGGGAACAGGCAGGGACGCTGCCACCAGCCTGGGCCCCAGCACTGGGCACGTAAACAGAAGACATCAGGGGCTCTGTCAGTGACACAGCCACAGGCACCTGCTCCCCACCCTAATGCCAGGCAAGACATATCCCCTCAGCGTGCAGGAGCTTCATCACCACTGCCCAGTGCTCCTTCCTTGCTCGCTGTATCCCCACGTACCTCGTCTCTCTTACAGTGTGGTAGCAATGGGGCCAAATTTGTTCCCCCGGCACCAAAGTGGTTTGCAGCTCCCCATCCTCTCCATCCTATGCACAAGTTGTACATTGTGAGGACCTTGGCCCTTCTGCACACTGCTTATTGTCAGGGCCTCCTCCCAGGAGATCCCCTCATCTTTGGCACATTCTTGCCTCGCTGTTCTGGCAAGGAGCAGGACAAGGGCAGGGAGGTGAGGGAAGAGGCAGTCTAGGTGTGCCAGGACAGCATCAGGCAGACCCACAGCCCTGAAAAGAGCAGACACTGCTTCATGGCTCAGCCCTCCCAACCTCACAAGAAGCAGGATCACAGAGATCTGCTGCGGGAGAGCTCCACCACCAAGGCAGCTGGGGAACATCTGAGGCAAAGGAAAACAGTGTGTGGGAGGACAGTCTCTCCCACGGCTGGAAAGTTGCTCTTTTGTGAGTGGGCGAAGCCTGGCTGGCTGAAGTGCCCCTGACCTGTGGGTCTCCAGGGATGCTCCTGGGATCCAGGCAGGCCTGACACACTGCCAGGGATACAAGCCAGGCATCGCAGGAGAGCAGCTGGGAGAGCCACTCCCTTTGGACAAACTGGGATAAGCCTTTGCCATGGGGAGGGAAGGAGGGAAGAACATCCAGCTGTGTGGCTGTGTCTCAGAGACCGTGAGGACAAACAATAACCCTCTGTGCAGGCAGAGAGGGACAGGACCAGAGCAGCCTTTCCCTACTCCCCATCACCCACCAGAGCCAGCTCAAGGATCTGACAATGAACCACTGCTGGGAGCCAAGCTGCTGAGAGCCCTGGACTGTTCAGGAGGGGCTTCTGCCTCCCCCAGCAACTGCACGTGCTCAGATACAACACCAAAGCGAAACACATCACAAAGTCTCAAATAAACCTTAGGGTATGAGGCATTCTGTTATTTAGAAACAGCCAGCTCCATGGGGCATGGAGACAGTCAAAATTTGTCTCCAAGTGGCAAGAACCATTCATGGACCTGATCACCACAATCTTCCTCCCAGGACTGGTCTCCTCACTTACTGAAGTCAGGTTACATAACACCACTGGGCTTATATACTGGGGACCTACCTGCACAAACCCTCTTCCCCAACCTCACGACAGACAAGGGTGACAAACTTAATCCCGTTGTGAGAGTGTTCCACCTAAGTGCCAGGCAATGGGACAAGCAGAGGACCACAAATCCACAAACAAAGGCAGAATCCACTAGAGTAGGCTCCGTGAAGTCAGTGTCTCACCTCTTGATGGTCTGGGTGATTGAGGTCTGTCGTTGTAGCACCGGTCTCCTCACCTCATTCGGCAGGGAGGGCACGCGGCTGTTGTCGGCGGGCATGCTCACGCTTCGCAGAAAGGTCTGACGTCTCGTTGGCTGTGGAGAAAAGCAAGAGGGGAGTCAATGTTCTCAGAGTGATGCTCTCCAAGGCCACCCAGGGTGTGGAACATTTTGTCAGCGATTCAACAGCCCCTCAACAGCCCAACCACAAGCTGGGTGCAGGCAGTTGGGCAACAAAATCAGGCTAACAAGATCTGTGTTCCCATTAGCCAGGAACGGTTCTGGGGAACAGAACAATCAGCACCAAGGAGGCAGGATCTGTGTGCTGCAGTGGGTCTTGGTCCACACTGTCTCCAGCCTGGCCCATGGACTGATATTCATTTGTAGGAGGGGTGTATTACAGGGGCTCACGCAACACAGAATCACAGGATGGTCTGGGTTCGAAGAGACCTCAAAGCCCATCCAGTTCCAAACCCCTGCCATAGGCAAGGACACCTCCCACTGGACCAGGGTGCTCAAAGCCCCATCCAATCTGGCCTTGAACATCTCCAGGGAGGGAACCCTTCGAGCTTCTTTCCAGCAAGAAGGAATCCAGATGCCACACTCCCAGGCTGCTCCACAAGGTGAGGAGAAGCACAGTAAGCAAGATTTGCTTCACAACTGACTCTGGATCTGCACTAAAAGCCTGTGAGAGCTGGGTCTGTGCTGTAGCTGCTGCCTGGCGCAGGCTAAGCAAGCTGGGAAAGCCGCATCAGCTCTGCTCATAACCTAATTGTCTGGACACACTCAGGTCTGAAAGCTCCTGGCATGTCTTCGCTGAATGTCTCCTATCAAACAGGACACAACTCACCAGACTGTTCTCAGCCCAGGGCCGCTCTGGATTAATTTTTCATCAGCTTGACAGAGACATCATCACCATGCAGGCTGACCAGACGGTCCCTCTGGCAAATAAAGCTCTGATCGACCATTTCTCTGGTCAGACACTCTCTGCCTCAAGGCTACTTGTGACTCCAGTCGCTCTAGCCCAGAGAGCTAGTAATTCCCACTAATCGCAACATTTTTGATAGGTTTTATGTGAAAACGACACATAGATACTCAGGATAGGAGCCAAAGGAGCCCATTATGCACTCTCATCCTCACAGCCTGTGCTGTGCACACTGGACCTCCAGAGCATGTCTCCTCCACCAGCTCCCATCATAAGTACAGAGTGTGCCTAGCTGGATTTAGAGATTTTAGGTAAAAGAACAACCATCAAAGCCTTAAATAAGTGATTCGGAAGGTTTCAACCTGCACTGTTAAAACCCTGCATTCCAATTCTAATCCCTGCAGACTGAACCCCATCACTTTCTTCCAAGGGAAGAACAAGGACCAAGATTTGTCTGCCAGAAGCTGTCACATAACTGAAGTGCATTTTAGTCCCTGGATCGAGGAATGGCAAAGAGGCCAGTTCTTGCTTTTCAAAGCACAACATAAGCTCCCCCTCAAGACAAGCTTGCCCTCAGCTGCCTTCCAAGGAAGCTGTGCAATCCTGTGTTTTTCTGAAGGTTAAACCATTCTTTCGTGTAAGCCACTGAACCCAGGCACCACATTCCACCCATGGAGACGGGCAGTCAGAACCCCGCAGCCTTCAGTGCCAGTAGTCTCTGTTCTGGTAGTAAGGTCACCCAGGCAGCCAGCAATCACCCTATCCATGTCTCACCCATATATGAGAGATTTTGCCACCTTGTAGCAGATATTCCTGTTATTCTACCTATTTCCAGCACAAATACGGATGTTTTACTCTCACTTTGCACTGTTCCTATTAACCTTTCACCCCATCTCTACTTCACCACTCTTCCCTGTCTCCTATTTCTCATCCCGTATGATTTTCCTACGTTCCCCATGCTGGTAACAGCTTTGTGTTGCCAGTAACTGTTCTTTTTCTGCTGTTACTGACAAGATGCTGTCATTATCTTGGTTATTCATGAGTCAGATTCATTCCCTGCTCATTCCAGCACTTCCAAGCCCTTGTGTTTCTCTAGAAGCTTTTCACTCCTCCAGCCCCCTTAAGAAACGCTTGTTTGACTACTTCACTCTCATATGCCCCAGCCAGGACAGTTTTCACACTCATGCCCCAGATCTGAGCACATCGGCAACTCATCCTCATCCCTCCCACAACCCCTTCAATTAATGATCATAAATTTACCCAGTGTCTCTGCCTCTCCTCGCGTGGCCTTGTGAACTACCATCACATGCTGGCTTTCTTCCAGCCAGGACTGCGGGAGGCCAGGAGTACAGGCATGCTCTCAGCACAGCAGGACACCACACAACCCCTCCACGACCCTCAGACCCTCCCTCCTGCCCCTGCCCTCCACACCTGCACAGGCTCTTCTGGCACCGACATAGGCACCGGCACCGGGATGTCCAGTTTTAACCATGGTGGCTTCTTCCGCTGTAAACTACTTGTGCTGTCGTGTCGCACCTCCGACATTGTCCCACGTTTGTCCTCAGGCCTAGGAGAGAGGAGAAATCACAGTCAGGCCATGACTGATGGCACTCACATCCCACACTGGCCAACTTGTGTCTGCATTGGTCAGCCAGGACCAAATCCTGGAGGACACAGCACATTTCTGAGGCCCACAGCACCTCAAGTCAGGTGCCGGAGACCGCAGTCACAAGTTTGAGAGTCTCCTCCCATTACCAGAGACTACTGTGAGATCCAGATTCCTTGAGAACCAGTCAAGAATTAAATCTTAATGAGACCTGGATGCAGTCCAAGCAGCTAAGTCACTGCAGTACCAAAAGCCACTGACCTCCCTCTAAAAGCAGCTCGTGATTCACACAGGTACCCTTGCCCACCCAAAGCCGAGCACCACACTCCCTTACCTAACTACTACTTAGCAATTAGCAAGTGGTCATTTCTCATTGCTGGTTCTCCTCTCTTTTAAATGAAGTCATTTTCTAGAAACATGGCATTGTGCACAGAGTAACACAAGCATAGCATGAACATAGAGAATTGGCATTAACCCTGAAGAGAGAGTGGTTTTCATACATAGATAATAATGCTCTGGTTCTTAAATAAAACCTGCTGTGTCACAGGAACACCAAAGCAACCAGAATGACTTACTGTCACCTCACCCGCTCTACCACACTGCAACTTTCTCCTGTTAAGGCTGCACACAGTGGGATAGGGACGGTGCAACTCTTCCAGGCTGGCAGAGCATCTACTTTGCTGCACGTGCCCAGAAAAACTACTAAGAAAATGGATTTCATTGGAGGGGGATTAGCTCAGAAACCTCCACAGGTACCTTCCAACCTAAGTTATTCTATGAGCCCATATTTCTTCCTCTCTTAGCACACATGCAATCACAAGTTAGCAGTGGGAAGCATGCACAGCACGCAAAAAAAAAGAACCAATTCCCTCCCAGCTCCCTCCTTGCGTTGTCCAAGGCCACAGATCCCACAGGGGACAAAACCCAGAATCTCAACTTCTTCCCCTCCCCATGATGGACAAATAGAACAAGCATCCAGTTAACTTTGCAGGCGCACACAGAGAACAGGAGACAACTCGGTTTGCACTATAACTCAGTGCTCTTACAGTATTAATACAGTCAATTTAATTTGAACACACAAAAAAATCTGTGATGCAAAACAGGAATTCTTCATTCAGAGTGGCCCTAGAACAGGACCAGAGGCCACGGGACCTTCATCGTTGCAAACACTCAGTGAAAGGCAACCGGGAGCAGCCTGGATTAGTCCTGCCTTGCACAGTGGCTGAGACAGGCAACGTGTGAAGGTCCCTCCCAACCTAAATCAGGCACTGGTTCTCTGAAACCCACAATGCCTTTTGCGGCATTTCCACCAAATTCCAGCAATAGCCAGGATTTTTACTGCAGCTGCTCTGGAAAGGGAGTTGCACAAACGGTAAAGCTTATCATCGCAAGAGATACACAGCAGCAGGGAAAACAGGTCAACAAAACGGAGTGGGGGGATGACTTGGGTTGGGATAGGAGAAGAGAATCTCATGTAAAAGGAGCTGAAGACCAGCTGCCAGCTCAGTCCCACGACCTGGGCTGGCTGCCAGGAGTGCCGCGCTCAGCTGAGCTGGAACAGGAGAAAGGGAGGACTCAGCTGTAGGTGGATGAAGGTTGGGTTTCAGCAAATACCACAGGCCCCCAAAAGTCTGGGAATTCATGATCTAGCCTGTACAGACACGCCTATTGTACATGCACCACGGTCCTGTGAGCACAGAGTGCCATGCATTAGAGGGACACAATTCCGTACCTCCCTCCACCCCTGGCCACAGGGATGACTAAATGCATCTGTTCCAACTTCCTATAAGATGAGAATAGTGACAGTATCGGGGGCATTCCCGCCTGCTCTTGGTATGGGTAAATCCACTATGAGACAGCTTTCAGTCTTGCAAACAAGAATGATGAGTTCAGAAAGCAAAACAGATTTCTCACACCTGAAAAACTCCCCCGGAGCAATGCAAAGAGTTTACCCCAGCAGGGTGACAAACACCAGGTCTTTACGAGATGCTCTACTGGAGATCAGCCAAAAGGGACAGAGCCACTTGCTCTGGTGCAACCAAACACCACCCATTTCATAGAATCATAGAGGCTGGAAAAGACCTCCAAGATCATCAAGTCTAACCATCAGCCCAATCCCGCTGTGCCTACTAAACCATGTCCCCAAGTGCCACATCCACACATTTTTTTAACACCTTCAGGGATGGTGACTCCACCACTGCCCTGGGCAGCCTCTGCTAGGGCTTCACCACTCTTTTAGTAAAGAAATTTTTCCCAATATCGAATCCAAACTTCCCCTGGCACAACTTGAGGTCATTTCCTCTCATCCTATCACTTGTCACTAGGGAGAAGAGACCAGCACCCACCCCGCTCCAACCTCCTTTCCGGGAGCTGCAGAGAGTGATGAGGTGTCAGCCTCTTCTTCTCCAAACTAAACAGTCCCAGGTCCCTCAGCTGCCCCCAGAACCCCTGGGCTCCAGCCCCTTCCCCAGCTCCACTCCCATTCTCCAGCACTGCACTCCAGCACCTCAAGGTGTTTCCTGTAGTGAAGGGCCCAAAACTGAACCCAGGATTCAAGGTGCCGAGTACTGGGGGATGATCCCTTCCCTGCTCCTGCTGGCCACACCATGGCTGATACATTTCTGATTTCACACATGCCCCTCGTAACACAACTCAAGAGCTGCATTTCCGTGCCTTCAAGGGCAAATTCTGACTCTTTGAATTAGCAGCTCTTCATTTTCCAGCACCTCTTCAACATACAAACATCATCCAGCTTCCTTCCTGCCCACCTACGGAGCTGCCTCTGCTGTTGGTGTAAAGTACAGAAACAAATTCAAGACCTGCAGCTTTATCAAACACTAAGGCCAACCCAGGCAGGCAGTGAATGAACCACTCCTGCACGGCCCAAGAGCTGTTGCAACTCCACTGCGCTCCATGAAAGAATTTCTGACTAAACCTGCCTTCAGTCCCCTGTCCAAAATTGCCACAGACAGGGATTTCCATACATCCAGCCCACTACCTCCACTGTCACCCATGCCTACGAGAGCACAGGGACCTCCACCAGTGCATGCACGCCTCAGGAGGAGAGGACTGAACATGCAAATGCAGGGGGTCAAGCCCATGGCCTTACAATCATCCCCAAAGTTGTCTCAACTTTATACTTCAGGCAAGAAAGATGTCAAGATGAGATTCATGCAGGTGACAGAGGCAACAGATTGCTTTCTTCCAAACTGCAGCTGTTAAAGAGTTCTTTACAGCCTTCCTGAGAAGTTTTGGGACGTTATTTCAACATTTTCCTTTGCCTGAAGGGTTGGAACCTCCATGTCCCACCCTTCTTTGAGGGCAGAGCAATCAGAAATCAAAATCTTCAAAAGCAGACAGTGCTCCATTAAAAAAATAAGGCCTAGTGTTACAGAAAGCAGTATCTTGCCTCAAAGTGATGCTAAACATAAGTTAAATGGGTATTTGCCATCTAAATACACACTGTCACCCCTGTTCTTGGGAAAGCATTACAAGGCATAATTGTGTAAGTGCATGCAGTACTTGAAACCAGGTGAGTTTCAAGGGTGACTGCACAGAGTACATAAGCCAGGAGTGAATTCTCCCAGCAGTCTGACCCTCTCTACTTACTAAAACAGCCATTTCCCAGTAAACGAGTGCTGTGAAGGCAGAGCTCTGCAGCATTCTCAACTACACATGTGCCTTTGGAGCGGCCAAGAATTAATCTTACAAACATAGGAGATAAAACCTGCAGTGCTTGCCCTTCACAGGGCCTGATTCTCTGCACGCTGTGGACACAGAGCCACGGGCACAGGTCAGCCAGCAGTCTCTGAGCCATGGCACAAGAGACACTGGGTTCTGGGATGAGAGGCAGGTCTCCAGGAGGCCAGTGGTGAGGCTGGACATGGATCCAGCCATGTACACGGACATATATCCATAAACACAGACATACAGTTGCCTGCGCGAACACTGTCTTTGCAAGGCAGGTAACAGCCCTTACCACACCTGGCCCTCGCTCAAAGAGCTGCAGTCACTGATTTCTGTCTCAGCACTGCACTAGAAGAACCTCCCAAGTTTCACACTGACTCCTTGATTAGTTTTAGCAGTTAGTGTTTCAGGACGTCTTTGTTCAGAACAATGGGCTTTGTTTCAAAATGGATCGTATTGACCTATATTGCATTTGAATGGCCACAATCCCAGTTCCCCAGCACTGTCCTAACAAGTGGTTTCAGGTCACTGACAGAGCAGGGTAGGAATGTGCGCAGCACGGCCAGGTAAGGTCAAGCCAAGCGTCCCTCTAAAGCTGGTATCTCATTTCCAATAGCAGATGCCTGGCAATGGGTGCAGAGTCCAGGATCACTCGACAGCCCTATCTCCCAGGACAGAGTCACAGCATGTGCTATGAATAACTCAGGGACTTCTCTAGACCCATCTCCATATCCAAAGAATTTTCTTCCATAAATTATCTAATCCATTTTTTAAATCAAGCAAATGTTTAATACCCATAACCCCACTTGACAAAGAACTCCACACAAGACATGTGCTGTGTGACAAGCCATCTTCTTCAGGAGGTAAGGCATCTTCTTGCCTTTAAACCTGCTGTTTCCTGGGTTCACAAGATGACTCTTAGTTCCTAGGCTAGAGGAGTGAACAGCTTTTCCCTACCCACCTTCTCCATGCCAATCCTGGCTCTGCAGATCTCCTTCACGCCCTTCCTACCATTCTCTCATCCCACAAACACAGCAAGATCCACGTCCAGATGCTCAGTCCTTGGAAAGGAGCTGTTCCAAACCTCCCACCTGTGCCAGTGGTTTGCAGTGTCTCCCAAAGTCCAGAAAACACTCCACTGACCTAGTCATCAGCTAAATTTCTTCATCCTGCGTAGGTGGAAATGTTTGTGATTTCAGGCTTTTGTCAGATGTCACTAGGGCTTGAAACTCAACTTTTGTGAACTGTCAGGACAGCGATTCCAGTAAGTGGCATCAAGAGAGCAGTCTCCACTATTACCAAACTCACATAAGAACCACTGGAGATGCAGCCAAGGAGACTGAAGAGACTGGGAAGAGGAGGAAGGGCCCAATAGCTGCCTAGACTTCTACCAGCGCTGGCACAGTCCCAGTCCTGGTGCCACCACTGGCACTCCTCAGTCAGCTCAGAAGCTGTTCCCTTAGCGTCACAACGCTGGGGAATAAGAAATACAAACTCTCCTCCAGCACACAGGCTGAACACACAGCACATCTAGCTTCTTCTAACTGATCAGCTGCATGTACAACTCTGGTAGCAGCCCAAACAGGATTAATAAACTCCCATTTCAATTCAAATAAACAAATAAAAACTTGTATATTGTAGATACTCTGGGAAAGTCATCTTCAAAAAGCTCCATGCCAAGGCAAGGTCACAGCACCAGAAAGAAAGCCAAATCCACAGTGCTGTGGGTCAGACTAGGGAAGAAGAGGGAGAGTGCATTAAATTCCAAAGTTGGCACATGATCAAGAAAAGCTGCTTAGTGAAATCCACTGACCCAGAACAGAGAAGGAAAAGCCTTGCACAGAAGCCTGAGCATGCTCCTAAAACTGACAGGCATCTCAAATACACCCAGAGATCTGCACACTCATTTCAAAGACAGATCGACCTTCATTTAAACAGACAGCGGAAGCTACTCCCATGCTGATTTTTTTCCTTCCAAAGTTCCCATTTACCAGCTTTCCCATTTAAAATAAAGCTAGGGTTTTTCCCAAAAAACATTCTAAATGAGAAAAAAAAACACCACACAAATTCATTCAACCCTACCACACAAACACACATAGAACCATGGAATGGTTTGGGTTGGAAGGGACCTCAAAGCACATTCAGCTTCACCTCCCTGCCACGGGCAGGGACACCTCCCACTGGATCAGGGGGCTCAAAGCCACATCCAACCTGGTCTTGAACACCTCCAGGGATGGGGCAGCCACTTCTCCGGGCAACCTGTGCCAGGACCTCACTAACCCCACAGGAAAACATTTCTTCCTTAGATCTCATCACAATCTCCCCTCTTCCAGTTTAAAATCATTCCCCCTTGTCTTACCCCTGCACTCCCTGATCAAGAGCCCCTCCCCAGCTTTCCTCTAGACCCCCTGTAAGCACATGATCTGCTTTTTCCAGCACTGTGTGTGGGTGCTCTCACAGACACTCCTAGGAGGTAACAGACACCAGGGCTATTCCGGTGCAATCGGATCACCAGGTCTCAGCTGTTCCCTGTTTTTCACCCCCACCCCCACAGCAGCTGTATGTGCAGTGCACAGAGCCCCAGGCGAGCCCCCTGTACCTGAAGGGGTCTGCCCATGCAGCTATTCTGGTTGAGGCACACCAGCAGGTATCCAGGCAGAGAGACAGCAAAGGAACCCGGATCTCCAGACAGAACAAGCCAAGGGAGACAGTGGGCAGCCAGCAGTGCCTCTCTCTCCAGGAGGATTTCTGCTGGCACAGCAGGGAAAGGCAGGAAATCCAAGGAGGAGAGGAGCAGTGGGGTTTCAGCCTCCTGACTGCCAGTAAAACCATCGAGCATGGATCAGACCCAACAAGTTACAAATATTTCTAATAACAGGCGCAAAACAAGGCCCATGGAAGGGCTGAGGGCAGGCGGGGGGGGGCTGTGACCCTGCACTCTCAGGGACAGCTGCGGAGGGCACAGCAACACCCAGGCTTTGGCTGAGCCCACCCCCATGTCCCATCCTAGGAAATGACACAAGGCCACCAGCACCGCCCTGGCAGTGCTGTTCAGGGCTCTATCCTGCTTTCCCAACCCTCACTACTGAGCTTGGAGGAGATACCATAAGGTTTTGCAGACTCAGGCTGTGGCTGAGCAATCCGGGCACCTCCAGGCAGAAGCCTGGCATCAAGCTAGGCAGACACGCTGTGCTTTCAGCACTGCACAGCAGGGAGCTGCAGCACTGCCATCCCACTGCCCGCTGCCCCCTCTCTGCCCTCTGCCATGCACAAGCACCACACACGAGCTCTACATGAGCACTGGCAGAGCCTGGTGCTGCCTGCAACAGCCTGCACTGAATCACACAGGCAGCACTTCCCCAAGGCCAGGCCTTCCACTGTCAGCAAACCAAGCTGACAGGGAGCTGCTGCCTGGAGAGCAGTTGAGCCTTACTCTAGTGAACCACTTCAAGGTGTTTTCTCAGCACAGAAGAAACCCTAGTAAATTATTTCCTGTTGATCCAGCATCCTAAATAGGCTCAGACAGCGTCAGATAAGCTCTGTGCAACCTGAGAGAGGAGCAGCCTACTCAGTGACAGCTTAGCATGAAAGCAGCTTAGCTAAACATCGAGCTCCAGCTGGAGCCCTTGTCCCCTGCCTGCGTAAAGCAGTGCTCCTCCATCCTCAGGTGGCAGAGCCACACCTGGGGAGCTGCATTTGTCCTTAGGGAGCTGCATTTGTCCCTGTCAACTCACATACAGCATCCAGAGCCCCTGCACTCTCATCTGGAGAGGGACCAGACAAAAGGACTGGGGAACAACCAACCTCTTATTAAAAGACACCTTTCCTGCAGGACACTGTGGCACACTAGAAAGGCCTGTCCCTATCCAACTGTCTTTTAAATTTTATGTCAAAGTAGAACATGGAAGAAATCAACCTTGGGTAGCGAAAGCCTTTGTGCAGGCTCCAACAGAACAGAGAGTGAAATAAAAGGCACACAATCTTCCCCTGGAGAGTTTTTTTTCCACCAGTGCTCTAGAAAGAGCAAGAACAGGAGCCACACACTTGACCAGGAGGTCATGCAACCAGCATGTGAGCAGGTCATGGAAAAGCATCCTGCAAGCACTGCCACAGAACTGGGCCAGCAGGGACCCATCAAGGTGGGGTGAATGCTACGGGAAAGGCCTTCAGCTTCTGCAGCCTCCCAGGCAATCAAGGAAGCACTGAGGGATCGCACTGTGAACCACTCAATTTAATTAGTTGAGAAATACCGGTGGAAACTTCCTGGCCTGGAAGAGGGCAGGCAGACCCCTCGGCAGGACATGGGAAGGTACACTGGAAAAAGCACAAGGAGTTTTCTGCAAAACAGTACTGGTATGCGAGAGGCACACTGAGAGCACAAAGCTTCAACCCGGACCCACGGAATGCGGAGCAGGCTCAGCTACACATAGAGCCAGAGGGTTCTAAATACAGGGGATTAAAACATCTGGCAGTGAAGTCTGAATGTGTGTGAGCCAATCCCACGATCAGGAAAACAGATTTGGGGTCCCTTTGAGCAACTGGTTTCCTTGATTTTCATAAAAAGCAGGAGGTCATGACAGAAATCAACTACAAATGAGCTCCTACTGAACACCAGCATTTACAAGCTTTGAAAGTGGCTTCACATGAGACCTGAAGGGTAGCCAGGTCTGGTGCCCTCATACAGAAGAGAGGAAAAACAGGGAGCTCAAAAAACTCTTCTGATTCCTGTTTGTCCCCAGATCTGTAGTTGAACTTCAAATACAGATGACCCCAACCACAATCTGCAAACACGCCCACAGGTAACAGACCCTGATCTTTGAGATCCTTTTGTTGCAGCTGACAAAAGGCAGAATATTAATAAGAACACAGAAGCAAGTGCTCATAATTAAAGTATCAAGATGTCATGGCCACTTCAAAGAGATGCAAACCAACAGAAGCAGCAGTGCCTCCATCTCTCTGTGTTGTCTTTCTCCTTGTGCTGGCACAAGCATCCCCACAGCTGCCGACTGATCTGCACTGGGAACCGACTCACATATAGCTCAGCAAAGAAAATGGTTTGTTCCAGCCCAAGCTCTTCCCTGATCCAAGTCACCACATGGCCCCACAAATACTTGTGCCAGCAAAAGGAAAGTGGAAGAAGCAGGAACAACAAGCACAGCTGGAACCAGACAACTGGACTGCTGCTCAAGGCAGCCCAGCTTAAAGCTATAATGAAACCAGAGCCAAGCACTTGTAGCACTGTGGGAAGCACAATTATCACAATGGAGGTGGTGGGTTCTGCATCTCTTGAGGCTTAAATAACGAGAGGTGTCATCAATGCAGGGGTTGAGTGCAGCGAGAATAAAATACTCCTATATCACCAGAAGCAGAGTGAATTTTTTCTGGGTTCACTGATGGGAAAACATCCAAACCATCCACAGGGTTCTCTGGAGCTGGTGGCCAAACCTCATGCATAGGCAGCTTCCATAGAAGGGTTCCCAATGATGAGTCTCCTCTGCCCACCTACGGCTGTGGCACCTACAAAGCACCTAGATGGAAGGGAGCCGAGCAGAGCAGGCTGGACACGGGAGCTGCCTTTTCCATCACCCAGACACGTGTGATCCAGACACCAGAAGCAGGTTTCCAGCACCCAGGGCAGCATGCCTGCGCCCAGAGCACACACAGGGGACAGACATCAGCAATTAGCATCCATGTCCACCTTTCTAGAGTAAACCCATTACAGCGCCACCTGCAACCTACTTAGATAACAGCACAGCAGAGCATAAAACATCAGCACTAAGAGAGGGGAGCAGTGGGAAATCTTCTGGAGCACTCTGGCTCTTTGTCCTGTTTGTGGTTCCCCATGAACACGCCCCACAGCTTTGCTCAGAGAACTCCATCTTGCCACCACATGTGATGGCCACACTTTCAGCAGCCACATCCCAACACTCCAGTCATGGCACACCACTCACATGCTACATCTGGGCATGGACTGATGCCAACACCTGCTAGCAGCTCCAACAAGAGCATATCAAGCACAGGCGGTGAGAAGCGAACACTGCCCAGCACTCCCATTCCTTAGGGAATCCAGGAAAATCAGCACTGCCTGGTTCTCAAGAGGAGTTGGTTTCCACGTAGATCCGTCAGCATCTACCAGATGGCTGATGCATCTCAGCGTGCCTGTGCAGGAAGCTAGGATACTACTGCTGGTGCAGTGCCACAGCAAACACAGCCAGCATGGATAACAAGTATAATCACATTAACAACTCAAATATTAACAATTCCAATTATAAACAACAGACTGCCAACAGAGAAAGAACATCCAGAGGAAGGATTGTCTACGCAAGCCTTGTTCTTGTGCTCTGTTCAAAGGTAACCACAGCCGCCTACTGGGTCAGCAGAGCCTGTGCTGAGCCAGCAGAGCCCTTCGTGCCGCATCCCCCATCAGCATCCAAGCTCAGTTGTCTCAGTACTCTGCCCGGGTCTGCGCATTCTTCAGCATCACTAGAGCTCTTAGTTAACAAAGAAGCAGGAAAGAGTGATCACAGAAACTATTTTTGTACACATTTAACTCATTGCAATGATTCAATGGGGCTCCAGAAGACCCTGCTCTGGATTTATTCTCATTACTAGGACAATAGCTGCACTGTAAAGTACTGGCTGGTGCACAAGTACCATGGACACAATCACTGCCTCAATTATACAGCAAGGTAAGAGTCACAAAAATGCTTTTGTCAGTGCAGCCATCACCCCTCATTTGAAAACAAACGACAAAACCAACAAAACCCTACCACTGTATTTTAACAAAGGTATCATTTTTCATTGACATTCTGCCTTTGTAAATTTTTCCTGCCAGCTCTCATATTCATCAGGAGTACGGCAAGGGTTCGGGACATGAGGAAAGCTAAGCCAGCAGCCCTGGTATGACCTTTGAGGCATCAGGGAGCACTGGCTTTGGTTGCTTTAGGAAGAGTGGCTGCCCGTGCCCCCACCTCAAGAACAACACTCTTGGAAGTGCCTCTTAGGGATGACAATATTGTTCATTTAGAAAACATAACACCAATAAACAATTGATGGAAAAAACAACTGCCAAAACTAGCATCCTCCCCTCAAAAGATCACAATACCCAATCCAAAACTTGTGTTGGACCAAAAGCCACCCAACCTCGATGGCAGAGACTCTCACTACTAAAAGCAGCTAAGAATCACTGTTGTGCTAAATAAAAACTCCTCACTGGCAAATGAGATCAAAACTGCCACAAATGACAACATTTCCTATGGAAAGTTACAGAAAACCACCCTGAATAGCAATCTAAAAAAAAAATCTTAGAGGAAGTAACAATAACAAATGCTGGAGCCACCAGAAGACAGACTTTATATTCAGGAAGGATGGAAGCCGCAGCATCTGAGCCATTCAGGCCAGCTTTCTTTGCACGTTCTTTTTCAACTCAGAGCATTCTCACTCACCATTGCACCCCTGCTTTTTCCAACACAACCACAATTCTGTTCACCAGGGAGAGAACAACCTACATTCACCAGCAATGCCCACAGCAATGAGGCCCAATGGGGATCTGTCAAAAGGACAATTAGACAGCCAAGGACTCGGAGCAGAGCTGGTTTGGCTGGAGCTGCTCTCCCTAAGCATCAGCTGATACAGCCAGGGGAGCCGGCCTGTCAGCCTGATGCTCTGATTTCTGCTCCTGCTGGTGCTCAACAGCAAGCCACACACCATCTCCTGCTCTGCCTAACTGGAAAGCAGTTGCAGGAAGAGCTTGCCTTGCTCTGCAGGTGTGTGTGCACGTGCGCACGCTCATGTGTGCCCAATGCACCAACTCATTTACAAGGCAAATAGCAAAACCAATTAAAAATATGAAGTATGGTTCACTACATCTGAGTGAATGGCACCTTCTCTCTCCTTGCTCTCCCTGAAACAGCAGGAGGGAAGTGGAAGGTACACACACACATTTTGGCAAAATAACTCTCAGCCTGCTGTCTTCTAGACTTCATAGAAATATAGAATGGTTTGGGGTGGAAGGGACCTTAAAGATCATTCGGTTCCAACCCCCCTACCATGGAGGGGTTTGGAATTTCCCTTTAAAGCACCGGGCCTTGAATTCAGGTGACAGAAAAACTTACCTCCCGTGTACTGACTGCTACAGAGGAATAACTCCTGCAATAAGAAAGCTGTATTCATCAACCCCACCGTCCCAGCCCATGAGATTTTAAAATTCAAGCCGTTATAACTTTCACTGAGTCACAGCCAAGTGCTGGACCTGCAGACCAACAAATGCAGCATCCTGCACAGCTCCAGGATGACCTCATAGGGATTGTTCCTTTTTAAAGGAAAGAAACCTTCAAAGCAGGGATGGCTGCTGACCAGCAGAGCAAGGGGCTGTGTCTCAGCCAAGTGGAAACAGGAAGGGGAGGAGGCGGCAAAGGTAGGCTTTCCAGAAAAGGCAAGAGCAGGCACGTCTTGATATCGTCTCTTCTGCCCCTGGGAAGGCTGGGCTGTGCCAGGGAAGTGTTTTGCAATGATACTTCTTAGTTCACTGAGAAGAAATTACATTTCCTTTAATAATCACTGCGTTTTAGAGATGCTCTGATTACAAAGGCAATGTTTGTTTGTTGCTAAAGGCTCCAGAATTTGAGAACACAGAATCATAGAATGGTTTGGGTTGGAAAGGACATTTAAGCCCATCCAGTTCCACCTCCCTGCCATGGGCAGGGACACCTCCTACTGGATCAGGGTGATCAAAGTCCCAACCAACCTGGCCTTGAACACCTCCAGGGATGGAGCATCCATGAATTCTCTGGGCAGCCTGTGCCAGTGCCTCATCGCTCTCACAGGCAAACATTTCTTCCTAAAAATCTCATCTCAATCTCCCCTCTTTCAGCTCAAAAACGTTTCCCCTCATCCTATCCCTGCACTCTCTGATCAAGAGCCCCTCCTCAGCTTTCCTGGAGCCCCTTTCAGTACCAGAAGGCTGCTCTAAGATCCCTCCCAATCTTCTCTCCTCCAGGCTGAACAACCCCAACTCTCTCAGTCTGTCCTCAGACAGGAGGTTCTCCAGCCCTCGGATCATCTTTGTGGCCTCCTCTGGACTCACTCCAACAGTTTCCTATCCTTCCTGTGCTGAGGACTCCAGAATTGAATGCAGGACTCGAGGTGAAGTCTCACAAGACATCCACTGCTCAGGTCTGTATCATGATAGTTCTAACATTTCTACAGCGTGGAAATAATAGTTTTAATTATATTTTAAACAAATGGTGTAGCTACATAGTCAAAGAGTGCACCCAAAGGAAATTTCAGTAAGAACAAGCCTTATGTCTATCTGACATCTGCTGTCTCTGCAGCAACAGAGCCCACAACCAATGAACATTGCACTCAATAGCTGTAGGAGGTTTAGCAGTTAAGGTTTACACGAGGAGTAAGCTCTCTGCTTTTACCACATAGCAAACAGCAACTTTGTTATTCAAAATAATTTGACTATAGTTTGAATGATTTGTTAAAAAACCCAGCTACTAATTTGCTCATTGTGGCATCATCCCAACACACATTAAAAAAAAACTAACACTTCCTCATTCCTCCAGCAGCATGGACTGAAACAATGAGTATGAGAGATGCGATCTCAAGTGGGCTTCAGCCAGTCCTGGACAGCAACTGAATGAGCAGGACCAAAAAAAAAAGGAGCAAGCAATCGGAAACCCCTACAGTTCAACTAACAAGGGTAGGACAAGAGGCAAACTGAGCACAGACACAACTTCCAACACTCCCTGGAGAAACCTCACTCGCTCAGGGATGCCTCTAGACCTTCCCAACGGCATAGCCAAGCCTGCCTGTGAAAACAGAGAGGTCAACAGGCTCGATTTGCCCACCCGTGTTGTGCTGGAGTGAGGGTCTCCACGACCCCATGTCAGCAGGCCTGGATAGCAAGAACAATATCACACACAAGACCAGCATGTGGGATTCTTCAGGACACAGAAACAGAGATGCCAGCACAACCATGGGAAATGCTGTTTAAGAGATACATTTCCTTCCAAGGTTACATCTTGCCTGTCACCTCCCTAACCTCTTAGGACTCATAGCTGCAGGGCTAGGATTGTCCCTTCTAAATATTTTTCTATTACTTGCTGACCTCAGAGGGGAGTCACTGGATATGAGTGGAGTGAACAACACGACCTGATGTCCATTGAGTTCAACCAGTCTGTCTGCTAGTTCTGAACAAGGCAAAAAATAAACATAACAACAAGACGAAGAAAAAAACAACCAAACCCCAAAACCCATTACAACCAACTACAAAGCTAAAAAAAAACACCCCTGGGGAGAGAACTACCTGTGTGACCCTGGACACCTGGGCTTCCCCTCTTCTGAAGAAAGAAAACATCTCCACTCTACTCTTCAGCAGCACTGGGACATTTTACCCAGACACAAGTCCTACTAAGTTCAGGTCGCAGCACCCACAGTGCGTGTTGAGACGTTATCGCACTCTCAGCAGAGAGGAGGCAACACAGCTGTCTGAGAGGGCAGGCAGCACGTACACTCTGTGGGTTATTTAAAACTATCAGACAGGTACATACCCAGCAGCAGGGAGGCAACCTGACAGTAGCAGTGTGAGACCTGCACATTTCACATCCGTTTCATTCCAACTAGATGATGATAAAGTTAGACTTGGAGCCCAGCACCTCTTCAGCTGAAAATAAAGGAAACTAATCCACCTCTGAGCTCAGAGAAAATGTTAAGGAAGGAACCCATCTTCGAGTTGTATTTCTACTGATATGGGTCATACAACAGTGACAGGCAGGTGGCTGCAGGAACAGCAATTAATAGAAGCGTCATGATGGGTCACAATTAATGCTGGAACCTCCAGGAAGAGCACATGGTCTCCACAGGATGCCAAAGCCTCCAGAAAGGAAGAAAGGCAGCAGCCACAATGGAAGAATTTTATCAAAGACTGTTCTGCTGGATAAAAGCTCTAGAGATACAGATAAAGAAATACCCGGGTCCTCATCTCACAGCCAGTCCCACCCAGCAGGCAGCACCCCCAGCAGCACACAGGGTGCTCCATCAACCTTTCTGCTGGATGCATTGAATGGAAGAGGAAAACAACCCAGGACTCCTCATCATGTTGCCCACCTGAGGCCCTCAGCACTAACGAGGCTGTGTTTGCACTACAGAGAGATCTGACACACTGAATGGAAGCAAATCTTTACTAATTATATCTGAGCACGTGGGCTCCGTGCCCAGAATAAATTGCCCTATCATGCCACACTCAGCAGACCCTGGCTCTTTCGGGGGAACATGCTGGGACATGCTGGCTACTCTCCGGGGCTGGATTCCAGAGGAACAGGACCGATGACCCCAAAAGGAATTCCTATTCCTGCCTCACGACCTCGCTTCAGCTGCAGCCACGCTGCCGTCCCTGCCACGAAAGTGAAACGAGCCGCCTGCCAAGTCCAGTGACGAAGCGCTGGCCCTTTCCGAGGGACGGAACTCCTGGCTGAAGCAACACGTCAGGCCCACGCGCTCACAGCACCAGGCCATGCAAAGGACAAGTTTGCTGGAGAAAGGGTGCCTGCTCTGTTCTGCAGGGCCAGCAGAGCTCTCTGCATCCAAAGCTCATCACCCTGCCTACCTAGCACAGAGCAAGACATTCCTGAGACCAGGGCCAACCCATGGCTTTCCCCAGAACCTGAAAAGCCAGTTCGTAGGCAGAGCTCTCATAAGTGTATTGCTTAAAAAAAAAAAAAAAAAAAAAAGGGCCTGTCATGGGAAGTCCCAGAGCAGAACAAGTTCTGTGGGAGTTGCTTTTACACAGCAGTAACCTCCTTTCATGGGAACGCACAGGAGCAGGCACAGCGCTGACACATGAGAGAGCCCCTGCTTTCCAGGGGGCCTGAGGGCTGCTGAGCGCACAGATCATAACGAAGCTCATTCCCCTTGTTCCAAATCCACATCCCTTTTGGAGGCTGGCAGGGTCCCAGCTCAGCAACGGCACTGGGCTCCCCGCCAGCCTCACGCAGACAGCGGAGACCTGGGCTGCCCAGCAGTAGCCACAGGGATCTAAGGACACAGCAGGCAGGAGGCATGATAGCTGTTATTAGAGCAACAGAAGGTTAAAAACAAACAGGCAGACAAGCTTTCAGTCACACAAAACCTTTTGTAAAGTCCTTTTAACAATCAAAACTTGAAGGCAGGAAGTATCTGGAAGTTCATCTGTTTCTTCCAACTTTATCAATTGATCTATGAGGGTGGGGAGGCACTGGCACAGGTTTCCCAGAGAAGTCATTGGCTGTCCCATCCCTGGAGGTGTTCAAGGCCAGGTTGGATGGGATTTTGAGCCCTGATCCAGTGGGAGGTGTCCCTGCCCATGGCAGGAGGGGTGAAAGTGTATGGGTTTTAAGGTCCCTTCCAACCCAAACCATTCTATGATTCTATGATCTCACCCAAGTTATCATCTCCCCTCGCAAACCCTGCAGCACCAAGACAGAAGAGCTAGAGAATGACATACATCCACACACTAGAGTCTCAATCCTCCTCCCAAAAGCCTGCTCCCACCTTATCCCATGGGCACTGCTTACCCCTGTGGCCATACACAAGGGCAGCTCCTTGGTTTTGCTGCTCTCCCAGTGTTGCTGCAGTTAACAGCTTGTGCTCCCTCATTCAGAACTCTGCCTTGCCCTTTCCCATTATGTGCCACTATTTTTTCCTTTACTGCAGAATGCCCAGCTTTCTTCCCAGAGGAAATCAGCAGCCATGGGGACAAAAACAGGAAGAAAGAAAACAACTTCCTGCTTGCTCCAAGACCTAGCCTAGAGACATCCCTGACCAACACTGTGCTGTAAAGCCAACCTGCAAGGGAATCAGCAGCCAGAGCCGAGTCTTGGGCAAGGAGAAAGCACCAGGCAGAACTCATCGTTGCTACCACTCAATTCTTCTATGTCACAGGAGGGAAAAGCATAAGTCCCATAGGCCCGAGGGACACAGCACAGCTTCATGTGTGTGCTGCAATGGGGCAAGAACCGCTCACTTTCCAGGAAGCCCAAACATAGCACTGAGGGTGCAATCCTGCAAAAGGTTTATCCAGTCTGGTGCTGATCTGCTGCAATCCTTCACTTCGTGTGAAAAGGCATTCAGCGCCTGAATCCAGAGGAAAACTTACACTCCATGCAAAAAGCAGTATATATCCCGTTTGTTGCCAAAACAATCAGAGTCTCCACCTTTCAGCTCCAGGATGGACCATTAACACCTACCTTATAGAATCATAGAGTGGTTTGGGTTGAAAGGGACCTTAAAGATCATCTAGATGCAACCCCCTGCCATGGGCACAGACACCTCCCACCAGAACAGGCTGCTCAAGACCCCATCCAACCTGGCCTTTAACACTTCCAGGGAGGGGGCATCCACAACTTCCCTGGGCAACCTGTGCCAGCATCTACCCACCTTCCATCGTGAAGAATTTCTTCCTAATGTCTAAAGTAAATCTTCCCCCTTCCAACTTAAAGCCATTCCCTCTCATCCTATCACTCCAGGCCCCTGTAAAAAGTCCCTCCCCAGCTTTCCTGGAGCCCCTTTCAATACTGGAAGGCTGCTCTAAGGTCTCCCCGGAGGCTTCCCCAGGCTGAACAACCTGATCCCACAGCAGAGGCTTTCCAGCCTTCTGATCATCTCCGTAGCCTCCTCTGGCCCCATTCCAACACTTCCATACCCTTCTTACATTGGGGATGCCAAAACTGAACACAATATTCCAGGTGGGGTCTCACGAGCAGAGGTGGAGAATCCCCTCCTTCTCCTTACAACGATGGCTGTGAAAGGAGATGAGAGCTTCCAGCTCCAACCCAAACGAGCCACCATCCCGCAGTCCCCAAGCTCGCAACATCCCAAAAAGCCAGGGGGAAGTCAGACTAACGAGGCACCAAATCACCGGCAGCCGCCGAGGGTCGCTCCCTGCCCGGTCGAGGCGGCAGCCTCGACCGGGCAGGGAGCGACCCTCGGCGGCTGCCGGTGCTGCCCTCTCCTTGTGGCTACCAGCAGAGGGCTACCAAGCCCTGCCAGAGCCCACAACCCCCCTCCCACCCCCCGCACAGCTCCCCGTTCCGCCCCGGTTCCGCACTCACCGTGGGGCTCAGCAGCAATCGGGTGTCCCCCCCCCAACTCTTTAAGCGCAGCTTAAGGGACCGGCGCTGCCGAGCTGAGGAGGCTCCTCCCCCGCGGCAGGGGCCGGGCACGCCATTCAGAGCCGGGGCATGCAAATGGGAGCCGGGAATGGGAGCCGGTGTGGGTCCCGCCGGGGAGCTGCCCGCAGCCCTGACTCACGGCCATGGAATGCGCAGCGCAGGGCGGGACCCACCGGCCCGCAGTGCCCGCCCCCGGGCTGGTGGGGGGGCGCACCGACCCCCGGGCTGGGGTCTGCTCGGGGTGGGGGGCACTGACCTCTGGGCTGAGGGAGGTGTGTAACTGGCCACTGACCCCCGGGCTGGGGTCTACCTGGGAGGGGCACTGACCCCTGGGCTCAGAAGAGCATTGAGTCCCAGGTTGGGGTGTGCCTGGGTGGGGGAAGACAGGGAGACAGTGACCCGAGAGCCTGGGTCTGCCCCGAGAGGGGGCACTGACCCCCCCAGAGCTCTGGGGCTCACAGAACCACAGAATGACCCGAGCTGGAAGTGATACACAAAGATTATCAAGCTCAGCTCCTGTCCCTACACTGGACAACCCCAACATTGACACCGTGTGGCTGAGGGCCTTGTCCAAGTGCTTCTGGAATATTCATAGAATCATAGAATGGTTTGGGTTGGAAGGGACCTTAAAGCCCATCCAGTTTCAACAGCTCTGCCATGGGCAGGGACATTTGCACCAGACCAGGCTGCTCAATACCCCATCCGACCTGGCCTGAAACACTTCCAGGGATGGGGCAGCCACAGCTTTCCTGGAAAAGCTGTGCCAGTGTCTCACCTCCCTTAATGTGAAGAATTTCTTCCTAATGTCTAATCTAAACCTCTCTTCCAGTTTAAAGCTGTTCCCCCTCGTCTTATCACTACAGGCCCTTGTAAAACGTCCCTCCCCAGCTTTCTTGTAGCCCCTTCACGTACTGGAAGGCCGCTAGGTGGTCTCCCCGGGGCCTTCTCTTCTCCAGGCTGAACAACCCCAACTTTCTCAGCCTGTCCTCATATGGGAGGTGCTGCAATCCTCGGATCATCTTTGTAGCCCTCCTCTATTGTCAGGTTTGGCACTGTGACTGCTTCCCTGGGGAGCTGTTCCAGTGCTCCACCACCCTCTGAGTGAAGAACCTTTCCCTAAGTTCCAACCCAAACTTCCCCTGGCATCTCCCTGCCATTTCCTTGGGTCCTGTCATTGGTCACCAGAGAGAATAGCTCAGTGTCTGCTCCTCCTCCTCCCCTTGAGAGGAAGCAATAAATTCCTATGAAGTCCCCCATCAGTCTCCTCCAAGCTGAACAGACCAAGTGACATCAGCTGCTCCTCACACAGCTTCCCCTTCCCCTTCACCATCTTTGTGGCCACCTCTGGACACTCTCCAGTAGCTTTAGATTCTTTTTATACCATAGCACCCAGAACTGCACCCCGGGCTCAAGGTGGGGTCACACCAGTGTGGTGCAGACTGGGACAAATCCCTCCCTTGCCCTGCTGGCCCCAGGCCTGCAGTGTGCTCCCACAGCCACTGGAAACTCTGCTTCCCCTGGGATGGGAGTCAGTCCTGGCACAGCAGGACTGAGCCCCACCACCCTGGCCCATATGGGAAGCCCTCACCATGTTGTCTCCCTGCGCTGGCACAGAACAGGTACAGGTTGGCTGGGCTGCTCCCAGACAGCTCACCCTTTCTTGCTGTTTTGCAGGCCATCACCTGCTCCCTGTCTGTTTCCCCCACGCTCAGGCCTGTGTTTCACATCACATCTCCTCCTCCAGCCATGTGGTTAGTGTATCACCCCCTCCCTGATCTGTTTCTGTTTTCCCTACCCTACACTGTTTCTGTTCTCCTTTCCCTACGCTGTTTCCTCCTTTCCCTACGCCGTTTCCCCCTTTCCCTACGCCGTTTCCTCCTTTCCCTACGCCGTTTCCCCCTTTCCCTACGCCGTTTCCCCCTTTCCCTACGCCGTTTCCCCCTTTCCCTACGCCGTTTCCCCCTTTCCCTACGCCGTTTCCCCCTTTCCCTACGCCGTTTCCCCCTTTCCCTACGCCGTTTCCCCCTTTCCCTACGCCGTTTCCCCCTTTCCTACGCCGTTTCCTCCCTTCCCTATGCTGTTTCTCTCCTCTCTTCCCCAAAGTGTTTCCTCCCTTCCTTCCCTAAGCTGTTTCCTACCTTCCCTAAGCTGTTTTTTAACTTCCTTCCCTAAACTGTTTCTCTCCTCCTTTCCCTACGCTGTTTCTTCCATAGACTCATAGAATGGTTTGAGTTGGAAGGACCCTTAAAGATCATAATTTCCTCTCAGCTTAAACATCTTCTGCATGGTGTCCTCCCACCTTGCTTGCTCAGCCATCTTCACCTTTGCCCTGGGACCGTTGCCGAAGATTTCTCCATCCATCCTCTTTGGAGCATCAGTCAGCATGTATTGCTCACGCTTCGAAGGCAGCCCCCCAGAGAGCCCTGCTAATTACGTTGCATCTCGTTAGCTAATGAACAAACACAGATCAGCCCCAGTCAGTCCTGGCTGAGGTGGAGACCAAATTGCACGCAGAACCCTGACCAGCCGCAAAGCTTAACAAGCACAAATTATTTTCAGATGTTTCTGCCACATAAACAAGGAAAAGAAGTGTCCGGTAACATTACAGAGCAGAGATGAACTCGCAGGCCCTTCAGCAGCTCCTGGGAGGAATGCTCTGGAGCTGAAGCGTGACTCTGACCCACCCCTGCTCTTTCTTAGCCTCCTGCCAACAGGACGTGTATTTTGCAAGAAAAACAAAGCTCTTTCACTGAAACATGATTTCTCGCTCCTGCAGACAGCACTGCTAACCCCATCCCAGAAGCTCTCATTCCCCCAGTGCTTCCCTGCCAGCCCCTTTGAGCCTGTGGAGTGCGATTCTTCTACCCAACTGCAATCATCTGTACTTAGTTGGATAAAATTGACCCTCTTGGTCAAGAATCAGCTCTCCTTGCTCACCTTGCCACCCAGGGTGTTTCTCCTTCAGTGCGCTGAGTCCTATCAGCCTAAAGCTGGGGAGGGGCTCTTGATCAGGGAATGCAGGGATAGGACGAGGGGGAATGGTTTTCAGCTGGAAGAGGGGAGATTGAGATGAGATCTTAGGAAGAAATGTTTTCCTGTGAGGGTGGGGAGGCCCTGGCACAGGTTTCCCAGAGCAGTGGTGGCTGCCCCGTCCACGGAGGTGTTGAAGGCCAGGCTGGATGGGGCTTCGATCACCCCGATCCAGTGGGAGATGTCCCTGCCCATGGTAGGGGCGTTGGAACTGGATGGACTCTGAGGTTTCTTCCGACCCAAACCATTCTATGATCCTATGAAAATACATCGGATCAGGCGACTCAAGGCCAGCTTCTGACTGCTGCTCTTGAGCACGAGCTGGTGCACAGCAGCAGCTCAGTGTTGAGCGGACATTTGTAGAATGGGAAACGGGGAAGCAGAGCCAACTGTCACTCACCAGTCCAGGTCCAGAGCAGGTCAACCAGCCCAACAGCCTTATTTGTTTTCTCCCTCATGAATGCTTGCAGGGTGTAGTTCTGTTTGAAAGGTGGCCTCTGAGGACCACCTGAGGTCCAGCACTCTTCTGGTGCTTGTTATTTTCAACAAGAACATGTGATTACATTGATTTATTTTGTTCTTTGCTGGAAACTCGAATTTCCTACCTTCTTCTTGAAACCCATGAGAAACTGTGATCTTGCCACAATACATGGTTAAGACCCAGCAAAACAGATATCCATCAGCATGTGAAGTGCAGAACTTTTGCTGCCACGGCTCTCTGAAATTGCTTGAGCCACACGCCTGCCCACTTACAGCCAGGCACTGGTGGGTCTGGACCATCCAGGATTGGTGCAGGATGGCCCATGGGTACTTCACATGGTTGTTCAACACCTCATCTTCACCATCACCCACGGTTCTCCCTCCTTCATGCATGTTTGTATGCAAAGCTCCTTGGAGAACTGATCCGGGATCATTAGGTATTAAACCAGGCTGCACTGTACATGGTTCATACATCTGAGTAGGCAAACGGTGGTGTTGGCCTGTGCTTATGGCCACCACTGGCCACGTGGCACCAAGGAGCCGTGCGATGCTCCAAGCCAGCGCAGCCCCTTTTTCCCTCTCACAGCCTGCGTGCATTGCCTAACAGCTATATGAGGACAGCTGGGACACGCCAGGAGCACAGAGGTCTATTTTTATCTGGATCTCTGGTTATCTACACAGATTATTTGATTTGGACCTGCTTTGTTCAGGGTTTAGGCCAAAAATGTGTCCCAGTATCCAGGAAGCACAGCAGAGAGCATCGGATTGCAGCCTTTGCAGGGAAAGCAGAGCTCGCCTTGCCTCCTGTGCCGACACGGAGCAGCGGCTCAGCCCTGGCAGCTGTTCTAGTAAACAGGGAAGTGGTCCAGAAAGGCCTGGGATTTCTTCTGGGGAGGATTAATAACACAGAAACCCAAGCAAAGTCCCAGGGAGTTCCAAATGCAGGTGGCCTGGCCAGGAGCCAGAGAAGGAACTGCCAGGAGCAAGAGGATGGGGATTCCCCTTGGGAAATGCATTTCCAAGGTGGATCCCCTCCTTGGGGAACCAACCGGCTTCCTGGGTACCAGTGGCAGGTCAGGTTTTCATCCTCACCCCCATGTGCAGAGGGAATCCTGTGGACAGGAGAAGTGGGACTGGTGCTGTGGGATCTGAACAGCTGCTACATAAATTGTCTCTTCTTCTTCCTTGCTACCTTGCAGCTCCTGCGTGTGCACTGGCTTTGCTGCTTTCTGCCCCAGCCTCGGCCAGGAAGAGCAGCGCTGGCTGCTCTGAGCACCCAGCCCCAGCAGTGTCCTTTCCCCGTGCCATGGGTGTTAATGGTCCGTCAATCAGTGCAAAATGCATGGAGTGCAGTTGCCTCCTCTCCAGAGCAGCTGCCAAACTGAGAATGATGTTGCCAACCTGCAAAAAAAAATAATATTGACACTTTTTGGAGTGCAAATGAAATACCTTTTGCTTTCAAGAAAAAAAAAAAGACTCTTTTAACAAGCATCTGTGTTGCAACTTGAATTTCGTATCATCCACTAAACTTATATTAACTTCAAAAGCTTTATAGTGGGCAGAAAGTCTTTTGAAGCCCCTGTCACCCTCAGGCACCAGCAGACGTTGCAGACATTACTATACCAGGTCACGCAGTGGCAAGGAGGGACATGGAGGTGACTCCAGCCTGGCGACTGTGTGCGGGATGAGCTGCAGGCTGAGCAAGCTGCAGGGCTGCACATGGAGCAGGGACAGAATGTTAAGCCAGGACCTAAAGCCCAGGGGAGAGGCCCAAAAATAAAACCAAGCGCCACCGTCCTAGTCGTAGCTTATTCAGCCCAAATCAGGATGGATAATTCACTTCCCAGGCACGTTCAGCAAGTCCATGGACCAAAACCAGGAGACAAGACAGGGGAGGAGCCAAAATGCTGAGGATCTGGGAAGGTGGTGGAACCCCAGACCACTCACAGCCACAGGAGCTGATGCCCAGCAGAGCACGAGGAAATCACATCGAAACTCACCCCCTTCATTTTCTGCCCAGATTAATTGCAATTGATCATTCCTAGCACTGGTCACAGGGAATGTGTTTGTGGTGACAGGAAGAGGTGGAGGAGTGGAAATAGCATAAAACTAGGATTTCGTGGCCAGCCCTTACAGAAATATTTGCTTTAAACTATATTTCACCCAGAAAATCCATTAGGCAATTTTCACTTTGGTCAACCCAATGGGGGGATTGACAAAAAGAAGGGAAAAAGCATGTGTAGAGAAGGCTATTGGTTCCAAAATACTTAGGAAATGTCACCTAGCAAAATAGCTGCCTTCTCCCCAGTTTACTCCAACAAAAAAAGGAGCTTTTAACATATATATATAAAACATACACGTATATGTATGCTTCATATGGAAGTAATAAAAATGTCATGGGAGAAGTAAGATGAAACTCTCAAAATATCTGTTATGTAGCCTGAAAAGCTCTTATCATTTTCCAATCCACTCTTGGCAAGAGATGAAATAATATTGCTTCAGAATTTCAAAACTAGACCGATTTATTTCCAAGAGGCGCATGAGGACTCTTATAAAGCAGTCAAATAAAGAGCGTCGTCGCCAAGCATGTGATCAAACCTTGCTGTCAGAATGCAGGCGTGGAAGAGGCTGAATTCAAACTGCACAAATTACCTTTTAGGTGGAGATCTGTAATTCCACGGTGCTTCAATTTGAAATGCTGACTTTCACTTAAACGTCCGGCTTCTACTAATGGGGAATGGATGCCAAAAGGAACATAAGGAATGGGACCTCTTTGGCCAGTAGCTGAGCATTGTGATGGTGTTTGGGGTCCTTGCTGGCAGCCATTGGTGTCACACTTGATTCCCGTACTAAGAGTTGACAAAGAAGATGTGCACAAGCGATAGGAACACAGTACATCTGCTTGGCAGATGGGAAAAGGCCATTCCCAAAGCACTGTGAGAAATGACACCAGAAATGACACTTCTAATATGCTGGGGACAAACTTTGAAGGGGAACGTTCAAAACTGTCAATAACGAGTTATCTGGTTCAGTACAGAAAGGAGACCATCCTGGAAAGGGACTCAGACCCAGCATTAGCCACAACTCAGTTCAGTTACTCATAAATGAACTGAAAGAGTTCATAAAAGAGCCAAGGAATTTTGGTTGGTCTGTCAGAAGTTAACTGCATTATTGAAGAAAGAGCAGAGATACATTATCTTGATGGAAAAATATGAAATCAGTAGTTGGAGAAAAAACTATTTCAGTTACTGAAACAACGCTGTGAAGAACTTGCTCAGCTAAAACAGCAGGGCTTTGTGTAAATCCAGTAAATCTTTAAACAAATCTTTAAGAATAGTTTTGGCATAGGCAAGTAAGAGGCTGAAATTTCAAAGCAAAATCCACTCTCTCTATTTCAGTAACACAAATCCACTCTCCAGCAACAAATAATTAACCGTGTCATCCTGAAGTTATTTAGACTTAAGGAACAATAATATTTAATGTAAAAACTGTTCCAAACAATCTAATTTCATAAGTTCTGATCTAAATTTTATCAGTCCCCTCGTGCTGCCTGGTCAATGGGAAAAGGTATGACTCGAAAGGTGGCTTCTCTTCCTGATCTGCCACTGCTTTGTTGGCTTGGGTCTTTCAGTGCTATTCCTGATTTTTCAGGTTGAAACAGCACCGAGGAGGAGAAGGGGTTACCAGCTTCCAAAGGTTATATGAGCTCTTACTCTGGCACGCCTGGAGTATGGCTTTGCTGCTGAGTTTTGAAGACCTCTGAGCATGGAGGTCCCTCCAGCTGTTCAGGTCCCATCCCAGGGCTGCGTCACTACCGTGGAGGAGAGCCTCATCTTTGTGTGCAGCCAGTTTCCCTTGTCACTGCTGTGGCCTACTGCCCTTGCAGGGTTCCTGGAGCCCCCATGGGCTGTACAAGGTGGGTTTCATTCCCCTCCACCTCATTCTCCACAGTAAGCAAACTGCTCTCTCAGCCCCTCCTCCCCAGCCCTGGCCATCCCAGTGGCTCTTCACTGGGATCTCCAGTGTCTCTGCCTTTCCCCTCTACTGAGGATCCAAAACTGGATCCATGATGCACGTACACTGCAACTCTGGTGCGACGCAAACAGGAGCAGAAGGATTATTTGTAATGAAACCCCATCAACATTGAGCCTACAAACACCTGTTAAACCTCGTCGAGCTGTAGAGATTCCCTGTTTTCCAGCAGATTTTTTTGGTGTAGGAACTAAAGAAGCTGCTGCTGACTTTAAACGAGGAAGCACTGGTGGAGCTGTCTCTGTCTTTCCACACTTTCTGCAGGACATGGCAGAAAGAGGAAGCTGCCAGCAAAGCTTTTAACCAACAGTCTCTTTGTGCTTGCCATTAGATGCCAAACCAGGGGAAAGCAAGGAAGGAATGAAACCCAAGAAGAAAGCAAATGCTAATCTTTATTCCCACCCAAAAGACCACTGCACATATTACATCTCATTAAAGCATTTCTTACAAAAAGTCTAGACTTGGAGCACACGATCCCAGCGGAGCGATGTGGTTCAGCACTAGCCAGCCTACAAATAGCTGCCTTACTTTTTTTCCCTTTTTCCTGGCATGTGAAGGATTTTGAAATCATCTGGATCTTCCTACTGCTTCAGGACTTGCAAGGTCCCAGAGCCAGTCGTTCAGAAAGCTCCTCTGACCCTCTTTGGAAAACTTATGGGTGTAAGCATGACCAAGCTGTCCTCACAGAGCCTTGGCTGAGGCAAACTGTCTGCCCTAGAGACTTATTCCCTCTTTCACTGGACGTGACATTGCACCAGTGAACACGGTCAAAGCTTCAACTGGATAGAAAGCAGAAGGCCATCCTCCCGGAGGGTTTGATAAAACAGAGCGTGTCTTCATTCCATATTGCTACAAAGGCCCTGCATTTCAAGTTGTCCACAAGGGAAAGATCTGTGTAAAATATCTAAGCCTTTCCAAAAAAAAAAACCCGCAAACATTTGGACTCGGTCCATTTTTACTGTAATGTACAGAAATCGCTGGGTGGGGAATTGTTTCAGAAGAGGGCAAAACCTTCCAAACTGCTTGATTCCAGGGCAGATCTGGAGGTTTGCTGCCCTAGTCTGATTCCTCATGGAGCAGACAGGGATTCCTCATGCTTGGACAGGGATCAGCCAGTCGGGCTTCTCACTGGGCTGTGCAGCTTCCCTGGTATGGACTCCCTCCTGCACTCCAACATCCACTATCTGAATCGCAGCCCTCTGTGCCAGCAAGAGAAAGAAGTTGTTCACTATCTCATCCCTATTCTCCCCCCGAATAAAGCCTTGAAGGAAAGGGAAGGGATCATTTCATTTCTTAAAGGGCAGCTGACTCCCCTCTAAATGGCCACATTCTTGTCCCGCTCTCAGAGTGCAGCTTGTGCCAAACTTGGTCACAAAGACGTATTCACGGCTTTTTCCTTCCTACACATTCAGGAGTTGAAAGCCAGTTTGGTGCAAACTCCCCAAAATGACTTATTCAACAGCTGCTCGCCAGCTTCCTGTTTGCAGAGCACAGGGCTGGAGCCAGGGCACGAGCCCTGACACCACGCACGCTGCCGTGGGGAGACCCTGCTCCTCCGGTGGTCCCTGAGCCTGGCAGCGGATCAACCATCGCTGGTGGGGCTCAGCTTGGGCAAAGACCCCATCACCAGGTTGGCCTTTTCACCTCTGCTTTTGGTCTCATCACCAAATTTACTTTTTCTCGAGATCGCTGGTCCCTGGGACAGGTTCCAGCTGTAATAAAGATCTTTTCCCCAGTAAATAATTCCTGCTTTCTTCGAGGGAATGGAGCAAATACTCATCCTCAAGCTACTGAGCACTGAGTGCAGCCAGCTCCTACCCTTGCCAACAGCCATGGAAGAGATTATCCTCCCTGGGATCAAGAGACTCAATGTCTTGTCTAAAAACCTACAGGAAGACATTGGGGGAATAGGGACAAAGCTGCCCTTCAGCCCTTAGATTCCTTTCCAGCAGGAAAATCAGACAAAGTGGACAATCCACTCAACACAATGCCACCCTCCTACCGGCACCCACGGATCCTTCCTGGTACACTCTCAGCTCTATCAAGATATGGGGAAGGGTAGGAAAGACCAGAGCACAGGACTACCCAGGTGTCGAGGTCTCAGGAGCCTTTTGGGGTGGCAGGATGTCCCTACAGGGATCATCATGGGTTTACCAAGCAGAAGAAATGCCTGGGTCTGTGCAAGCTCATGGAAAAATCACTGCCTGCTGTGAGCAGGTCAGTGTTGCTCCTTGTTGCAGAGGGAGGTGACAGGATGTTTTCTCAAGGCCAGCCTTTGGTTATGTGGTTTCTTCACCATCTGTGGCTTCAGTGTGACTGCTGCCAGCAGTATGGTTTCTCCTTTCAGACTCCTACATGGCCTTTCGCCGGAAAACACCCGTATAGTGTCTGCAGTCCCTGTGGCCATGCTTGCTGCACAGCCCACACAGAGGAACCAAGAGCATCTTCATCTCCACGATATCTCCAGTAAAACAATTTGCCTTGTACAAGAGACAGCCTTCCCAAGAACATGCCATGACCTATGTGGAAGGATCCCTGTGCTAACGGACACAGGCATATCTCTTCCACAGTGCCACCATCATTTCAACTCACATGTTAATAACTGAGCAAGCTGGGTCCTCAAGGTTTTTCCCACCAGGCTGGTGGTACAACACAGCAAAATGTCACTCAAGTGGCCCCTTGCTCTTTCATGGTTGCACACATCACACTTGGAGGCTCAAACCATTCTCAGCTGGAATTATTTAATCAGCAGCTTGCTGAGATGCTGACCACCAAAGCTGCCTAATGACTGCACAGATGATCATTTGTGGCAGGTCAGTGGTAAATGAGCTCATATGTGGTTTCCTGGCAGCAAGGCTTTCTGCTCATGGAGCATTTGCTCTTTCAGCTATGGCTATTTGTGAATAAAAGTGTTTGCACCTGTCCCTGGCTGCAGGCTGTAACCATTGCCTTATTGCAGCAGCCATGGCCACCTCCCCGTACCAGCCATGGGAGCGGGACAGGCACCCAACTGCATGGCTGCATCGTTCTCTGCCGCAGTGCACTCCTGAGAGGAGGGTCAGAAATGCCTCTGGCAGGAGCACCAAGCTCTGCTGAGGGTGGATTAGGGCAGGAATGTGGAAGGATTTGACGGCTCAGACACCGGAGACGAAGGACGTGGGTGCTGCAGGCAGGAAGCTGAGGCATGACAGTGTTCACGTCTCCTGGACCAGAGCTGCTGCCCTGAGAGAGGGGAGCCATCCCAGCCTTGTTAGGTTGGAAAGTGTGGATTGCTGCTTTCTGGAAGTGGGCCTATCCCCATCATCACAGAATTATGGAATGGTTTGGGTTGGAAGGGACCTCAAAGCACATCCAGTTCCAACCCCCTGCCATGGGGAGGGACACCTCCCACTGGATCAGGGGGCTTAAAGCCCCACCCAACCTGGCCTTGAGCACCTCGAGGGATGGGACAGCCACCACTTCTCTGGGCAACCTGGGCCAGGGCCTCATTTGGCTCTTTCTACATTGTTGCTGTGGAGAATACAAATGTTTTTGTGCCTTTATGGAGCTGAAGTTTGGCCTTAACTGCAAGGTGACTCGATACCTTGCTGGGCTGATTCACAGGGAAATGCTCTGAGGTGCTGGGAAATGTTCTGAGGTCCCACATCCTCTGGGCTCATTGCACCAGCCCCACTGGCATCCAGATGGTGCTATGGGTGGGATGTGCAGGAGGGACACAGGCTTCTGAGACAGAGCTCCTTGAGCAGACACATCTCTAGCATAAGGCATCAGCATCAGCGTGGGTGCTGAGCTGAGATTCACCCCCAGCATCTTACACACTGATCATACGTAACCCACTCTCTCATACACAGGATGTGTTATCCACAGGCACTACTGGTACTAATTCTAAATGAACCTTTCCAAGGAAAAATGTCTTTGGCAATGTAAATTCTCATCAGTCCCCAGAAGGATCACAGCCAAACATTTAAATCTCCCCAGGAGAAGTGTTTGAAGGAGAGAAGTGTGCCAGCACAGCGCTGGACATACCGGGGAACCAGGGAAGACAGAGAGACCACAGCATCCAGTGCTGCTGACTCCAACTGAGCAATCACAAGGTCTAATATAGTTTTGATGCACATCATCACATCAAAGGAGCCAGCGTGGTAGGTAAGTGGTGTTGCAAGTGAGGCCAGTTTTCCACAGTACGTGCTGTATTCTTACAGTCACTGATTCAGCTAAAAGGATGTTCCGCCCTGGGGCTGGGCAATTACAAATTTAGCAGCTGGATTTATATGTCCATAAATATCTTTGTGGTAACCTTTCTCGTTGCATCTGGGAAGAGCCCAGACAGGAAATCTCAGGTAGAAATGGGAAACGAAACCTCATAATTTGAGTCATCAATCATACGGTAAAGTTAGGAGAGGAGTAAGGCTGAGTGCAAAGGAGTGTGTCTCTGGCAGGTCTTCTAGAAACAGAAACAGCAATTTCTTCTGGTTTCCTGAAAATCTTGTATTTGAGCTTGCTTTTAATTTTCCTGCTGGAAAAGGAATAAAATCTGACCTACTTTTGATCAAAACAGTCATTGGGATCAGACTCCCAGAACAGGCCTGGGCATAGATGCTTCCTTGGAGCCCGCTGAAGCTGGTTGGCTGATGCAATGAGATAACACTTCTCTGGAAGAATTTCAAACAAAGAGTTTCTGTACCAAGAGCTTCAAATAAAATTATCTGCCTTGTTTTTTAGGGCTAAAGAGTCCATCTTAATATTGAAAGGCAGTTGTATTTTCTGTCTAGAGCTTGAGTTTTGTCATAAATTTTAAAAAAGCCTGACCCCGGTCACCAAACTAATGAGGAGCCACTGCTCAAAGTGAAGTCAGCCTCTGAAATCAGCCCTCACAAACAGTTGTTTTTCTGGCCTTTGGAAAATAACTCTTTTCAGATGTGTGATTGGGAATTTGCCAGGCTGCTCTAGATATTACTCCAGAGGTCCAGATGGTACCAGAAGACGTGGAAAATAAGATATGTCATTCTTTAATAAGATTATTGATGTTCTGCCTGGCTATAAAGCACTTTCATTGTAGTTTGGGTGCATGAGCCAAAGGTCTACAGTCCTTCACAAACAGAGGGTGTTGTGCTATGCAGGAGGGACTTGGGTGGGGTTGCATGTGTCCGTGGGGTTGAACACAGCCAGGTCCCCAAGCAGTCCAGTCTTGCTGGAGGAGATGAGAAGTATCTTCTAAACCAGCACTGTGATTTTCTTTAGCTGTAACAGCTAAAGCTCGGTTAGAATGAAAATCCAATCAGCCAAATGGCAAACAGCAAGCCCCTGCCTCAGCCTCTCAGCCCAGCAATCCTGAGAGCTGCCCTGTGTGCACAAATCCTTGAAATCTGCCATCCACTGTAGGTGAGGAATTCCAGAGAATGGGGTTTGGAAAAAGCTGGCATTCGATTTCACAATGAGGACCAGATTTTCAAGAATTCCTGCTGAAAGGAAATTCCAACACATTTCGAAACTAATTTTGGAGAACAGAAATATTTCCATCCGTGTGGGGGAGGGAGGCAATGCCTGTCCCACACAGAGCACTGTCCCCGGCACGGCTCTGACCATGGCAGGGGGTCACAATGTGCCCTCCTGGAGGACAGGGGTGCCTGGCCAGCCAGGACACCTCCCAGTGCCTTGGGGAGCACAAGGAGGGTTCCCATCAACCCCAGGACAACTTCCCAATGACTTGGTAGTATCCACCTCACATTTTTATTTTTACATCTCATTTCAGTCTTGAACAAAAAAATGAAACAAGACCAAACTCTGGAGAGCACTTGCTCAGAATGTCTGGGCAAAGCCACAGTGAGCCCTGCTTGGCAGGCTTTGAGAGGAAAAGCTAAGCCACTCCTCAGCCTTTCCATCTTCTGCAACTAAATGTTCCCAGAGCCCCTCAGGACACAGACACGGGGTTTAGCAGCACTTCAGGAGCCACATGTGGAGCAGAGGGCTGCCCAGCAGTGCCAGCAGCCCATCCAGACCTCTTAGACTTCGTCAGCTGTAGCAGAGTTCCCCAGAGCACAGCCCTCCGCTGCTGTTTGGGCACCATGGGGAGGCCTGAACCACTATGCAGCTGCCAGAGCCGAGGAGCTGAGGGCCTGACTCACCTCCCTCTGCGGGACAGAGCAGGGATGGTTGGTAACCTGAAGGCCACAGCCAGCCCTCACCCCCATGCCTCACCCCCATGCCCTGCTGCAGACCCCAGGAATGCTCCATGGGATAATGACAGCCCCGTGGAATCTGACCGCCTGCTGGACTGCTGCGCACTGCTGCTTGCAGAATACTATTCCTGGCACCATCGCCAGCCCAAACCCCAAACCATAACGCTGCGGCCAGAGCCTGCCCGATTCCCAGAAATTCCAGCAATACATGAGGCAGCTGAATTTTCTCACACCCCCACACGGGAACTTAGAAAAGAAAACCTAAACACAAATGTAGAAGCTATTGGTGGTGGTCACATAAGCCTCACCTGAGCATCCAGCCTGGAGAAGCTGCTGTCTCCTGAGGTGTGAAACCATAGAATCATAGAAAGGTTTGGGTTGGAAGGGACCTTAGAGATCATCTAGTTCAAACCCCCATGCCATGGGCAGGGACACCTTTCACTAGACCAGACTGCTCAAGGCCCATCCAACCTGGTCTTGAACACTTCCAGGGAGGGAGTATCCACAACTTCCCTGGGCAACCTGTTCATTGTCTGAGGGCTTTTCTCAGGAGCTTTCTCCTGGCTTCTCTGATCACAGCCTCTCCCCTGGTGGAGGTCTAGGTTTACCCACACTGATCTTTCACTGAGTTGAAATGTGCTTGCTATGTTGTGAGGAGAACAACTCATTGTGAAACTGAGGAATCTGAGTTTCTACAGGGATTGTTCTAATTAGACACTGACTATTTTTATCCCATATCATCTGTTGGAAATACAACTTCATAACCACGCTGGAGCAGCCAAGTTAAATACTGTAATAACCTTGAAAATAGGCTTAGTGAATTTAATGGCTAACAACAACATTTCCAGCAATAATGCTAACCCAGAGGGATTGACTGGCACAAGCTGGACACCAAGAGAGGCAGGGACAAATCTGCAACCCTTGACAGATGCTCATAGTTATCCGAATCCATCAGCAGAAGCACTGTTGCAGCCACTGAGAAGATGGGTGGCTGAAGTTGCCCAGATAAACACTGTCAAATCCTAGAAACAAATTACATTTACAACAGTTTCTATATTCATGAACATTACTACAGCAGGTCTCATAAATTTTCCAGCAAACTGGTGATTATGGCTAATGGGAAGCAAGCCAGTGGCTTAGTGCCCAGAGCAGCTTGGGAATCCTCAATTCCCTTGCAACTCACTCTAGGACCAGGAAGGAGCAGCACAAAGTCCTGCCTGACTTTGGTCCTGTAGTGCCATGGTGCTGAGAAGCTCAGCAGGCCTGGAGAGCCGTGGGTCTGCAAGCATCCAACATCAGTGGGCTTGATAGAATCATAGAATCATTTGGTTGGTAAAGATCTTTGATATCATCAAGTCCAACCATATCTGTCCACTATTAAACATACTCCTGAGCAAGGTTTATTTTTCCTGGGCCACATGGTGGGACCTTGTACCAGGACAGAAGCTGAGGTCTGGCAAAAGCTCTGGGGAAAAAAAAATCCCTTCTTGTTCCCAAAATATCACATCTTCTACAGTGGGCTGGCTGACATCCAATTACGTGAGCACAGGTTTGGAAGGATCGAGGTTAAACTTAGCTCCAACCGTGCAGAGTTGAGAGCTTATTTTACAGCAGAATTCCTGCTCAGTTTAAAACCTGTATGCTGTCCTCCAAGGCCCTTATGCTGGTCTCCACCTTGTCCCTTTCCTCCCCAGGAGGCACAGAGATGCTCTCTCCCTGTAGTCAGCTGAGTGGTGGCACCACGCCAGCCAAAGACCTGCATCCAGTTTGTGATGTTGGCCGAATGTTCTGTGTATGTGCCTGTTCTGCTCCCCCAGGCACCCCAACACAGCTCCCTGGTACCAAGGAGCCTTTGCACCCCGGTTTCCAGTGCTGCTTGGGCAGAGAGGCTACTCGAGAAAACCCCTGGGGATGCCCAGCTGCAAAAGCTCACAGCAATCAGCTTCCAGCGTCTCATGTACTTCACCGTGGTGAAACTTGCTTCACCCTGAGCACAGCTCTCTGCAAGAAACCAGGAATTCAAAAAATATTTTGTCCAGACAAGTTACCCTCACTTGTGCAGGGTAATGCTCTCCTTCAAGGTGAGTGACAGGTTTTGATCTTAGGGCTGTACAAGAGGTGACTGTGCAGCCGTTTGGCCCGCGGTGCACATTATCCATGCACCTCTTAGAAAATACCTGCCTGCTGGCCCAAGAGCACACCTGGAACATCCCCAGCCTTGGCTTGCAGTGTGCACAGCTTCAAGGGGGATTCTGACACAAAGATTTTCCCCCACACACCACAGTGAGGACAAGGAATTCTGACAGCACTGGGATGGTTAAAAGACCAAACTTGGAGCTTTGAGGGGTTTTGTTTTGCTTAGTTTCCTGTGGTGCCATTTTGGTATCTGTCCTGGGTTTGGAAACACCAGTCCCAGAGACACCAGCTTGATAAAATGCTGTTCAGCAGACTGTTTCATCAGTCCCTGAGGTTTTTGGCTACTGCAGCCCACTATGCCAGAGCCAGCGGCTCATTTCTTTTCCCCTCTGGAACACCTCCATACGCCAGGCCTGTGGCTGCAAACCCCATATCACCGGTCCCACACCCCTCTCTGCCGGTGTCCTCTCCTTCCCCCACAGGTCTGAAACCTTCCTCCCAGCAGTCCCAAAAATAGTTTAACTGCTTCCATTTTTAGAGGCCAGCCAGGCTCAAAAAACATCGCAGGGACGGTTTCTCCTGGCAGTAGGTCCAGATGCCAAAGTCAGAAGCCGAAGCCAGACCCCGGGAGCACCTCACTGCTCCATGGGAGATGATTCTTCTCCAACGGGACCATAGAAGCATGTTGGCCTGGGAGTTCAGCTTCTCTTGTTCCTGACCACACTGAATCCTGGGTATATACATTATCCCAAAACAGGGGGATTAGACACATAGGTCTTCTCCTGGGAAAGGGCAGACAAACAGCATGCTGCAGGATGCCAGGGCAGGAGGAGTTATACACAGAAGCATTTCCTTTCTCATGATCACTCAGTTTATCTTTCATTAGAACAGAGGGGGTTTTTAACTGTGATCAGTCAGGCTGGGAAATCGCTGTGGCAGTTCTAAGTGTCCAGCTAACTGCTTGCTGAAAGCATTCACAAGGGCTCATCTAACCCACTGAAATTGCTCCAGACAGACAGCACTGACTCCAAAATCTATTATATAACATCGAACTTCTAACTCTCTTAGCTGAAAAAAAAATTAAACTCAATTCCAATAGGAAGAAGCTTGTAATGAATTTAGCAATGCCTATGTGAGGTGTGTAAATAACACCCGAGCTATTTGGCTGTAGGTCACTGTAGCAAACACACCAAGCTGTTGTGCTTCCCCTACAAACCTGTCATCGCACACACCACCCCAGTTGGCAAATCTCCTGCCTGTTTTTTTTTTAACTCCCTCAATGTCTCAATCTCCTGTTTGAAGCTGACATCTGGAGAAGTGATGTTGCAGAAATGCTACACACCAGCATGGGATATGCTATGGAAATTAAAGTGTACTGACAGAACAAAATTAATGGACTTTCAGATGCATGTCAATAAGTGATGTAGGGCCTGTCTCTGGTTTCCTAATGCAAAAACAGGCAAGAAACCTTGTTATACTGCGGGGGCCCCTGGAGAGACGTGACATCTGGCCAGAGTTTATGAAAAAGGCACTCTCTGATATCTGTCTCCCCCCAGTCAGTCAACATCTCTTTCGTGTCCCGCTGTCCTCTCCCACATCCTTGTTAAGCCACCCAGTTCTCTCCCATTTTTTTCATCCTTTGTAGCCATTTCTGCCAAGATAAAAGTACATCTTAAACGCCTCCTCCACAGTAGTTGGGGTTTCAGCCATCTGTAAAGATGAGACTGTGGGCAAAGTGGCTTAGAGAGGGTCATGGCAGACGGAGCTTTCATCTGTGTGTGTCTCGGAGTCTGCCTCAGAAACTGGAAAAAAGCAGAAGGGTAAAGAGTGTAAGAAGACCTCCTGCAAGGAACAGGTTCATGAAGAAAGACTTAGAGCAGTCCCTCAGGGAACACGCAACTGCTCTTCGAGCTCTTCGAGCAGTGGGCAGAAAGAGCAGATTTTCTCTGTGATCTGTGCTCATCAGCCTTGTGAATGATGAACATTTCTGCTAAAGCAGCAGATATCTTTTTGGTGAAACTATGAAGGAAACCATTGTTGTTGGGATTCTTGCAGCAAAAGGCCTGTAAATTTGTATGCTTTGAGTAGGGAAAAACGGTGATTGAGTCTGACAGCAACAAGGGACTGCTCGGTCTGTTCATCATAGGAAAAAAACAACCAAAAGATTTTGGTGGAACAGGACCTCTGGAGGTCTCCAGTCCAACCTCCTGCTCCGAGCAGGTCTGGCTGCAAAGCTAGAGAAAGTGGATCAGCATCGTGCCCTGCTGAGTCTGGAAAACCTCCAAGGATGGAGGTCCCACTACCTTTCTGCTACTGTCCCAGGGCTGCACCAGTGTCATGGCGCACGGGAACCAGAGCCTCCCTTGTCTCTACCTCTGGCTTCCTGCCCTTACAGGTCCTTGTAAACCCCACGAGTGGTACATAGTGCGATTTGGTCCCCCTCCATCACCTCCTCCAGGGTGACCAAAGCCACTCTTTCAGCCACGGCAGCAGCTCCTCACCGGGCTCTCTGTTTTGTCCTTGTCTCACTTGTAGTGGCTGCCATTCTGTCCAGAAACATGGTGAGAAAAGTGAACCCAATATATTGGCTGTAGCAAGGCAGTTTTCAATGTTTATTTTTTTCTCTGCAGCAGTTCAGACCAAAAAAGAAAACCCCAAACCCCAACTCTGGTCATTTTATTTACAGAAAGAGGGATGCAGGAATTCTGACTTAGTCCAAAGTACCTTTGGTTACCCTGTATCACTACAGATTTTGTTAAGAGCAGAACTGTCTAACCCACAATCCCACTGAGGACACAATCGCAGGTTTTAATTGAAGCAACCACTGCAGCCCACAAAATGTGGTAAAACACAGTTCCTGCTGTATTTTCAGAACTATGTCAGCAGAGAGAAAACAGAGATAAGTGGGGAAAAGCCATCGGCTACGCAAATGTGATAAATTTTCAGGAAGCAGGAAGAAATAAACTGGGAGCTTAGCTATTTTGAAAGTAATTCCTATTTTTTCAGGGAACATTTATGTTGGCTCCATGTTCCCATCTTTCCAGTCAAAATTCTGTTTCTCACCATGTGACGATGTCTTTTAACAGGAGGCCAAAAGGGATCCACATTCTGACTAAAGCAGCACTGGTGTGCACGTTGTACACACACAACTTGCCTTCAATAGAGCTGCCTGGAGAAGGGCAAGAAAGTTTCAGATCATTGCAACCAGATGTGGTGTCTGTCCCAACCAGCTCCGAGATGAAAAAGGGAAATGAGCCTCTGACAGGCAGCAATCTGCAGTAGGGGAAAAGAAGATCATATTTAGAAAGAGAGCACATATTTTACAGTCCACTAGGAAATATATACATATTCTACTATGGGAATACAATCTGCTCCTGATTTTGCATGTCCTCTTTGGCCACCCATGACAGCGGAAGGGTGAGCAGATGGAGCAGCACTGGATTCAGTAGAGCTATTTAAATCTGCTGCTTTGTGAGTGTCAAGATCTTTAATTAAGGTAGACATAGTCCTGAGGATTTCTGATTTCTTTATAATCACGCCCAAACTGTACAGGAGTGACAGAAGGGGTGCCCTGAGCAATAGCATTGAGAGAGAAGATGTCTTCATAGCATTGGCAGAGAAGGTGTCTTGGATTTAACCTTGGTTATTTGAAAGCTGTTTGCAGAGAGGTGTCCTGGAAGAGCTGGAGCCCCATCACCATCTTTGCCCAATTTCAGGTGCCCAGCAGAGATGATTCCTTAGCACTGGTTTTACCTTCAAAGCCCATTTAAAACCACTTACACAGAAATCCAGCTTATACTGCCAAAAAGTGTTCCTAGTGAGTTTGGAAGAATTACTGCCTTAAATACAGCAAGATCCCTCAGCGAAGGGACTCATTCTTCATTATTAATTAAACCTATACTGGTGTTTTCCCAACATTATTTTATTGGCCAGGCCATGATCTTTTGTTTTGTTACCTTTTTTTTCCTTTCTCTTCCTTTCTTTTTTTTACATTCCTAAAGTAAAAGCTGCAGGAAAGCTGCAACACAGACCTGTCTTGACTGAAGCAGGGGGTAAGGACAGAGATGTTAAAAATGAGGGAGCACTGCAGAAAGCATTAGTGATTTACACTCAAAAGCAAATCTTACCTATGTTGTATAATAGCCCTCAGACCGTTTTTTTTTCCCTGGGAATATCCGAGTTCCCATCTCTTCAAAAAAAGGAGTTCATTTTCAGTGGCAGTTCTTGGAACAGGAACATGAAGTTCGATGCCAACTGAAAAATTGATATGCAGAGGGTGCACCCCGTTGCTTTCCAGTTCCTTGAATTCTCACCCTGGAGCTCAGGCTGCCTGCTTTTTATCTGGGAAACCCTGCAGCAGCAAATAATCACATCAAACCTAAGGGATTTGTTTGAAGACAGATTTGAGCGTTCAAGGTCCCTTTTTTTAATGGGGCCTCAGACAGAAACTGGAGATCCTTCATGTTTAAGTTGTTCTGTGAGCGGTGGAACAAAGCAGTCTCCTAGGCTCCTAGGTACCCTTTCCCTTCCTTTCCACAATAACCTCTGTCTCCTCAAGTCCTCCTGAGGACCTTGTAATGCTGCCAGCTCCTCTATTCCCCCCACACACACCCCATCTACCTCCTGTGCCCCATAAGCAGCATGTGCTGGCTGGCCAGTACCTCTGTGCCGGTTCCCTTACAGTGTAAGGAACTGCCAAACACACTCTTGTTTCTTTTTGTAAGGAGGGACATGATTCTATACCTTTCTCCTCTACCTAGAAACTGGATTTTATAAAATCTACAGGAACTCAGCCTGCTGATTTCAAAGGGAAGGAGACAGATACATAGACAATGTGAGTGCATAAATTTTCTTACCCTGGGAAGAAAGGCCAAAAGGGAAACGTAACAGCAATTTCAGTTACACTGCTAAACTTGAAACAGAAGCCCCAAGAGAGGGAGGTCACTGTCTCTTGCTCTGGCTTGTGAGCCCTAAGATGAGCCCTTATAATCTTTCTTTTAATCCATGAGGACATGCAAGACAGAGTTACAAATCACTAGGAATATAATTAACTTCCAGTGAACACAGAGCCAATATTTTCGTTGCCAGCTCTGTTACATAGGCAGCAAAGCCTCTCTCAGATCAGGTCCTCAGTGCAAACGGATCTGGTCAATGATTATCCCTTGCAAAGAGCTTGTGACATACTCCCTCCAGTCACCTGTTTACATCCCAAATGTTCTGCTATTTCAAGCTTAACTCTTGTGACCTTAGTCAATGATATTCAATCCAAGCCTCCTTACCAGATCCTGCAAGGCAAACAACTCCAGGTCCATTTTAGTAACCAGTGCTATGTCATGCCTGTGGTCAATGACTCTAAATATGCCCACGCCCACATGTTTCCTAAATTTGGATGTCTATGATAGCAAACAACGGGGTCTGGGTGGGCAGTCCTGTTCTACTGAAAAGATTTGGGGGCATTTATCCCCTTTGAACATTTTCTTTCACCTTCTGAGCATTGCCAACATGAATTTATATTTCTTAGAAGAGATCAGCTAAGCAGGATAAGCAAAACAGTTGTGACTCCTGCAGAATGTCTCTAAGAGCTGGATGAGTCAGATAACAGATCCATTGAGCAGAAGATATCTACCTCCAGCAGTGACCAACTGCAAAAGCTTGCAGACAGAATAAAAACAGGTCAAGTATACAGTCATATTTCTGCTAAATGTTCCACCAGACCCAGCGGTTTGTGGCTCAGGGACTTCCCGCATTATAGGTTGTGTGTCTGCGGTTAATAACTTGGCCAGACTTTTCTTGCTGGTATTTCTTCAAAAGATTCTTGAACCCCTACAACATTTTAGTACCCACAGTGTCCTACAGAAATAAGCTCCGCAGTCTATGTATAAATTGTCCCTTGGTTTTTTGATTCTGCCGCTTCCCAGGCCACTTTCTTTCCAGTTCAGTCTTCGTTCACCTTCTCCATGCCAAGTTTTTTAATGAGCCTCTAGGGCAGAGAGTGACTGGCTCCCACTCAGGACATAACTTCTGGTCTCATTTGGACATGGACGTGGTAGCTGCAACACACAGAAGAGATGTCACCCTCAGCCAGTTCAGGGAACTGATTTAAGCACAGCTCTGCAAGTTATTGTACTGGTACAGTGGAGGGGAAAATGCTCTGAAGGACAGAGGAAAGAATAAGTGGCTGGGGGCAGAGAGCCAGTGGAATTTCTTAAATGGGCCTTTTCGCTGCCTACAGCACATTCTGAGCTCTCTCAGCAGAGGGGCAGTGCTGGAGGTGGCTAACAGCTCTCAGGCTTGCAATGCTCGGACTCCACATACGTGCACATATACATACATACGTATATAGACAAATCCCCCCACTCTCATGTACACTCTTTTTCTGGTTTGACTGGTTTATAAGGCATGCTTGCAGTCCAGCTCCTCTTGGTTTGGGAAGTACTGAATAAACTCTCTTTAACACCCTCAGAAAAGAGTGTTTAAAAAAGCTGGGCTGATTTATTGTGCAGCTCCATCTCGTGCCTCCCAACCTCCCACCAGTTCAGCTGAGCCTTTGGTCTCAGTTTCCAGCTTCCCACTGTTCCTGTTCTGTGCAGCTGGGAGAGATCCCCAGGCATAGCTATCCTGATGGCACCAACAAAACCAGTTTCACTGAGGATACCATGCAAGCTCTCAATCCCACAGACACAGTGAGCAGAGCCCAGCAGCCCAGCAGTCTGCCCTGCTCACTTGGTTTTTGCGTTTGTTTCTCTGCACTGAGAAATCCCATAAAGCTGTCCTCTTGGAGAACAAAAATGTCTTGCACAGAAACAAAACATAAAAAGAAAGACTCAGTAGAATCCTTTAATATGTTACTAAATAGGATTTGCCTGCCGTTTCCGGTCCAGTGCTGGGGCTACCAGAAGATGTGTTAATTTATTGTGTTTTCCCATTACATGCAGTGCACTTGCTAGAATTCTTTGCTCCCTGAGTGCAAAGTGAGAATAACGGTATCCAAAATGGATGGCAACAAATTTAGAATAAAACATACACATCTGCTTACATAATGAGTTGAATGGGCTTGGTTCACAGAACCAGGCATTCAATCTGTGGCTCTGCTTGGGCGTGGGAGATACCAAGGCAGCTACGAGCACCTCTCCCTTCTAGTAGCTGGTTAGTTCTGGTACTAATTTGAGGGTTGTGTGTACCTCGAATAGACCCTGACTGGAAATAGCTCTGAATAAGACACACTGGCAGTTGAGGATAAGTAGGAAGCAGCAGCCAAGACTGGATGTCAGGAGAGGCCAGGAGTGGATGTCATAAAAACCCTGTGCTGTTTGGAGTGTTTTCATCCAAGGGAATTCTTCAATAGTTGGCTCACGAACTGTTGCAGCTGTCTTGCAAATGTTGGCCACGTGAAGTGCCCAGTCAACGGTCGTTGGTGGGGAGCTCCATGTGTCTCTCTAGCTGGACAGAGGAGGCTTTCAGCAGATATCACTGAAGCTTGATTAGATGTCTGACACAGAAAAAACTTGACAATCTGTCCCTTTTTCTTTGTTCTGCTTCCATGCTGATCTGCTGTCCTCACTGTAAAAGGACAGTAAGTCAGCAGTCTGCGTATCCTGGAAGCTGTAGGGAACCACTCTGCAAACAGTTTTTGCTCCAAGAAAAGCCCAGTGCACTCTATGCCTGCACTGTGCTGCAGACCCCAGGTCTCAGAAAGCCAGATTTTCTAACCATGGATCCCAAGTCACTCCTCTCACATTAACAAAAAACAGTTTTGCCCAGTAGGGAGGGAAAATTTAATCTTCTCAAACAGATCAGCTTTTACAGGAGGCTATTTTAGGTGTTGATTCTGTAACAGTGAAGTTATTGGACAAATGAAGAACATGGCATATGCTGTAGCTTGGAGCAATTCACATTCCTCAGGTGGTAGAAGCTTTAAATACTTCCTTTGGGCATGAAATAGATCTGCACTCAAAGAAACCAGCATTCCTGACAGTGCCTGCCCCACAGACTCCCACAGGAGAAAGTCTGCAGAGCTGAACTAGTCTGACCCCAGGAAATCCTTCCCACATCTCTCATTCTTGCTTAGCTGCTCCTTTAATTTTCAGAATCTGCTGAAAGGCCAGTTTGATGTTTAGTTATCTTCCTTTTCATGCCCTTTCTTGGTCTTCCTTTCTTATATTAATAACACATTAAAGATGGGATGTGAACCGTGCAAGTCAGGAAGTCCAAGATGCTCTTTCAGAGACGCTCACTACGTCAACATTGTTAATGATTTTTAAAAACACCTCTTGCTGTCTTTGCTAATAACACAAACACTAATTTCAGACTAGAGCTAAACTCATTTATGTAGCCACAAGGTAATATATTTCCAGGGAATCCCAACTCTGACGAGCTTCTCTTTGTCCATTTTGACTAAAAAATCATACAAAGATCTCTAATTAAAATGTCATAGAATCATAGAATCATCTGGTTGGCCAAGACCTCTGAGATCATCAAGTCCAACCGTTCCTGTCCTCTTAATAAACCATGTCCCTAAGAAACTTATCTACCATAATTTAAGATGTATGCATGCTTCCTTCCCTCTCTTTTTTACACCACTATGGAGCTGTGCTATCATGCTTCACAACAGTGCTTCAAGGGCTTCTCAGTGCATTGTTGGTATTGCTTTGGGTTCCAAAGTACATTAGCTGATTCTTCATGGTCAAAAGCAACAAATATTATGCAACAGACTGAATTTGCTCCATTCATGGTTCATTTGTGGATTTTTTTACATCTTCTTATTAAATCCCTAGAGGGATTTAAAAGATGTGGAGATGTGGTGCGGAGGGACGTGGTTTATTGGTGGAGTTGGCAGTGTTAGGTTTACAGTTGGACTCACTGATCTCAAAGGCTGTGGGGAAACCTTAGAGCAGCCTCCCAGTACTGAAAGGTGCTACAGGAAAGCTCTGAGTGGCTCTTGATCAAGACAGTGCAGGGATAGGACAAGGAGGAACAATTTTAAGATGAAAGAGGGGAGATTTGAGATGAGATCTTAGGAAGAAATGTTTTCCTGTGAGGGTAGGGAGGCCCTGGCCCAGGTTGCCCAGAGCAGTGGTGGCTGCCCCATCCCTGGAGGTGTTCAAGGCCGGGTTGGATGAAGCTTTTGAGTCCCCTGATCCAGTGGGAGGTGTCCCTGCCCATGGCAGGGGGCTGGAACTGGATGGGCTTTATTTGCGGGCATTTTCGGTATCAACATCCGTGGCGCAGAAAATAAGCGCTACTACGCGAGATACGGCTGCAAATCACTTTGATTGCGAACCACCGCCATCTACAGAGCGAGGCACTGGGGAAAGAGAGCCCTCCCCACCCCTCACACCCACAGCGAGGCTCTGCCAGCCTCGGGCGCGCCTCCCCCGGCCACGCCCCTCAGGAAAGTCCCCGGCTTCCGCGCGGCCTCCGCGCCGGGCCTGCGCTGTCCCAACCCCCGCACCCACCCCGGAAAAGCGGCGCTTGGCGGCTCGGTGAGGCCCCGGCGGGGATGGGGCGAGGAGAGGGAGGTGCGGGTGTAGACCATGGGCTGAGACCGGTAGCGGCCTCGGCATAGCCCGCCGACCGGGCCCGCTCTGTCGCCGCCGATGTCGGGGCCGCTCCCTTTCCCAGCCCCTGTTTTCCAGTCTCCCTTTTTGTGTTTATACAGGGTCTAAGGGCTTTGTTTTAGTGAAATCCCAGCTGTTTCTCTTCACCTGTGGAAAAACATAGAACCGTGAAGTGGCTTGGGTTGGAAGAGACCTCAGAGCCCATCCAGTTCCACCCCCCTGCCATGGGCAGGGACACCTCCCACTGGATCAGGGGGCTCAAAGCCCTATCCAGCCTGGCCTTGAACACCTCCAGGGATGGGGCAGCCACCACTTCTCTGGGCAACCTGGGCCTCCCCACCCTCACAGGAAAACATTTCTTCCCAAGATCTCATCTAAATCTCCCCTCTTTCAGCTGAAAACTATTTCCCCTTGTCCTATCCCTGCACTCCCTGATAAAGAGCCCTTCCCCAGCTTTCTTGGAGCCTTTTTCAGTACTGGGAGGCTGCTCTAAATTCTCCTCAGGGCCTTCTCTTCTCCAGGCTGAACAACCCTAACTTTATTTTAGCCTGGAGAAAAGGAAGCTGTCTACAGCTCCCTGAAAGGAGCGAGGTAGCAAAGTGGGTGCTGGTCTCTTCTGCCAAGTGACAGGCAATAGGACAAGAGGTAATGGCCTCAAGTCGTGCCAGAGGAGGTTCAGATTAGTCATCAGGGAAATTTTCTTCACCGAAAGGATTGTCAGGTACTGGGAGAGGGTCTTAAGGGAAGTGGTGAAGTCACCAGCCCTAGATGTATTGACAGGTAGATGATCAATCATGGGTAACGAGACAAGTACAGAATATATTTCCCACTTACACGCATATGTATAAATTTTCCCAGAAGTCTTACACATATTCTGTTATTTTCCAAGGACTAATTTTGATGTTATGAACCTCAACAACAGCCAAGTCTCTGCTAATTGGAGCCAGCTCCCTTTCTGACCAAGAAACAAAAGGTTTTAGCAGGGCCTGTAGCAATAGGACAAGGGGTAATGGTTTTAAACTAAAAAGGGAGAAATTTAGACTAGATGTTAGGAAGGAAGCATCAGCACAGGTTGCCTGGAGAGGTAGTGGATGCCCCATCCCTGGAAACTTTCAAGGTGAGGATGGATGGGGCTCTGAGCAACCTGATCTGGTTGACAGTGTCCCTGCTCACTGCAGGGGAGTTGGACTGGATGACCTTCATTGTCCTTACCAATCCAAACCATTCTGTGATTCTATGCATTCTGTCTGGTAACGCAATGCAAACCCCACACAAATAGTATCTGCGTGACAAGGATGCTGTAGAAGTTAATCCTGACTCCCTACATACACAACAAGCCTAGAGAACAGGAAAAAGTGACCTTCTGGCTAAGGGGAGAGCCTCGCGGTTGGATCAGTCCTGATTTAATTACCTAGAGCAGCACTTGAGTGTTCTGAGCCTGCCTCATGACTGGGTACAAAGCATGGCTGTGATTCCCTCTGCATGGTTTTGTTGAAGAGCTCATGGATTTTTTGCAAAGTGAGAATACTAAGATCTGCTTTTGAGTAGCTTGGTCTGAAATCTAAAGGAAATAATCTGTCTTTCTCTTTAAGTCAAAGATTTATCACAGGATTTCCTGCAGCCCTCCTTTGTAAAGCTGGATATGCAGCAGATCCTTTCCAATGAGCCTGAGCTGTGAGACTCTGCTTCCATGGTCATGCAGAGAGCAACACCAGGATCCTTTTGCAGGTAAATCACAGAATCATGGAATGGTTTGGGTCATGGATGCCTCATCCCTGGAGGTGTTCAAGGCCAGGTTGGATGAGGCTTTGAGGAACCTGATCCAGTGGGAGGTGTCCCTGTCCACAGCAGGAGGGTTGGAACTGGATGTGCTTTGAGGTCCCTTCTAACTGAAACCATTCTATGACTATGATTCTAACTCAAATCTAGGTGGCTAAGCCAGCTAACATCCATTGACAGTACTATATTTAACATGTTTGCTTTCATTTAATATGCAATTTTGGCACTCAGTTAAAAATAGCAGCTGGAGTGTTGGGTGGAGGTGGGTGGAACAAAACAGAACAGAACAAAATGGTTTAAGAGAGTCAACCAAATCGGAACATAATTTTGCTGTGAAGGATTTTGGGGTTTTTCATGGCTTTTTATCTCTCTCCCTCATTTTGTCTTCCTTGTTCTATACAGAAGGACAAGTAAGTTTTCTTTACAAAAAACTCAGGATGTCCAGTAGGCAGTTGGAGCAAGGACTGGAATTGTAAGGATGTCTTGCAGGAAAAGACATCCCCAGCATTCAGTAAGGTGAATAAAACTATTCATTTTGCCATACTTCTGAGGCAGGAGAAAGATTGCACATAGAGTCGAAGTCTGCCTGTGAAGAGTTGGTTTTGTATTTATAGTTATAATATATTAGCTCTTGCCTGCACTCTGCTTTCAAGGGGTTTTTTGCCTGCTTCTCAAACTGTTGTCCACGAAGCTATACATTATTAACTTGCTTCTGGTTATTAATAGGTTAGTTTGGACAGGTGGATGGAAATCCTTCTTGCTGAGAACTTAGGGAAAGATGTGGATTAAAATGAAGTGTCCATGCAAAAGGCTATGGAACAACAGGCAGGAACAAGTTGCTGACCCAGAGGAAGCCCCAGGCACAGTGCTGCCAACTGTGGTCTCTCCCTTCTCACTGAAAGCAACACCTGCGGAGTGGAGAGCAGCAAATATGTCACTGCTTTTTAAAGAGCATTCTAGGGAAAATCTGTGGGCTGCAAACCAGGAAGTTTGACCTCTTCCAAAAAATACAGCACGGCAGAATTCTTGGACACCTGCATAAATATTATATAGTGGGGAAGAGCCAGTGTGGCTTTTGTAATGGAAAGTCATACCTTAAAAAAATGTTGGCATTCTCTGAAGGTCTAAATAAGTATGTTGAGAGGTCTGGTTTACGGTCTGTACTCAGATTTCAGCAAGCTTTTATAAAGGAATCTTCACCTGAGCAGCTCTTGACAGAACAAGGGAGTTCCCTGTCATAAATAAACAGTTGGTGCAAAGATAGGGAAGAGGACCATTGGGGTGCCACAGGGGTGGTTTGTAAATGACCAGGAAAAACAATATTTCCAGCTGGCTTTAGGTTATTTGAGATGGTAAAGAAGAGGCTGAAGGTAATGAATTGCAAATGTAAGCTGATTCATGTGGGTGGGAAGCAGTCCTAATTTCACACACAAAATGAGTGAAGTTTTGGAGCCATAGTGACTAATTCTGTGAAGCTTTCTTCATCAGTGAAGTCTCAGCTTGGATAGTTTTACACAGGTTCAGGGAAGACTGCATAAGTTCAAAGTTACTAAGTACACAGGAACTGTGCCTGGTTCCGAAGGCTCCTGTCCGGAGACACAGGGGATGCATGGAAAAGCGTTCTGTGCTTATTCCTTTGTTGTTCCCAAGGCTTTGACCTGTGCTGGAGAGCAGGTACAGGGAGTCGTGTCCTTTGGCCTGACCCAGAACTTACCGTACATATATTCCCACATGAAAACTGGGAATTCATATGAGGAACTGACTCTCCAGAAGTGACAATGTGTTCTTTTGTCTGCTTCTCCATCATGCTATTAGAGAGATAGATGTGCATGAGGAAGACTTTGCAGCTGCTGCAGGTACCTGGACCTGGGAGCAAATTCCTGGTGGTATCTTTTTTATCTCCTTTTATTGAAAGCTCCTTAAGTACATAAGGAAATACCTACAAATGCAGTCTTTATTAGAAGGAAGCCTGTGTAGACTCAGTTGTGCCTAGACTGCACGGTGTATCTGCTGCTGGGCTGTATTTCATACAGGTTTTCAGTGTCTTTCTGATTCTGGCTCGGAGAGTCCCTAACCGTGTGCCTGAGACTGGCCCAGCAGCCCTGAACAGTTTTGGCACTTGTGCAGACTTACCCAGCTCTTGATCTTCCTTTTCAGACTTCCATACATTTTTTTTATGTCTGTGTATACACGTGCTTAACAACTTGTAGCTGGTTTGGTTACAACAGCATTAGTAGAAAGTGATTAAACCCACAGCTGATTCTTATTTGAGGCACAGAAGTAGAGTTTGTTTATGAAATAAGCAAGAAAATCTAGATACAAATGAAGAGTCGCAGAATTTGTCTGTAGAATTCCATGTGAAGAGATAGTGTCTCTTGCTTCCCAAATGTATAGGGCTTGGGTACTTGGTGTGTGTTGTCTCCTCCAGTGTGCTTTTTCATAGGGAAGAAGGGATTTGCATACACAAGCAACATCCCTTATAAAAGGTGTAAATGGGCTTTGAAGTATAGAGGTTTTTGTTTCATATCTAGGTGTGAACAAGCAGGGTGGTAAAGGGCAGACTGGAGTGTTCCTGGATTTCTGAGATGGTATTGCAGTCCCCTGGTTCCACATCGCTGCTTTTAAAGCCATCACATTTTTGTATGTGCCCCATTCCTCATGATTCTAAGGCAGTATCCTGCTGCTTCCAATGAGAGTCGAAGATGCTGAGATCTGTGTAGGATCAGCCCACAGCAAAGAAATTACAAGTGCCTAATGCTGCCAGTACAACATTCACATGGGAGCGCTTTCAGCTTTTAAGAATGACTTCATTGGAAAGGAGATGGGTGCCAGGCAGCTCAGACCCTGTTCCTGATGTCGCATTCCATAAGAGCACAAATTAGCGAATGAGTTAATGCTTCACTCAAATTGGCTGTGTTTTCAGCAGGTCTTTATATGTGGCTGATGAACTGGAAGTTCCAGTTAACACTGTTGAAGAGGTCTAGAGGTGCTGTCTTCAGCATGCAGCTCTCCCTTCTCTGAGTCTTCTAGAGGGTCAATCTGATACAGAGAAGTGTTCTCCTCCGTGCTTTCCTTCCTGCAGCCTTTTTCCCATCCACAGGCTTTCTCCCTGGCAGGACCCTTGCAGGCGACCAGGGAATTTTGTCTGGAGCAGGCTGCTGACTTCAGACAAAATCGTTAAGGATTCCCAGCAGGTGAAAGACCCACTTCAGAGCAGAATACATGGCAGGGAGCTGGCCCTCTATGACAAGTCTCTGATAGTGCCAAATTATTGCACTAAAGAATTAGATGTTTAGAAAGAAAATAAAACTATCTCACTTCTCTGCCAGTCATGCCAATGGGATTTTCTTTTGCTGTCTATTTTTATATGTTTGTGTCTGGATTCTTCTGAAGTGGAATGTGAGGCTGCCGGGCCCTTGTGCTCCAGTTAAGCTGTGTACACTGCATTTGTTTCAGTGCAGTTCCAGGAAACTATTACTGGTGGATCTTTCTTTGTGAGAAACATTAGAGCAAGATGAGGATGAGGTTTGATGGTGAAGGTTTTTGTAGTCATGTTTAAAAGCTGATGGTCTGGTGAAAAATGAGTGGCAACAGCTGCCTAATTGCCTTCCCTTGCAGGTTCAGCTGTATGTAGGATTCTTTATCCATTTATAATTATGTGTGATGTTGAACCTTTGCTTTTTTTCCCTCGTATTTCCACATAGTTGAATTTCAGAACTGATGAGGCATCTTCTAAAACCTTGACCAATGGAAAACAGCAAATTGTTCTGGAGCTAATGATGCACTGCTGGGATCATGATTCCCAGCTCCTAAAACCCTTAGCCTATATTTCAGAATGCTTCATACAGTTAATAAGTGAGTTTTTTCCTGTTTGACAGCCATAGGAACTGCAGCACAGAAAAAGAAACATTGACTTCTTGAGGCTCACCTAGAAATTGGTGACAGACCTGGGAGAGCAATCGCAGGTTACGCAGCTGCTTCCAGTGCCGCTGGCTGGAACCAGACCACTCTGCCTCTGTCTGGTAGGTTGAATTTAAAGCTGCTTTTGTGGAAGTTCTGACACAGACTTTTCTACAGCATGAGAAACAAGTTTATCACTGAGACTGTAAATAGGGCATCTCCCAACTGAGATGCTCTGTGTCCTGTGGAGTTTCAGATTCTGATCCATTTGCATTAAAATGATTGTAGACTTGCTGAGCTGGCACAGGTTTTGAGGTGGTTGTTTCCTATTTTTTCGTGTCCACTGAACAGATTACATTAATTCTAGGTAATAAGTATAGTGCTTGGTCATCTTTGTTTTCAGTTTCTGAATTTCCTAACCTAACAGTCAGCAAACTTATGTTTGCTGCCAAGTGGAGCAGAGCTGCTTTCTGTCTGCTGTCCGTACAAGATGAGTACTCAAACTGCAGTTTTCTGTTTACCCAATATTTGCCTTGCCTGGTGTAGACACAGCTAAATCTGTCACCCACTTCTGTAGTTTGCCTGGGTTTTCTGATTAATTACAACTTTCAGATTCATTGTTGTGGAGAGATGTGCAAAAATAAGAGCTAAATAAGTGTAGAAGTGAGTTATTTTGAAATAAGCTTTGTATTCCTAATTATATCCATTTTCTAGAACTATGCCAAGAAAAAGAAAGCTGTTGGCTCAATTAAGTGCTCTCCAAAGCAGCTCCAGCTTCTCCCCTTTTGATGCCTTGGAGAACCTGAACGTTTTGCCTGATGGGGACTCTGCTCCAAAAAGCAGTAAATATTTTGCAACAGAGAAAACAAATTCTTCCCGGCTTGAAGCAGATTTTTTCAACCAGCCCTGTGTGAGTCTGGCCAGGTCCTTTCTGGGACAGGTAAGCCCTGGACACTGGGAATGCCATACTGGAACACGTGCTAGCTGATAACTTAGTTGCATAAGTATGGAATTCTTTTTTTGCCATTTGACTCCAAGGCTTTGCTATTTTAGGACTACAGCTCTCATTCCTTCTCTTGTTAAGTTCAGTGGAATTTAAAGACTAGTAGCCAAATCTATTTTGGATGAAGCCAGAGGAGGAATTTTTCAGGTTTATTTTACTGTCATATTTCAGAAATAGTTTTTTTATGGATTTTTTTGTCCCTTTTTCTGGTTTACAGCAACGTACTTTGCTGTTTGTGGTTTGAAGGTTGTTTCAGGCCCATTATTTTCCCTCCAGGTATTCCTGTATTTGGTTTTGGCTCTATACTGCCAGTACCCTGGGTTAGCTCACTAATGAACACCTTTCTGGGGTTATTAACACAAATGGCAACAGGCACGGGCCATTTGTGGAGCCATCTACGACTTCACAGTCCCACTGGAAATTCCCTCTGGAAACTGCTGTTCCTGCCTTCTGTTTGAGTTTTCAGGACATTACTTGTTCTCAGAAAGACTTTCTCCCTCATCCCATTGCAGCAACTTGGAGGAATCTTCGGACCTTGCTGAAATCCTTTGGATCTTGGAGTGGGAGAGATTGAACATGTCTCTTCTGCTTAGTGAATCCTTCAAAAAGCTCTCCCACTCTGTTTTTCCTATGAAAAGTTCCAGTCTGGAACCTCCTAAACACAATTGCAAAATGTGTTTTTAGTTTCACTGCAATGGTCTTATCTCCTCTGAGTCTGTTTTATACCTTTATAGTCTGTAGGGTGAACAGACTCTCTGGCCTTTTAATTTTTTAGATAACTTCAGGAATTTGTTCCACAAACTGTTGGCTTTGGCCTCTTTTGCTGTCTCTGGCTTTGTTTTATTTTCTAAGGGTATTGTCTTGCTTATAACTGACACCTTTGCTCTGCTTTTTAACCCTGCTGGGATTTTTTTGGTCTGTCTTCACCTCTCTCTGATCCCTCTTGTGTGTTTGCTATCTTTATAGACATCCTGCTAGAGGCTCGCCTTTTCAGCTTTAACCTTTGGCTGCCTCGTAAGCTTTTCCCAACAAGCTTCCTCACTTTATGTAGTTTCCCCTTTTTGCTGGTAATAACTCTGCTGATTGATAGATTATTTTTGGACCTTGATGCTTATGGAGGGACACCGAACTTTACACTTTGTGGTCATGATACAAAGTTGCTTTGTGTTTTGCTCTGGATCAGTTTGAGAGGTTGGTCTGTACTTGTGAGATCCCCAGTTGCTGGCTCTGCAAAGCGTTTGATGTGTCTGAAAACCCATAGCCTGTGTCCTGCCCTGCTGTGGTATTGACGTGGTCTGCATGAGGATACCTGGAGTCACCTGGTACTGATGCATTGTTTGTGGTCTGAATGACTCCAACATCCTTACACACTCACGCTGCACAGATGATATTTTAGTCTGAATTTTCTGCTTTTCCTTTTCAGGCCTAGAATTACAAGCCAGACAATTTCTATGTTAATTTTAGATTTCCTTTAAAGCATAACACCTGCTCTCCCGTGACCTACTCCATCCTCTCATTTTCTTAGAATTATAACTATAATGGTAATTTAGTGTTTCATTCATTATCTTCATTCTAACAAATAGTTGAGGTGTCTGGAATATTGATATTGCTTACCTTAAACACGATAGTTGAGTTCTTAAAAACAAAAATGTACCCCAGAACATACAGGCAGTAAATGGCCTCTCAAAATGAACTGTCATAACATCAAGATATATCCTGAATGAGAAATAAAAATCTCTATAAAATAGTTTACTGTGAGGTATTGTGAACCGTCACCATTTTAACTGTGAATATTTGGTGTCTCTGAAGAGTCAGGGAAATGCCTACATGCTTTTAAAATAATAACCAAGCCATTGCATTTCATCACATTGAAGGAGAAACGTGGCCACACGGGTGTGCTTTTGGGGTGTTTACAGGCAGTTGGTAAACACTAGTGCTTTTCTGAGCTCACTGCATTTTTCCTAAGAAGAGTAAAGTGATCATTTTCAACAATTTGAAAAGTGCTGTAGGGAAGCCCTGAGTTGCAGCATTTGAACCTGACTGCTGGAGCACCTACTGGGCCAGGTCGGTGACTGCACGAGCAGTCCAGCACAAGCATCTGCTAGAGATTAAGCTTTGTTCCTCGAAGGTCATTTTTGAATGGCTGGTTTTCAAATATGGAAGTGTTGAATACAGTATAATTAAACTGATAGCTGTTGCCTAAATCAGACTGTACTGCACTATTTCTTAAACACACATTAAGTAAAATATGAAGTTTAGAAATGGGGTCAAACCACAAAAAGCTTTGTACGGAGTTTAGGGAATGTGTTATTTTTAAAGAGAATCTTTTCTGTGGCATGTTTTTTTCCCTGCATCTGCTTTGTTTTATTTAGGGAGGTGCCTGCAGCAAGGAACACACTGCAGTATCAGAGATCTGCTGTTGTCTGGCTGGAGCCAATTCCCAGCTCTCCTGTGCTGCCCCTCTCTGTGGCGCAGAAAATATGGAGACAGCATTGATAGTGACTCTGGTCGTGATTATCTCTACGGTTAGGGAATAGGATGTGTCTGAAACGTCTTTATGGAGAGAGACTGTCTAATCAGAGCAGTTAATTGGTTGTCATATTTCTTCTGATCTAAAGAATACACATTCATGATGCTTCAGGGCTGATACTGGTAGTGCTTTTTGCCTTACACCTGGTGGGCTGGGGTGGAGAATACAGAAAATAATAACCACAAAAGCAGCTCTCTGGGCTTTATTGTATATAGGAGCATAAACTGGTTCTTTATGACACTGCCACAGATTGACATTCCTGGTGTTTTCTGGGGTGAATTCCTGGCTGTGGCCTGGCCAGTAGAAGCTGAAAAAGCTCACGTAGGCTTACAGGCTGGACTGATAGATGGAGGGGAGAGTATGTAGTACCACCTGGTCCTTTTTTCTGATTTCCTCGTTCCCACAGCTCTTGCACTCTGGTTATTTTGTAGAGGGTTGCTAACTGATGCACTCTGACCTCTCTTTCAGATTTTAGTTCGCAAACTTCCTGACGGCAGAGAACTCTGGGGGAGGATTGTTGAAACAGAAGCTTATCTGGGTGGGGAGGATGAAGCTTCCCACTCAAAAGGTGGGAAGCAAACACAACGAAATGCAGCAATGTTCATGAAACCTGGAACTCTGTACGTGTATCAGATCTACGGGATTTATTTCTGCGTGAATGTTTCCAGCCAAGGTAAGCTGAGGCTGAAGGAGTTTTAATGCCTGTAGCATGGGGCTGATATTTCAGGCTTTGTTGCAGTCCCTTGTGAGATCCCAATGGGCTCTGGGAAGTCAGTGAGTTGCTGTCGTGGTCTTTCCCTGGGGCCTGGTGTTTGCCACGTGAACAGTTGTACCTGTGGACAGGCAGCGTGTTCGCTTCCAACATTACAAGCAGGGCCCATCTCCAGCTGTGCAGTGACCACCCAGGGGGGTTTGGTCCCAGCTGTGACCTGTGTGAGTTGTTCAGGCCTGGAAATAAAGACTCAGGAGAATCTTGATAGGTGGAGCTTTCGGTTTTCATGTGATTCATTGAACTTTGTTCCTTGAAAGTGGTGATGTAGAAGTAAATTCACAGTCTAATAACAGCCTAAATCTTGGTGTCTGTTGTCATGACAAGCAACTCTTCTGTCTCCTACCCTTATCTTCAGAAGCTGTAAATGTTGGGGAAAACAAAAAGGTCAGAAATGTCCTAAGCTTAAGGAAGTAGTCAATGTGGGAGCATTATAGCTGCTTTGCTGTATCTTAAAACAACAAAAAACCCAATACAAAATACACAGACTGTTACAGAATCTTCAATCTTCATTTATTATTCTCAAAATAATATAATCAACCCCTAATCAAATTATTCTGGAATTCACTGAGACTCCTTCTACAGCTCCTCTTAACATGCAAGTGTTACTTGTAAAGCTTGGGGTTTTTCTTTCCTGTAAGAATGACATTTGCTGTGCAAAAAAGCTATCGATTAATTAGACGCCTTGAACTGGCAGCAAATCTGTGTTAGATAAATACTGATTTTATTAGGAAAAAAAATCTCAAAACTAGTTCTTTTTCACCATTTCAAAGATACAGCTTCAAAAAACCCCACCGCTTGTGTATTCCTAAGTGGAAAGCAAATGTTGGAACAGTGACCATGAATCCTTGGGTTCTGGCCTTTGGACAGGAGCCAGGCTGAACAGCAGTGCCAGGTTATACTGCGGGGGAAGAGCCTGTCTGTCTAAATGGAGGTCTGGAGCCTGGAGGATGAACACATGGGAATTGCATTATGCTGTCTCTGCCAAATCTGCTCAGATAATGAAAGCAGAATGGTTCCTTGTCCAGGATGGGACTCAGTGTTTGAACTATTAGGAATAATTAATTTTTATTAAAAAAAAGATGCTTAGCCTTTGAATTCTAAAAAAATTTCATTGAAATCTATACTTTGGGGAATTTTTCCCTTATGTACCTGTGTTTAGATTTGTAGTAAAGCAAAGAGCTCACTGCTGTGATGGGTTTAGTTGGGTTTTTGTTACAAGCCCGTTCTCCATTGGCGCATTGTGCGTGCGGCCGTGCCGATGCCGAGCACGGCGGTCAGGAACACGCTGCGGCAAACAGCGTGGCTGTGCACGTGGGGCGTCACAGGTACTTCTGCACAAGTAGGATTGACTCCTTCACTGTATTTGTCCAGATGTGTTCAAAGAAAGAACTGGAGGAGAAATCATACCCGAGATGCTTGTCTTAGCATAGATGAAGAGGAAGCCTGTCCTGTCATTAGGTCTGAGGGGAGGAGTGAAGAACTTGTCTTTCCCGATGGCACTTATGCGCCCGGGTAGAAGGCAAAAGCATTTTATTCTCTGACTATGGGACAGATCTTGGGAATGTTGTTTTGAATCTGGCTGTAGCTGTGCAGAGAACACAAGGGAACACTGGCAAAACCCATCTGTTGTGGCATAGCTTGGACTCACCTGCAGCCTGTCATTCTGCCACTTTGCCAGGGCAAGAAGTTGTGCCTGTAGTGGGTTCAGTCGAGTTCACTGGACCAAATCTTTGTGTTCATAAAACAGGAATCAGCTGAAGGATGGGCTCAAATGTTTCTTGTTACTGAGGAAGAGCAAGTCTTTGTGCACGTCACCGAGATAAAGCAGCATCGTGGAGGATTTTACTGTGAGATGGGATTCTAGTGTTAGAGGTCTTCCCATCTCTGGGGCAAATACTGCTACTGCCTGAGGCCACAGCGGGCATCACTGCATTGGTTTTTGGAGCAATCATAGATGACAGAGGAAGAAAAAATGTAATAAATGTCTTAGAATGTGCCTGAATCCTACACCATATCTGGAGCAGCACAATAATCTTAGCACAAAGAGCTTTCCTCTGGATTAAGAGGGACTTCGGGCTTCCCTCACTTCATAGAGAGGGTAAATGCCAGTCAAGCTTTGGCGTATGCCAAGGTGTGTGTTTGCTGCCAGGTCTGAAAGAACTGCTTGTAAAATCGAGATCCCAGTGATGCTGGGTCACACTGCATGTGCATCCCCCTACTTCTGAATCCTAGACTAAGACTTTGAAGGAAGTGTTTTGGGAGCAGTGAGTCAGACGGGTGGAGAGAACAGAAATTTTTCTTCTCTGCAGTGGCTGAGAGCTGTTTCCAAGAATGGGAGCTGGAGCTGCTCCAGGGAAGGAACAGCAAGCTGCACAGTAGGGGTGTGGGACTTCCCTATCGCTTTATGATTTCTGCTATTCGGGGCAAGAATTGGCCTCTGCGTGTTGTCAGGTCCCAGCTTTTCACTCCGGATGCTCCTCGTTGTGTGGAGTGACTCTGGATTGGCACTGCTGCTGGTGGAGTGTCAGCAGCTGTGTCCATGTCAGGCAGATGCTAAAGCCAGACAACCCCTGGGAGGAAACGGCTGCCGAGAGGGAGGGAGGCAGAAGCAGACAGGCGAGAGTCGAGTCAGAAGGATTCAGCTACTTTTTGGTAGTTAAAATAAAATGTCTGATGTGCAAGTGCGCTCAGAAGGACCCAGACATCAGCTCAGGGATGTGGGGACAAATGGGGACAGAGAGAGCAGTAGCTCCTCATGGCATCCCTGCACTCTTGTCCTGCCTGCTGCCTCCACCTCTTCCCAGAGCTCTTGGGGCGCTGCTGGCACATTCAGGGGCTGCTGACTCTGAGCAGAGTGTGGTGTCTGTGTGGCACACAGCTGGGAAAACTTTCTGGTGGAAATGCAGGAAAAGCAGACAGGGAAAGAAATGCCAGGTACCCCCCTCCATGGCTCTGCCAATGCTCTGGGAGCACCTGCAGTGTCTCTGAGCACTTGTCTCTTCACGTGAACTCCCAAGGACTCGGTTCAAGGCCAGTGCAACCACAGTTTCTACTTGCATTTCTGATGGATGAAAGCAAGCGGTGTAATTAGGGATTGCTCAGAATCCCACAGTTGTTCTGGCGGGTGAGGCAGCATCCCACTGCAAAGGGAATTTCTTTGTGCACAGATAAAAAGCAGAATTAGGACATGGAGCGTGTTCTTAAAAATCTAAAGTGACCGTTGAGCTCTAAACCGCTGTAGCACAGGGAAGCAGCTTTTGGCTGTCAGATTAGCATCAATTCCCTTCCGTGGAGAGGGGAACGGATTGCCAACAGCTGTTGGGAATAAGGCTGTAGGACAGTGGGTGTTCCGACCAGGTTCAGAGCATTGGCACCTTTTGCAAAGCCAGGAATTGGGTCCTCAGCTGGGAGTCCAGGAGAGTAATTTAGTGTGAGATCTGTACTAAATATCAGAGGGATTCTGGTTTTGGAAAGCACAAGTCCTTGGGGATCTGTCGGTGTCTACAACAAAGGCCTTTGCCAGGCATGAGCATGGCTCCAGATGTTTGAGGCTGGAGAGGGGATTCTTGCGGAGCGGCATCACGCAGCTCACAGATGCTGGTGGGAGGAATGCCGTGGGTGGCCCCGGCACAAGGAGTGCTGTGTGGAGCGCACGCAGATGGCTTTACCAGGCGCTCTCTTCACCCACTCGAGGTCACGAGACCTTCCTTGCTGTCCAGTGAAAAATACCAAGGAAGTGTTGTGGCCCACATGGGCTGGAGGTCCTTGTCTGTGCTCAGAGCTGCATCTTTGCTTCAGGACCAGGGAGGACAGCCGGCTACATCAGCCACAGGGGACTGGAGCTTCCTACAGCTCCTGATGTGGGGGGTAGGAAATCACATTTGAGAAGAGAATCTGAGCAGTTTCTTCACTTCTTGTCATAGAAAGGTCTTCTCTGCTGAAGTGATGCTCGCAGGGCTGTGCATCCCACAGCCAGAGACTGTGCAGCCCCGTCCTGTCCCAGGTCCCCATCTTGTGAGCGCTTTCCCCACACATGGGTTCAGGTCGCGCTCTGTTGCAGCTCTGCAGCCATGGTCATCCCTCCACTCGGGGCTGCAGCCAGGGCTCCTGCAGCAGCACAGACTGCGGCTGCTCCCGGTGCCTGCGGCTCCTTCCCAGGTTTCTCTTTGTCCAGCCTAACTCCGCAGGCTGCCTCTTTCTGCTGGCAGCATCCCGACTCACTCCCCCTCTCCTTTGTTAGCTGGAGTTCTTGTAATCAGCATTGATTATAACTCCGCTGGGTCTGGGATCAGCTCTGGAACTGAACCATATGTGTGTGTATTCCTGAACGTTGTGCTGACACAGGAAACCTCTCACCCTCTGACAAGCCTTGGAGAGGCAGCAAGACTGAGGATCATCAGGAAGGGGGGTGGGAAGAGCAAGTCAACACTGTTGAATAACAGAGCCACAGCTTTGGGACATTCAGAGGAGGGAGGGGGGGAGCCCTGAGCACAGGTTAGGGGCAGAGTCCAGAGCCTGGCACTGGAAGCAGCCCAGGAGATGGACAGGGCTGGACACTGCAGGCAAGTCCCTGCACCATCAGGCTACGCCGAGCGCAGGCTCCGAGCCGCAGGGCTCCTGCTGGCAGTGGGGCTGAAAGCAGAGATGTTCCTGCCTGCCAACCCTGCCCTAACACGTGCTTCTCATTCTGTGCAGGGGAAGGGGCTGCAGTGTTACTGCGCTCATTGGAACCTCTCCAGGGTACAGAAGCGATGAGAGAGCTGCGCAGCACCTCAAGGAAAGGACCCACCAGGCCTCTGAAGGACTGGCAGCTGTGCAATGGGCCCTCCAAGCTCTGCCAAGCGCTCGGGATCGATAAGGCTTTTGACCAAAGGGACCTGACGCAAGACGCAGCCATCTGGATGGTACCTGGGCACGACCTGCCAGGGGAGCAGGATGTGGTAGCCACAACAAGGATTGGCATTGGCAACAGGGGAGAGTGGGCACAGAAACCTCTCAGGTTTTATTTACGAGGAAACAGATTTGTGAGTGTGGTAGACAAGAAAACAGAGAGAGAGCTGACAGCAAGGGGACAGTTTTCCTGCAGCTGATGATTCTTGCAGCTGCACCGCTGACTGGGACTCGAGCTGGGCTCTGAGCCTCCAGCTGTGTCACTGCAGCAGCAAGGGCAGAGCAGCTCAGAGGCTTTTAACAATAAATGTCCTGTACCACAATATGTGGCAGAAGGTGGAATTTAATTGGCACAGGTCTCCCAGTCAGAACTTGGGATTGGATGAGGTTGGGCTTGGATGCTGGAGGCCACCTTCTCCCTTGAGAATGGATCCAGGCTCAAGGTGGACAAGTGGTGGGGGCTCACAGCTCCGCCCCCACTGCGCTGCTCCCTTCAGCCCTGGCCCCAGCAGAGCCATCACTGTTGCTGCAGGGGACCAGTGGGAAGACTGGGTGCCAGCAGGGCTGACTGGAAGGGTGGGAGCTGGGTGGGATCAGCCTGGAGGAGAGGCGGTAAGGGAGGGGCCTCACTGTTGTGCACACCTACCCAGGGCAGGGCGTGGAGGCAACAGAGCTACACTTCTGTCAAACAGGATAAGGCAATGGGCACAAGCTGGATAACAGGAAGTTCTCATTAGCTGTATGGAAAAAATGTTCCCCATGAGGGAGATCAAACACTGGAACAGGGCCCCAAGGATGCTGTGGGATCTCTGTCCTTTGAGACATTCAAACCCCCTCTGGATAAGCTCCTGGGTGACCTGACCCAACGCATCTTCTTTGAGCAGAGATGTGGGCGACAGATCTCCAGAAACCCCTTCCAACCTACCCCAGCCTGTAACATCCAGCTTGGAGAACAGGAATGTTTATTTGTTTTCCCAGCTGCTTTTGAGACCAGTTCAGAACTCACCAGTGTGAGGAAGGGCCAGCACTGAGATTTCAGTGATGATGCAGCTTACCATGAGATAAAACCTCCAGGATTCAGGGCAGAACTGCAGCCACACTGGCAGTCTGAGGAGTGGCAGGGACACCCCCAACACACACTTTAGGATTCACATGCAAGAAAAAAGCTCAGGCTTTTCAAACCCCTCGTCCCTTAGCCCCTTCCTTGTTACACTGACACTGAGGTGCAGTTCCCAGGTGGGACTGAAGGCCTGTGGCAATTTTCACCTGATATTCAGGTCAGGCATTGCTTGTGTTCTTCTGTACCAGCCCTGCTTGCAGCTGCACTCACCGAAGGGACTGTCAGTGCTGTTGTCACGTGCCTGGCCCACCGTGCCACTGGGTTCCTCTGTGTAGGGAAGGGATGTAAAGCTCACCATTTCACACAGTTCGTGTGGGCAAGCAAAGCTGCAGCTCTGGGAAACATTCCAGCCTCTGTGTGTGTGGTACAAGGGGAAGCCTTTTAACAGCACACTCCCCCGGAGCTGCCGCTGGGGAGGTAACAGTCTCCCCCTTTCCTCAGGAACAAGGAGCAAGCAACCGTAGGGACTGCGGCCTCTTGCAGGCCAAGGGTGACCGGGCACCAGCTCCTGCTGTCCCCAGAAACAAGGCTGTCCCCACGTGTTCTATCCCTGGCACGGCTGGAGGAGCCATTCTGAACCAGATCAGCCATGCAAGACCTGCATCTTGTTTGTCAGCCGGTGGCTTTAACCCAGTCCCATTCCCAGCCTGGTCCCTGCAGCCACAGCTATTCCTGGAGGGAAGGGAATGGTGGGACAAAACAAGTGCTGGGGGCCAAGTCTGAGTGCCCTTGGCACTGGCCTCTGGCTTTGGCCATGCACTTGTGGCTCTGCCAGTCGGCTTCAGTCCTGCCCAACAACCAAGCCCCCACCCAGGCAAAACCTGGAAACACTGAAACCCCTCAGCTCCGCAGGCTGCTTGGCAGCAGCCCCACCCCAGCAGGAACACAGGCAGCGAGTCATTCTCATTAACTGTTTACTCGTGAGACTGTCCTCACTGCTGCCAGGTAACAATCATCAAACAAAATTCCTCAGTGCCCAGGGACACTTCCCTAAAAGCCAGGCAGGCTCCACTCCGCCCCTGAGCAGAGGCCAGGCTGGTTGCTGCTGAATGATGCAGCAGTCGTGTTGCTGGGGAGCAGTGAGAGCCCACTCTGATCCACCAAGTGCCCACCTGAAGGTGAAGCACTGCCCGCTCTTGAGCCCTGGGGAGGGAGCAGGGTCAGGGAAGGGCTGTGAATGGCAGCTCCCGTGCTCCGAAGGTGGGGCTGCAGGAATCCAAGCTGAGCAAGCGCACGCTGTCCTGCCAGCAGGCCCCGGGGCCTCACGCTGACCAGCTTCAGCTGTCACCACAGGGAGCAGATGGGAAACGGAGGCACAAACCTGCTCTGCCACGTTGCAAGAGGGAATTGGATTCACCCCCTTTAGGTTTTAGGTCTCTTTCAGAGTATCAGCATCAAGGGTGTAGCGGTTTCCCTCTGCAAGTGAAGTCATTTTAAGAGGGACTGGAAAACTGCAATCACGGGGTCCTCGTGGCTGGTCACCACCAGCACGCTGCGGAATTTGTCAAACAGCATCAGCAGCTGCGAGCGACGCATGTTCTCGTTGTACATGATCTCCTCCAAATGGTGTCGGCCTCGGAAATAGTGCAGCAGCCTGTGGGGAAGGAGAGAAAGGGAGACACGTGGGCCAAAAGCAAGAACTGATACTGCCACGCTCCAGGATTCCTCTCCCATGGGATGCAAATCTGAAGGCATTTGGGCTGTGCCACTCATTTACATGAAAAGTGAATTAAATCTGTTCTTCTCTAAGGCCCTCCTAGCACAGAAAAAGCAGGGGACTCTCCTGCTTCACCGCTCTGAGGAGGTCCTTACAGCAAAAGGTTTCCCAGCCTGCAGCATTTCCCAAGACTGTCCATTTTCAACATAGTTTGGACTCCAGACAGAAAGGAACAACAAGTGCCCACAAGCCTTGAGAAGTCAGGAAGTGGCAGATTTACCTCTGCCTTCTCTTACCTGGTTCTACACTGCCCTTCAGCACAGCTCTGCCCTGGAGCCAGGGTCCCTACACTTGCTGTTAGAATTAAGAGCTTATTTTCCCTCTCAGCAGCTTGGTAACGTGAGGCTTGGTCAGCTTGGGAAGGCAGCAGCAGGGAGATGGGAATTTTGCTGACAGACACCACACAGAATCTCCCAAAGAGCCCCCAAACCCTGATGTCTAAGCTAAAACCACACTGACTTCTTAAATTCATAGAATCATAGAATCCTCTGGTTGGAAAAGACCTTGGAGATCACTGAGTCCAACCGCACCCATCCTCTGCTAAATCATGTCCCTCAAAAACTCACCTACCTGTTTTTAAACCCCTCCAGGGATGGTGACTCAACCACCTCCCTGGGCAGCCTCTGCCAGTGTATGGCCACCCTTTCAGTAAAGAAAATCTTCCCAATATCCAGTCTGAACCTCCCCTGGCACAACTCATGGCCGTTTCTTTCTTGTCCCATCACCTGTCACTTAAGAGATCAACACTCGCTCTGCCACAGCCTCCTTTCAGGCAGTTGTAGACAGCGATGAGGTCTCCCCTCAGCCTCCTCTTCTCCAGGCTGAACAACCCCAGGTCCCTCAGTCTCTCCTCGTAGCACTTGTTCTCCAGCCCCTTCCTCAGCCTCGTTCCCTTCTCTGGACACGCTCCAACCCCTCAATGTCCTTCTTGTAGTGAGGGGCCCAGACCTGACCCCAGTACTCGAGGTGTGGCCTCACCAGTGCTGAGTACAGGGGCACAATCCCTGCCCTGCTCCTGCTGCCCACACTGTTTATGATACCTGGGCCACTGCTGGCTCATATTCAGCCAGTTGTCCATCAACACCCCCAGGTCCTTCTCCACCAGGCAGCTCATTCCCAGGTGTCTTAAACAGAGGTGGCACAGATAACCTTGGTTGCTCACAGAGAGCTCTGAGATGAAGCACTGCAGTGAGGCCCCAATTGCCGAGGACCTGAGACCCTTCAGGCTGTGACCCCGAGCCAGCCCTCCAGACAGCACTGGAGTCCTCTGCTCAGTCTCCTAAGGGCCTGAGCAACCTCCCAAAGGCAGGAGCTGCACTGCTCATCACTCCAACACTCCCACCCTCCCAGGCCCTCACGGGCTGGCCAGAGCCCCTTGCCCAGCTCTGCAGGCAGCTGCGTGTCCGCCTGCTGCACATCACACTCTGCCCACACTCCACAGCCTTTGCTCACGTTCCCGTATCTGTCTGCACCACAGACCTCCCTCCCTCCCCACCTCCCTCTGCACAGCACAGAGTAGGTGCCACCTCCACTCCACTGCTCTGTGTCCCTCCTCTCACCCCCCAAGCAGCTGTTTGTAAGCTCAGAGCTGGGACCCTCCCTGCCTCCTCCCTGCAGGCAGCACAGGGCTGGGCAGCCCCCAACACGCTGCGAACTCCCTCCTGCCTGGATGTTCATCTGCCAGCCCTCAAGCTGGCACATTATGTAGAACATAATTGCTTCATCTCTGTACCTGCAGTACAAACAAACAACAGATGGACAAGCTCCAGTCGTGTTTACCTTCCCATTCTCCGGGCTGTGCATTTGCCTGTTGCAGTGTCTCCCAGTCTCATCATTTTCCCTCCCTGGGCCGCTGGCAATCAGTGTGCTAAGAAATGGCCATTGGCAGGGACAGTGTTGATTTGTGTGTGTGTGTCAAACCCAGACAATTCCCTGAGGTATTACCAGAAAGGTTTGTATATTGCACCTTAGAACTTGCATCACTGTCCAAAAAGTGATGGTGAAGAAGATTTAAAGGCTGTGTATTCCCTCCCTCCTATAAAGCTGCTCTGTGGGATTGCCCACGCTCTCATCTCCTGGCACAGCCGTGCAAATCCTTACGATCTGGCTTTCAGCAGCCACACAGATGAAGCACTTTGCCAATAAATAAATCCATCCTATATTCAAAAAGATTCAGGATTTGTAACCAGGCAAGATGAAATCTTTCCACTCCAATAAAAGCTAGAGAGGATATTAAAGAACATCACAAAAATGCCGGCTGGAATTCTAGTCCAGCATCCTGCTCCAGCAGGATTGTTGCCAATGCTGTAGTTTTTCTAGCCAAGCTCTGAAACCCTCCAAGGATGGAGATGCCCCCACATGCCTGGGGAATCCATCCTGGCCTGCACCACCCTCCCAGGGAAGATGTTTTGGTCCCAAAAGCCCAACTAAAGCCTACAAATCTGTAACCTGGGGCTCACAGCTCCAGTAAAGATCACAGAATCATGGAATATTTTGGGTTGGAAAGGACCTCAAAGCCCATCCAGTTCCACTCTCCTGCCATGGGCAGGGACACCTCCCACTGGATCAGGGGGCTCAAAGCCCCATCCAACCTGGCCTTGAACACCTCCAGGGATGGGGCAGCCACCACTGCTCTGGGCAACCTGGGCCAGGGCCTCCCCACCCTCATAGTGAAGACTTTCTTCCTAATGCCTAATCTAAATCTTCCCCCTTCCAATTTAAAGCCATTCCCCCTTGTCCTGTCACTCCAGGCCCTTGTAAAGAGCCCCTCCCCAGATTTCCTGGGGCCTCTTTCAGTACTGGGAGGCTGCTCTAAGGTCTCCCCAGAGCCTTCTCTTCTCCAGGGCTGAACAACCCCAACTCTCTCAGCCTGTCCTCATACGGGAGGTATTCCAGCCCTCAGATCATCAGGATGGGCACTACCTTCACCTTTTTGGGCAGTGAACATTTGTAGAACCCAACTGGATCATAAGCTGCACTTCCTGGGGCAGCAACACGGCACGTGAGCCCCTCTGAAGCTGCCCACATGTGTCTGTTGATGGATGCACACATCCAGATCCAGATGCAGCCATGGAAAACTGTTTTTCTCCATTGTTCATCTGTTTTGTCCCCTCTTCAATTTACAAGAGCTGCCCCTCTAACAGGAATGTGGTGTTCTTAAACACTACAAGAAATATTATCTCAGACTAGTCACTCAGATAAGATCAGTGTATTTCTCACCAGGGAAGTGTCCCTTCCATCAGCACTCCTGCAAAATGGAGCAGAACTGTCCACAGCTTGGTGCCACCAACAAGAATTTCACAGAGGAGTAAAGGATCTCTGTCTCTCAATCTAAGATCCAGAAAAAGAAATCCTGAGAATGCCTCCACACTCAAGACCTGGGAAAGAAGCCATCAGTGAACCCTCAAAGTGCCTTTAAAGCACTGCTGAACGTGCAGTGAGGAATACTTCGTGTACATTACCCAAGATCTAGCTCAGAAAGAACTTGCTGCCTTCTCAAGTTTACTTCTGGAAGGACATGCCATCCCTCCTCCAGCAGTACCTAAGGAAAGAACTTGGGTTTCAATTCCAATTCAACGTTATGAGGGTTAATGCAGACAATGCTGAAGCCAAGTTTCAGTATTCCTTATCTCCCCTTCAGGATTCTGCCTTGCAAATACCAGCTGTGCAGAGCAATGGCCAGGCATAAGCTCTTTCTGCTGTGTTTAACAAGAAACATGCCTTCAGAGGGATCAATATAGGAAAAGATATCAGGATGAACGTTACTGCTCTGCTGAAAATAGCCTGACCCTATGTGTGCACACGAAACCACACCTGGAAGGGCAGTTGCAACATACTTAGGGCAGTAACTATGCATTCACAGCAGGAATTTGTTCTGGGAGGCAGCTGGAATGGCAGAGCTGTTTGACAGAGCACAGCCCTCATCAGGCTGCTGCTCCTCAAAATGAAGCAGAAAGCAGAGCTGTCGCAGGAGCCGGTGTTTGGGTGGTGAGGGCGATCGGCTCATCCACTGCAGCACCTCCTCACAGCTGTTCACACCTCCATTAAGAGCAACAGAATTGCCCAGACTTCATCTCTGCTGGTTTACAGGCACAAAGAGAGAGAAAAAACACCCACAACCTCTGAGTTATGGTGTCTTATAAAGCCACAGGTAACCAAGAGCATCCTGCATAAACATTCCTACTGGTACACCCCAGCATCCCACCCACAGCACCAATTTGTTTGTCATATCTTCTCTCTTCCTCACTGTTGCCTTTGCTCCCCAGGGTCCTTTGCTAAAGAGCAGACTGAGAAATAAACATAGCAGATATTTTGTTTCATTTTCAAGCAGCTCTCTGGCCACGGCTGTTGATGAAGAAATCAAAGTAAATTTTGGCAATCTGCAGTTCAAAAGCTTTCAAACTGCTGTTTTACCCAGATGAGGGAGTAATTATGAAATCCTTTTCTCTCCCTGGGATAACTAAGAATCTGCATCGCCACTAAGCTGGCACAGCATCCCCACAAATCCTGTCTTAAGATATTACCAACTATGATTTTGGTTTTACTTTCCCTTCTGACTGCTTTTGTAACAACTTATCTGGCAACGAGGAAAAAACATTGCAAAGTTCTCAAATGGCCAAAGTGTCACTGCTCCATCAGAGAACTTCCCTGAATGCTTTTACAGGAGATGAAGAGATGGACCCTTCAGAAAGCAGCACCCATCCACAAGTTTGGGAGAGCCCTTTGCAATGACCCGAGCAGAGCAGAGCTGCAAACTTTGCTGCAGACAAGAGAAATATTTCCTTGCCGTTACAGTTTCTTCAGGCTACCTGACTGTATCCATCCCAGGGCAAGAACCAGGCTTTTGGGGATTAGCAGCTCCGTCTGGGAAGTACAGGCAGAACCTCAGTACTGGCCTCAGGTGTTTTTCTGCCCCACAAGTATGAAAGCTGCATTCCAGTGACACCACTGTGTTTTGAAATGCTTAGGAAGAAAACGAAAGAAGAAAGAGGAGGTTTTTTCCCCCCACGCCTTTTTCCCAGATGGCTGGTTGGGAGGTCATTCTGCTTTTCACCACGTGCAGGACCACATCTTGTGTATTTTTGTTGTGCTGAAATTTGTATCAACAAAACTGTGTGCTGCTAATCACACATCCTAATGACTTTAACCTAACTAACCTAACTTAATGAGCAGCTCAGTCCTGCAAAAGAGCCCTTGGAACGTTTGTAGACTGGTCTGGAAAAGTATTCAGGCTGGCTTTGTCTCTGATACTCTGAGTCTCATATTTGCATGGAGTTTACAAACCTTAAAATAAAGGACAGCTGGCTTGGAAATATCAACGGACACAAAGAGACATCAGTGTGATTGGGCCTTTGCTTTGCATGCTCAGAAGGTTTTTTCAGGCTATGCAGTTTTACGTCTGCCCTGTGTGGACACAGGAAAGCTGGCAGGCAAACAGGGAAGTCCCTGTTGTCCAACCACACACCTTGATGCTCCTTGACACATCAGGACTCTCTGTTAACAAGTGTTCCTGTGACACACATATTAGCTTTTGTCAAAAGCTGACGTGCACAGATTAAATAGGTATAAGGGAAACAAACCCAAAAGAATTTACCCTCTGAATTCCTAAGCCAATGGGATTTGCTCAGAATCCACACCAACCCCTCAATAAAACAGAAAGGATATGAAAAAGCATTACTTTCTGTCCTCCTCATTTCCTACCTTGCAAACATGCGAAGATCTTCTGGGTTCTGGGCAGCAGGGACATTAAGGATAGCTTCCCGCTCGTGTTCCAACAGGCTCGCTAGGAGATTCTCCGTCATCCTTTTATTTAGGGGTGAGTCCCCACCAGGTATCAGCTCAGCACTGGAATTATCCATGCTAGGGCTTGTCAGAGTCATGTCATCACTGCTGGCTATCAGGGGAAGAGAGAGAGAGACATGGAATTTTTATAGTCCCCAACACGACAATGCACAGATTATCAATTCAGGCTGTTTTATGCAGTCTTTCCAAATAATCCCTGCAGATTTGCAGAGCAAAGCCATCGCCTCTCGAAATGCTGCATGTGTCTGCAATTAGTCACACGACAACACGGTGATTTTCTCAATGGGGAAGTGAAATGTTTCAACAAAGTCATCAATTTATGCAGAAAACAGAACTTCTGGAGACCATAAACAGTCCGTAAAAGACATCTGAAAAGAAAATTCCCAGCCAGCTCTGCTGGAATACCGTGAAGTGGAAACACGAAAAGCCTAACGGCACAGAAGGTGGGAGCAGGCAGAAAGAAAGGCCAAGAAGCAATATCCTCTTGTGAGTGAGCCAGAATAAGCAGATCCCAGACTTATCTGACTCACGTTCTAAGATTTTTGCCCTAATTCATGACTTCTGTAAAGCTGAGAGCTGTACAGAGAATCTCTCCTGATATCCAACCTCATTGGCGTTCTGAGGACGCTGCTCATAACACCTCAGGCAGGAAAGTTTGGGGATTTCAGGGTTGTATCTGATTTATACTCCCGAAAAAAATGCTTTCCTGGAATCACCCTCAAGAATGGCACTGAGGAGATTAAAGAAACTGGGAGACAAAGAGAAATCAACCATTTGTGAGAATGACAGCTCCACAGCCCACAGAAACCAATGCTTTGAAACAAGTTCTCACAATTTTCTTCCTCTCCTGAAAACCAAAGTTCATGCAGTTACAGTGGTGCAGCCAGAGGAACATGGCAGTTACTTCTGAGGACAGCAAGGAAGTAGGAAGTTACTCCAAAAAAATCAAAATATCTCTGACAAAATGAAAATATTTTAAATGGCCAAATGAGACCCTTGTTTTTAAAAACAAGAATTCAAGGTCTAATAGCCCTCAAGACTTTCACCAGTGCCCAACTCTCTGTTTAAGAAGGGCTGGAGGTAATTAGCAAGCACTTCAGCAAAGATGAGTTGTCTCATTACCACGGCCTGATCACCCCATGCACTGCCAAGGGAAGCTCCACAGGTGGGCTGTAGGCTGAACAGCAGAGAAAAGCGTGCTCGTACTTGGAGAACCAAAGCTGAGAGCATTGGGGGTGCTTAAACTTCGGCCTCCAACTCTGGCAGTAAAGGGCATGTCTTCATCTTGGGCTCGGAAATCCTCCTCGTTTGGTGGCACCATCAGGCAGACGTAAGTGTGAAGCTGAATAAGAAGCCGATGTTGGAGCATCCATATCACCATTTGAATGAGCTGTGTCTGCAGAGAAATGAGGTATTAAAAACCCATGGAATGAAATACAGGAGGAAATCAACACACAACGGTTAGGCTTTGTGACTAAGAAGTCACAAGGAGAAAGGACTTCCACCCCACACCAGTTTTATCTCTTCTCCCATCATAAAAAGGTGACCAGTTGCACATGTTCATCACACCTGAAGCCTTTGAGGATGCTGAGGCTGCAATCGAGCCTTCGGTGATTGACATGTCTTTACGTAACACTGCCCAGTGCAGCCACTGCCCTCAAACCAGCCCTGCCCTTTGCCACAGCTCCAGCACCTCCTGAATGTTCCACCACACAACGCCACAGCCACTCAACGCCACCTGCAGCTCCTTGGTCCTCTTTTAACAAAACAAGGTTAGGAGATGCTAAAAAATGGGAGAGTCTTCCTTCTGAGAGACCAGATGGGGAAAATGAATCCACCAGATGCAGGCCCTGATGCCCTTGGCCCAACGGTGTGAACCCCCGAGATCAGTTTGCTGGCTTCTAAACAAGCTCCACTAAAATCACTGATCACCAAAGGGTTCATCCCAGAATAAAGTGCAGGTTCCCCTAGAATGCCCAGAAATAGCAGCTGTTTGCTGTAGAGATGGAAACCTGCTGCAAAGCCATGGGAGAGGTTGCAGAGATCAGAGTCATGCCAGGGCATCCTTCTGCAACAGTGGGACAGGCCAAGCTCATAAATGTACCTGCACTCATTAAACAAACAGGCAAAACACCTTTGTGCTCCAGCAGCTGAAGACCTGAACGTGTCCCGGGAGCGATGCTGAAAGCAGTGGGCAGAGCGAGGGATAAGCAACTGTAGGTTCTTGGCATGGCCTGTTTTCAGGAGTTTCAGAGGAGCATTCAGAACACATCATCGTGTCTGAGTTTCTGCACAAAAAGCCTTTTCATCTCACTGCAGGCAATCCTTCCCATCGCTAACAGCTCCGAAAACATTGATTCACGGACAAAAGCTGTTTGGGGATTTCATAGCAACCAACATTGTTTTGGTGAGAGAAACACAGGCAGGATGAGCTCAGCCTCTGAGAAGGAAGCTAGCTCTGCTGTATTAATCATCAGGGTAACAGGCCAAATCTCAACGAAAGCCCCAAACCAAAGTTCATCAGCCCACGTAATTTTCCTTTTCCCATAAATCTTACAATTGTCAGTTCCTCCTCTGCTATCAAATAACAAAAGAAACATCTTCTGTTTGCAGACAGACCCCCACCCTGTCTTTGCAGGGATTACCACTTTTGGGGGGCTGAATGCATTTTCAGCTTGAAACATATGATCTGGGATTGCCTTCAAACATGTCTTTTTTTGGATAAGCCATAATTCATTTTACATGTTTAACAAAAAATCAACAGAAGAGGAAGGTTGGCAAAAGATATCGAATGCACAGTGCTTTCCTAACCTCTGGAATCAGCCTGGAAGAGAGAGGAGGCTCAGTCTAGTGATTATTGTGAATGTTGGGATTGTCCTGTGCAGGGATAGGAGTTGGACTCCATGATTCTTGTGGGTCCCTTCCAACTCGGGCCATTCTATGATTATGTGCCTCTAAACCTTCCTCCCAGATGCTGGCCTGGATGGAAAGATGTCTCATATACTTTAATTTCCAACCTGCTGGCACGTAACAATGTCTGATTAGTTGGTTTCATATCCAATGAAAGAGGTCTGCACATTTCACAGCACAAAATAACTCTGGAAAAATCCAAGGCAATTCAAGGAGACAGCGAGACAGGCTCTACCAGACCCACGGAATCTGCTGGGCAGGGCCTGACCTAATCTGGCCTCCCCTGGTGACGGTGGTGGCTTCAGGAATCATACACACCTTCACCTCCATGCTCTCGTGCAACTACCTAGAAAGCCTCCCCTGAGCCAGCAGCTACGGCTCAGATCAGAAAGTGATGTTACAGCTTTAAGGTGTGACCGTGCACAACCACTGCCAAATGCTTTTGTGCCATCAGCGGGAGGGCTGGAGATCGACTGTAACTAACTCGAAAACTAGAGAAAACTGTTCTTCCATACTGAGGTTAGCATGGACTATCATCCCTGGAAAAGAGAGAATGATGCTCATTGATGGTTATCCATAAGACCCTAGACTTCAGCAGGAATTTGGTACCTCTTAAAATCTAGTCCTAGAAAGAAGCCCAAAAAAGTGACGCAGTGTCTTGCTCCAGGCCCTCTGTGCCATCACTGCAAACGTTCATTTCCACTCTGTACTGTCCACGTATAAATACCTTTTCCAGGTTTAAACCTATTCCTTACCAAAAGCAGCAAGTGCTTTCACAGCTAAGGCTTAGCAGAAGCTTTGCTAATAGGTTCTGCTGCTTGTCTCTGGGCACAAGCACTGAATTTGCATCCATTCTTCATCTGCTCCTCCTGATGGAGCTTACAGACAGGTCTGCAGGAGAGAAGGCTTCCCTGCACCAGTGGTGCTGCTCCGGCTGTCAGAAATGCTCTTCCTCCATGAGAGATACAGGATTATCTTGGTCTCAATCTACTTGATTATCTGGGCTTCCTGCGGAAGCCCCAGGGTTGAGAGGAGTTTCCCAGGCAAGGGAAGCTTCAGTCTGGGACTGTCCCCACTCCCTCAGTCATTGCCTGGCACTGCAGGAAGCCATACCCAGCCTCTTTTGGCTGAAACACCAGAACCACGATGGGAATATAAAAGGAAACATTTTTTGTTGCTTAATTTAACAATCAACTCTAAATTTCATCCGTATCCCCTTCGTCCTCCCCGTGCTGCCTCATTCCAGCCTGCTCTGGGGGGGTCCTGTCTGGCAGCCACAGCTCCCGCTGGCACGGGGCTGCCCGCAGCCACCCCCCTTCCCCTTCCCCGTGCAGCAGCCCCTGGGTGAAGTCAGGGCGCGCTGTTGTGCGAGGGGGCACGGAAGGCATCTGTGACAATACACGGTTTGTGCTCCCTGACAAAAGCAGACATCAGCTTCTGCAAACACGGGCCAGATTCGTCAGCCCATCGGGGCGGTCTGGGACAGCTCAGCCCCTGGAGGGACAAGATCCAGCATTCATAATTCTCTTGATCAAAGGGAGCATTTGTAAAACTCTTGAGTAATGCGTTAAATAAAACGCATTTCCTGCGAGGACTCTTTAAGGCTGTTTCACTCCCAGGTCTAAAAAGCTACAGTAAAAGCCAAGATAACTGGGACCAGCAACAGGTTCAGAACAGGGAAGGGAAGACAGCAGCCCAGAAGCCCTCAATCTTATCTTGCTTCTTATGACATGAGGGTACACTTTTAGACAAACCCAGCTTGTTTTGCCTACCCAAGTATTCAAGCTCCCTCTCTCCAGTCTGGATCACCCAGTTACGTGACCCAAGCACCCACGGACTAAGGGCTGCCTCGGCTCAGTACGACAGCACCTTCAGAGTCGGGGGGTAAATGCATGTGTGCTGAGATACAGTACCCTTCTTCATCATTCAAACCATGCTGTTATATGAAAAACAGGTCAACTATTAAAACTTCTCCTTATTTTACAGAAAACAGACTCTGAAGATCCCCATGAATGCAGGACAAACATTTTATTGTCTCATATTGCCATTTTAATCATTAGGTAACAGCTCTGAATTCTCACCTTAACCATTCACTCCACTTAGGCCTAGAAAGATGTATTTTTTTAACTTGCCACACTAAACGCCCTGATTTTATTCCTAATCCAAACGAATACAAATTCACCTTAATACTGCTTCAGTACCTCTGCCAACAAAAGCTCCCATGACTCACAACGCCTTCCAGATGCCCAGCAGAACAGTCCCATTTGCAGCTCTTCTCTCAGAAGACACAACTGCCTGTTCAGTACTTGCATGCAGCTCCCCTCCCACTCCCATCCCCTGACACACACACTCATTTTCCACCAAGCTGTTACAGAAAGCACAGCACGTTTTCCAAATGCACAAGGCAGAGGTCTCAGCTACTGGTGCCTCACTCCCAACAGGATGGCCAGACTCACTAAAACAAATGTGAAATATTAAACATATTTTGTTGCAGCAGCAGCTGTCAGGCTTTCCCATCTGGTTTTTTCTGCAGTTATCCCAGCCCCATCAAGGGAGAACGAGATAACTACAATAACAATGTGCACTGTGATAAAGAGCTACTGTACGGAAGGGGATGCAGGGAGGAAATGGGATGTCTAATTCACCCAGGGACCCTCCATCTACCTTACGGTGGAAAGGTCCCTCCTGTTGGTCTATATTTGTTCCTCAAGGCAGGGTAGAGAGATGTTATAGTTTCTAAAACACATGAATGAGCTGAGGCCTTAATGTATGGATGAGGGGAAGCCACAAGCATTACTGTTTTCTCTTGGTTTGCAAAGAAAATCAGCACAGAGTAGCTGGGTGAAGAAACTCTGATGTTGCACAAAGAAAGCCTTGCACTAGAAAGCAGGTGAAAGCATTCCCAGTGGCAGCATGTAGTACATTTACTCTGTCACTGAACGTGTGCTGGCCTGAAGGTTTTGGGTCACCAGGTGCTCCTGCACTTTCACAGGAGGTTATGACAGGGTGTGCACCACACCTAACACCACCAGAGTTCCACTCTGCGGTCACGTCAATGCTGGGTGACACATGCGAGAGGAGAGCACAGGGACAGGACCCGACAGGCACAGGCAGCAGAAGGAAGGACAGCTTCTTTGGGATCGAGCAGACGAGATGCAAACTGCTGCCTTTCCAGTAAAAACACTAAAAGGGAAGATGAGTTTCCCTACTGTATCAACTCAGAGGACCAGCTCACCCCTGGGCCGCACCCTGGTGAGATCCAGCTAAGCTGCTTGCTGTTCAGGACAGTCCCAGGCTGCACTGGATCGCTGCAACTGCAGGTGACACCGCACAGAGCAGTGGAAATAGCAGACAACTCACCACCACAAAGAGGGGAAAGTAGGTTCTGCTTTCCTCACTCACATCCCCAGCTGCAGAAGTGCCTCCCTCGCTCTGTGCCAGCCCTGAAGCTTGTTGGATCTCCCCCTGAGTGAATTCCACCTGCTAACCTGGCAGAAAACTAGTGCGGCGGAAACAAGTTAAGTGAGTGGAGTCAAGCTGGGCAGGAGCCAGGAGGGAAGAGGGAAAGGAGGAAGGCACGTGCACACGCACCTGAGAGTGGAAAGGAAAACAGGGCTCCCTTTTCTTGGCAACACTGAGATAATCATTAGATCAGCCGAGCTGTCGGCGTAGGCTCCGCCTCACGCTGCTGCAGTGCTGCTACCCAAGCAAGGCAGGCCAAACCCGGGACAAAGGGAAGCCAGCACAGGGATCATGGCACGAATACCAACAGCTCTGCAAATTGTACATATGAGACTGCTGACAGACATGCAGCAAGCAGAGACTTCAATTGCAGTCACAGAATCATGGAATGGTTTGGTTTAGAAGGGACCTCAAAGCCCACCCAGTTCCAACCCCCTACCATGGGCAGGGACACCTCCCACTGGATCAGAGGGCTTAAAGCCCCGTCCAACCTGGCCTTGAACACCTCCAGGGAGGCAGCAGCCACCACTTCTCTGGGCAACCTGGGCCAGGGCCTCCCCAATACTTCTCCGTAAGATCTCACCTCAATTTCCCCTCTTTCAGCTTAAAACTGTTCCCCCTCATCCTGTCTTTGCAATCCCTGATCAAGAGCTCCTCCCCAGCTTTTCTGGAGCTTCTTTCAGTACTGGGAGGCTGTTCTAAGGTCTCCCCAGAGCCTTCTCTTCTCCAGGCTGAACAACCCCAGAGCCTTCTCTTCTCCAGGCTGAACAACCCCAGAGCCTTCTCTTCTCCAGGCTGAACAACCCCAGCTCTCTCAGCCTGTCCTCATATGGGAGGTGCTCCCGACCTCTCCTATATTCTGCTTATCACCCCAGGCAAGAAATGGGCTCAGGAAGATGGCTCAAGAATAATTCCTGCCTCAAGCAGAGGGTACCTGACAGCACTGGCAGTCCTGGCAGACACCACTCACTGGACATCTCCTACTAAAAGCAGAATGGAGACATGCAGGACATCCTTCAAGGCAGTCTCAAGCTTGTCCTTGATCAAAGTATTGCAAGTTGGTTGTAGCCCCTACCAACCAAAACCCACCAACAGTATCCCACGTACAAAACCAGGAGTGTCACATATTTCATCTACCCAAAGGAGTGGAGCAACTCCACCCATGTAACGGTAAGCAAATAAAAATAACTTTGTCCTCTTTCAAATCAAGCAGCGTGACTTTGTATAAAAACAGGAGGAAGGGCTCTTTAGCAGCTTTCCTATTTTGTACCATGGACTCTATTAATGCCTTCCGGATTCTCTGCCCACCCAGAAGCAAAGGCCAAAAGGAGGGAGTTAATCTCATACTTCAGACAAGAATCAAATGGGATGGATGCCATGAAATCTGTAACAGGTTCTGCAGAAAATACAGCTCTTCCCACTGTACTGACCTCCTAGCACTGATGGCCTTCAGAAACACAGAGATAGCACAGGCGGCAGGATGAAAAGCACAAGAAAACAGACTGCTACCGAGAATCTTCAAAGTTAAAAGAAAACACCCTCCTATATACACAAAACCTAAAATTACAGTGAAATATCCCAGCTTTGTTAATTTTTTTTCAAAGGCAAAGCAAACACAATCTGACAATATTTACAGTTCAGAGTACAACATCTTTTATCACTGCACAGCAGAGAAAACCCCACCCACATTTCATCAGATTAACTGCTCTAGCGACTAAAGCTGTTAATTACAGTTGGAGCCTGACCACCCCAGGATAGGGATTGGATTCATCTCTCTTAAAAGGCTACTTTCTAATAAAACAATAATACAAAGAGTCTATGTAAGTAAATCAAAGCAGAAGAAAATACTTTTCCTGCATTAACGTACTGATGAAAACACCTATAAACTCTCTCTACTCTAAACTCTCCCAGGAACTGTCACGCTTAGCTTTATCAAAAAGCAACTTGCCATCTCTCCCAACAGCCCACCCAGGTATGGTGACCTCCTCCAACCTCATGCACACCTCTTGCCAATGTGGCCCTCAGTCTTCTGCAACCACAGCTCTCGCCACCTCTTTTCAGACTGCAGGAGGCACTCTCCTTGCCTTTCGCAGCATCACCCTTCATCCTTCCACACACGCTGAAAGGATAATGGAAACACATCCTGCTGTTGACATTTGAGCCCCACCACGGCCAGGTGAGCCTCAGAGAAGGTGCACGCTCTAAAAGAGCCATTTTAGCACTCCAACAGCGCTGGTGAACAGTGAACACTCACCGTTCTCAAGGCATTACCCCAGCAGCCAGTGGCAACTTTATTTGGGTATTTTAAATGGAAATAAGACATCTGAGAACAACCAGAAGTATCGAAGAAGTACTAAGGCAAATAATTAATTTTAAAAGGACCACTGAGGGTAAGAACACCTCCTGAAGCTACTGCTGTGACATTAAAATGAATACTACTAATTCAGCTTCAATTTTCAGGACACAGATTTGTCCGTAACTAGAAGAGAACGGCAGTCATGGCCCCTCTCCTGCTTCCCAAGTGGCTGCTGACCAGTATGTGCTTTTGGGATTAGACTCCACATCCCTAGTTATCTTGATCTCTGATCATCATCTCTGTCAACCCGTAATTACAACAAATGCTTCTCTCACAACTGTGCCCATGGGCACACAATTGATGTTAATCTTCCAGATACGTGAACAGTGCCTGAATTCAGCCAGCCAGCATCAAAGCATGAAGGCCAGCAAACAGCACCGGGAGGAATCAGCTGAAGAAATCTGCCAATGCTCCCTTCGCCTCCATGAGCTATGTTCAGAGATCCAATCTGCTTCATCTGGGAATATCACGGTGTCAGCCAGGAGACCTCATATTATTGAGCTCTTCCTTGCATTCCACCAGTTCCCAGAAATGCCGCAAGTCACGATCTATGCGTAAGCAAAACAAGAGCTCACAAATCCAAAATCCATACACAATTATCTCAAATCTGAACATCAAAATGCTAATGTAGCACACGGACTGCTGCTGACTACATGCTGAGTCTACTTCCTCCAATAGCCCTTACACAATTCCACTTTCATAGCAAAAGCTAAGTGAACAGACAGTTTGCTTTTAAAACCAGCCTGTGAACTTAAAGCAGATGGAATACAATAAAACTAAATGTGATTGTGAGGAACCCACACACTTGTACTCAGCCCTACTAATTTATGGCAGTTTTCAACAGGCCAAATGGTGTTTCAGTTTTCCCTACTGTATCTCTCAAAGAAAAGAAATACTCTGGTTTTTCTTTCAAGATTGTGCTTCACTAGCACAGAGCATCTGCACAGCTTCTCCTTGAACATCCCCACAGCTTTTGGGCACATGGATATGAAACAACAAATCACACGGCTGGAAACAGCGTTACTGGCAACTTCTAAAACCACAAGAGCAGGCTCCTGCCTCCATACGCCAGAAGCAACACCAGTACTTGTTCTCATTAGCAGGAGAACAAGTTGCTCCTGTACTCCCCATCTCACCTCCTGAACAGGTGGTGCGAGAGGATTCTTGAACTCCGAGAGTGACACTGGGAGGGAGAACTTGGAAAGCATGGATGGCAGGTTGTGGCCCCGGAACTGACACGAAAAGGCTTCCGCTAATGGAGAGTAACTATGGGAAAGAGGTAAAGGCAGAAATCAGTTAGGTACTGCTGCTCAGTGTAACATTTATCCATTTAAGCATTACAGGAGTGCCCATTCCCAAATGAAATATCCTCTGTGGTCTAGAAAAACAGTAAAGACAGTTAATGGTACGTTGCATCCTGCAAAAATAAGCAAGTAAATGTACTCTCCCCTCGGCATTACACTCAGCTCCAGTACGTTATTTGAGGTGTGGAGGGAATCCAGAGGACAAAATAACCCTGATAAAAAGTTCAGACCTGTTCAGACCTGATGAAAGGTAGAGGGACTGGGCAGTCCAGAGAAGACAGGGATGGGTAGGATACACACACAATCTTTGAACATGCCAAATGCAGCTGCAGATGTGACTGTTCTCCCTGCCCACGCTGACAGGACAAGCAACTTGATTGATCAGAAGTTAAGGACAATCAAGTTCAATATTAGGATAAAGGTCTCAGGATTCCCACACACAAAGGTCTTCAAGAACAGCACTGCCATATATGACACAGGCACAGTTGTTCCAGAACGACCCCAGGGTCCCTTCCAGCCCTATTTTTATTCTTCCATCACAGAAGTTTTGATTTAAAACTATTTTCCTATAACTGAGTTCCAACATAGATTCTAAAAACGTCTCAAAATAGAAAGGGCTGCCAGTTCTCAGCAGAGCAAAAATACCCACCACTCACTCCGTATCTTCCTTGCGTTGCCACTGCCTGCTCTGAAAACGTGAGAAGGCATATCCATATAAAATGCCACCCCAGGAATACAACAATGATAGCAACACTGCCCCAGTTTGCTACTTTTGGTTAATACTCACAATGCTGGGTGCCAGATACACAGATAGGCCTGTGAAACACTCATTTATTTAACTTAATCATAGAGTATTTTGTATTGCAAATGTTTCCATATTGCTCAGGTTCATACAGCCTTTCTGATATGGACACTCAGCAAGCAGCATACTAAAAATACTAAAAGTAGCCTCACAAGGTAAATATTGCTTCCAAGGCCCACATCACTGCAGAAGTGTATTGATCTGCTTCTCCCTATCACACACACGAACTCCTACAGCTTTGCAAGTTCAGGCACAGGTAGCAGTTTCTGTTTTGTACATTCTCAACAAACTCATTCTGTATCCAGTAAAGAAGGGAAGGAAAACACATCTGCACTTCTCACCACTCTCTCGCTGCAGTCGCTCGTTTCCCTTTTACTTACAGACAGACACTGGCATTTGGAGAGAGCATGTAGACATTGTTTTCACACAGTGGATAAATAATAATTGCTTTTCCCCAGTAAACGAGATGTGCAGCAAGCTGGAAAACCTGCATCGAGGAAACAGGGTAAAATTAGGAGAGCAAAAGCAATATTCAAACTCTCAGCAAAAGTTCCATATAATGACAGAAAAGTCTTCTTTAAGCTGAAATGAAAAAAAAAATGTTCCTCTACCCTGCCTTCAGAATAAATTCATAGTTTAATATAACATGTGGCACATCAAAAAGCATTTGACAAGGTTATGAATTTCCCAGAGGCTCGCTTCACATTTCTAAGCAGCTCAGTATTTCCTCTTTCAAGGGAATATCTTCAAACTGTATCAATAGAACTTTCATCACTTTTCATGCCCCAAAACCCTATTTTTGTTTACGCAGAAAATGCATTTGGTTATATGTGAAAAATGAAACAAAAGAATCAGCCTCTACTACAACACAAACACAAAGGAAACAAACACCACCTTTTTAATATACTGAAATATTTAGAATGAGCTACACAAAGTCTTTTAATGAGTTAAACAAGTCAGTGGTTGTTAATGGGTCTGGAAGAGCCACAGGAGTAGCGTCTACGAGACATCAAACCCAGCCTGTATCATTAGATGCATTTAACTTGGCTTTTTTGTGGAGAACAAAACTACAGAAGCAGTAGGGAATTTCCAGAGTTCATCCCATGGGTAGATGATGCCAAGTAACACCACACACCACTGTAAGCAGACCTGGAATTTCATCACAGAACAGGATCTCTCCCTTCGAGTAAGAGAAGGCGCAGACCTACGATCAGGAGCCCCTGAGATGACAAGCAGTGTCCTTCTCCCCTGTCACACAGAGCAGAGATCGCATCGCTGGCTCAGAGTCAACCCTCAGAAACAGAGTGGCTCTTCCCTTCTCCCATATCATCTAACACAACAATCAGGACCAACAAAGAAGGGTTACAACGACCACACTCAGCCACAGAGGTCTCTCAGTGGTCTTGCATCTCACATCATTGCCAGAGTCTTGTTCCCTCCACTGGCACAAACTTCCCTTGTCAAGGGCTCCTCACATCACCTTGAGCAATCAGAACAGAAATCCAGCTGCCAATACTGGAAAGGCATTTGGAAAGAGCTGCTGGCTTGGAGAGACTGGCTCAGAACTTTTGCCCAAGCCTAAGCTGGAGCTTTTTCCTGGACCCTGCACAAAGGGGAATCGATTGGTGGGTTTGCACAGGCTCTCAGAGCTCTTCAGTAGAAAAGACCTTGGCAGATCCAGGGGAAGCAACAAATTTGGTCGTGGCAGCTGTGAGCTCTCACATGCGTTTTGGGTGCCTCTGTCTGTTTGTACACAGACATCAACTTGGCAGCACCGACCAAGGCAAGAGTACTGTTTATTGTGGTTTTAACTACATAACAGGAAGACACAGAGAAGACAGAGCCACTCTTCTCAGAAGGGACCAGAGACGGGACAGGAGGCAACACCCACAAGGCAGAAGGTGGGAAATTCCCATTGGATATGAAGGAAGTTTTGCACTGCGATGCTGGTCAAATGCTGGAGCAGGGCCCAGAGAGGCTGTGGGAGGTACCCCTGGAGGCATTCAGAATTTGAACAGACAAGTTCCTGAGCAGCCTGCTTTACTGGACCTGCTGTGAGCAGCAGTGAGGACTAGAGACCTCCAGGCACCCCTGGAGGTCACAGCAACCTGTGATTCCGATGTGGCTGCCGAGTGCTGCCGCTGCCACCACTGCCTTTTGTTTCTCCAACCTCTCCCCACGCTCTGCAGTTGGTGCTTTCTCTGTGCACTCTTCTCACACCGAGAGAACCGATGTGCTCACATTCCACAGAAACCCACTGGCACACAGAAAGAAAACACCTCGTGATTCAAAAGAAATCTCAGCCGCCACTGAGAGCTCCCCGTACCTGCAGCAATGCCAAGTCAGCATCCTGAGCCAGTTGCTGCAAATTCTTCACAGCAGAGGTAGTTTTAATTACTCTCACCAGGGCAGGAGAGCAGTCCAACGGGAGCTCGTTAAGCAGTGACTTCTCATCATTTAAAAGTAATAAGGCATGGTAAGGCCTGCAGAAAAACAGAATACATTTGCACAGTAAACTGCAGCTTTTCCTGAAGGTTTCGTTATTCCCAGACCATAATATCTGGGGTCAATCTACTGGTAAAAAAAGAACTTCTGATGTTATCCATTTGCTGTAAGTGGGTTCAGAATTAACTTATTTTTATGTCACAAGGTAAGATACTCCCTATAAAAAGGCCATAGAGGATTATGTGGTAACTGGAGGCACTAGGGACTAGAAAAGGAGCCTGCACTGTGCTGGCATGCAATTAAGCCTCATCTATCCTGAAAACTGCTCATCTGTGTGACTGAAATACAGAATGAAGTAGAAGAAAGGAAGAAAGCAAGAGTTAGCTACTTCTGCAGGTAAAAAGCTGAAAATGTGGAATGCAGGAAATAGGATAACATAGGGCCTGGGCTCTCTCTCTTCTAAAAGCAAAATTATCTCTAGGTCGATACATTAAAATGAACACACAATTCCTCTGACTGGAAATAGCATAGAGCTCTCTTGCAGCATCACCTCAGTAGAAGCACCTTGTGCTGTGGCCACCACAGCACCATGGTACCATGGCCAGGGAGCCCTGTCTCAGCCCATGACCCCCCCTACAGCTCCCCCCAGGCTGCACCAGCACAGACAACTGCGGCACCACACTCGAACCGCAGGAAGGACCAGTCACACTCCAAAGGACAGAGTGTGCTCTTACCTGATAGATTTCAGGCTTCTCTCAATTGCTTCAGGGGGAATGAAGTTTGTGGCAACATAATGGATTTTATGAGGCAGGCAGAAACTCACTTCCAGCCAGTTGTTGATATGTAAACGTACCACCCCTGTTGTGCAGAGACTAAAATAGGAAGAAAACAAATCCATACAGCATTTATCATGTATAGAAAATGAAAACAGTGGTCCAGATTCAACTCTGCACAGGAATCACATCAGGACAAGAAAAGAGTGAATGTACCCCCTGTCTGTTCCGAGCAGGCTGAGGACCAGCTGATTCGTACCTGCGAGGGCTTCCTTTACTGGTATTTACAGAGCATTATCCCCTTTGGGGGGATTCACCCCACTAATTTTCTGCTCCCTCTGCTCTTAACATTGCAGCAGCATCTCCAGTTAGAAGAAGTTCTTGAACACCTACTGCAAAGCACTGGAAAATTCCCTAGACCAGAGCTGTGAAGGGCAAAGATGAACTGGGTAAAATGGCTGCACCTCCAGTTTTCATCTCCTTCTCCAAGGAAAGAGAGAAGGAGATGTCTGTACTGGGTAAGGGGTGTTACAAGCAGTACATTTCCACAATAACAGACTACATTGGTTCTGCTTAGGTTGTTTGTTTTCCTACTAACCTGGCTCCTGCTCATCTCATGAAATCACAACTATGCTTGTTAAATGGTTTCTACATTTGAGGAAACCACAGGGACTAAGCTAAGCCTTTAAGCTGACTTCAGACAACAGGACTGGAGTGGAAATAATGAATATCTCAGGAATGATAACAAAGTCTGTCCCTTGTGTTCACCCTGAAAGCTACTATAAGCCCCTTTTACTGAAAAGCCCCATGAAGCTGGGAGATGAGAGCAATAAGTGTCATTCAGATGACTTTACAGAAGCCTGTGAACCCAGACAGCAGATGAAATGCATATCAGTAGGTAACTGCATTTACTTAAAAATGGATAAAGACACTGTAAGGAAACAATACCGTAAGGAGCTAAACTAGCACCACCTTGCAAACCTTCCCACCACTGCTCAGCCCACGGGTAAGAAGCACTGGCCCTGGACAGCTTTGCTAGGGCAGCAGGACCCATCGAGGAGGCAGAGGCACAGCCCATCACACCTTCTCCTGCCCACTGAGTGAGCAACACACAGAAGTTTGCAAATCAAACTGCAGCGACAGCTAATCTTGTCTGCATTGGAGAGCTGAACTTCTCACCACGTCCTTTGAGTTTAAACTTTGTTCCAAAAGATTTTGGGGGGGCCTAAAATAAAACTTCCAGGTTTGCACTCTGAAAATTCCAGTCTGAATTTTAAACCCAAGTGTCCTGAGACTTGCGCTATGACTTTTGTGTTGATAATGCCCACGAATTTCTCCTCTACGCAAAACAGATTTAAAAACACGTCAGGCACAGGCCGGGAGCAAATACAAGTCTTGGAAACTCTTCATGTGGTGATTTAAATGTTTATACCTAGCATTCAATTGTAGACCACAAACTAATATGCTCTTTTTCAAGTTCATCTGGTTGTACAGAGGATTTAGAGAGACTTGAAAATTCAGCTTTAAAACAAAGCCACCGGTTAGCTTTGACTGCCAGAATAACTATTCACCAAACCACAACAGAGCGGTGAGAGAGCAAACATGATCCTGTCCTGCCTTGTGCATGATCAGACTCATTAGGGAAAATTACACTGCAGACCAGGCTTTTCAAAAGCAGAGGCCATTGTTTTGTTCTCAGATTTTGCACTGAACTCCAAAAAATAGCAATTTTTCAAGTTGCAAATGGAGCAAATACTAGATAAGATTTCCTCTTTTAAAAACAGAACTGAAAAGATGAATCCACTCTCTCAGATGGTCAGAGGCTCCAAACCCTGAAGGAATATGCAAAGCACAGCAACCACCTCCATTTTTCTTCTATTAAATGCTGCAACTCCAGTAATGCTGCTTATCCCACCAGACATACGCCAAGTGACAGACACAGCTGGATTCTCTCAGAACACAGCAAGGCAAAGGGCATCCTGAAGCAGCAGTTACCCACACTTACCCACACTATCTGCACTCACAAGAGCAAACATGACAATGAATGAACAGGGCAGGTAATTTAAGAGATCACCTGAAAGCTCCTGAGGTTGTTAAAACAGATTACTGAAAAGAGAAGATACAGGAAAACACAAACCCTTGCAGGGCTATCTTCTCTGCATAGTTTAAGAGTCAGGGAAAACAATACAGTTGGTTCCTTTCATTCTTTGGTCCAAGTGCACCAAGGCACAAGCTTTAATTACATAATTACACTCTCCACAGTATAATCTTGTCTGCAGTGCTCTACCCAACAACAGCCTAGAATTAAAGACAATGAGAAAAACAGATTTTCAGTTCTGATCTGGATCTTACTTTCATTCCTCTACATTTGCAGTCAACTGTACAATTTCAAGCCTTTATTATAGCTTTATGAAAATTATTTCTCCTTCACCTGACCTTCCTTGGATGGAAAATGATTTAAGTCTCTAATAATACATCAAGCTACACCCTCCTCCAGCAATGTATGCGACTGCCCTCAGCCAGCCAACACAGTTAAATGATGTCACCAACACATACACAAAGAATCATCCAACATGAAATACAGTCAAGTCACAGAAAGTGAAGTGTGGATCCATATTTGCCCTCATTTTTACAGATGCTCCATGAAGTCATCTATTTAGGAAGTCATCTATTTTTACTCTGAGCCTCCCAAGTCTCCAGGCGATGGCCCAAGCACTCTGGCTGGGGACCAGCAGACCCAGAAGCCATGGGGTCTACAGGAAAGCTGAGGGGCTCTTGATCAGGGAGTGCAGGGATAGGACAAGGGGGGGGGGGTCCGCTGAAAGAGGGGAGATTGAGATGAGATCTTAGGAAGAAATATTTTATTACAAGGATGGGGAGGCCCTGGCCCACGTTGCCCAGAGAATTGGTGGCTGCCCCATCCCTGGAGGTGTTCAAGGCCAGGTTGGATGGGGCTTGGAGCCCCCTGATCCAGTGGGAGGTGTCCCTGCCCATTGGCAGGCGGGTGAAACTGGATGGGCTTTGAGGTCCCTTCAACCCAAATAATTCCATGATCCTATGAAAACAGGGGCATTTCATTCAAAATACAAGGCACATTTTAAACTAGAAAAAGATTTATACACCTGTAGTTTTGTACAAATCAATTTGCTAAGGGACACGTTGGGTCTTGACTGAAATACCTCAGCACCATCTACAGGAAACCAAGGGCCAGACAGCACTTCTGAAGCAACCATGGTAATTCAAGAGGCCTCCAACTGGAGCTGCAAAAATCAGTGGACACGAGGAAATTCTGGCTCGAGTGAATCTCATACAGAGAGCTGAGTTTCCATCACTGGCAGCTCCCAGTGCTCACTTCACTACGCTGTCCCCCTGTGCCAAAGGCTACACCAGAAATCTCTGCCAATTTAAACCAGCACATTGTCACTGCATGGATTTGAAGACTTATGGTTCCCAGCAGTCTCCTCTCCTCTAAAAGAAACAGACCGAATCTTTCCATCTTTCCTCTTAATTCATTCTCACTCCTCCACACTCTCTAGGTGGCCCAAATCCTTCTGGAAATGCAGTGTCCAAAACTGGATACAGTATTCATTCCAGCAGGGGATTTATAATCCTGAGCAGGACTGGTTCCCCTCGGACAACCAAGACTTTTATTCCATGATGTCTTATCTATGCTTCTTCTGCAACCCCATGTCACTTGTGACTGACCCTCATTTCATAAAAGACCACACAGACTTCACTTCGGAGCTATGGCCACTCAGGAATTTTTTATCTTGGAGTTGCAGAATAAAAATCCTATTTCCAGACCATTTATTCTACTTGACCAAAACATTGTTTTAATTCTACGCCTGCCCAGCAAGGTACCACTGCAGGGGTAATACATAAATTTTCTATTCTCTTGTGTAAAGCATTAATGGAAAAACACTGCAAAGCACCACTTTATCACCCCAGCAGCCAAACATACTGTTAACCACTCTTCAAATACTGCTTTCCAATCAAACACATTGGCATTTTGTGATTTTACCAGCAGCTTATTTCTTACATTTGCTTATGACAATGTCACAAAAGGTGTTGAGATACAACTTGCGCCACTTCTCCCTGACTCACAATGCCTAAATGAGGGAGACACTGCCTTATTTTACATCTGAGGGCAGCACCAGTGTGTGTTTCTCCGTGGTCAGTCCATTCCATTCCCTTTTATTTCATGGAAGGGTCGTATTAGTACAGTCCATGAGCTTGGGCAACATCTTCCTCTGGTCACGACTAAGTGCCACAAGGTGTCACTGTGTCACTAAAATGTTCGAGATCAGGGTCTGCCCAGCTACAAGTACAGAGCCCTAGAGGAACAGAGGGAAGTAAGTGGGAGGCAAAGGTTAATGGTAGAATTACAGGCTACGTAGAAAGTGCCATATTTTAAAATTTGGTGTGGGTTTTGCCAGAGTTGTATTGAACAATATACAACATTCCCTCCAAACAGGCTGAAATTCACTGCTCTCAAACAACGAAGAGGCTTTGTGATAATTCTCTTTGTACGAAGAGAACCGCAATCTTAGGGAGGCTGAAGCATTTGTCTAATATCATAGAACGTGTTCCACAGCCACTCAAGGAACTCGGAGAGTCGCCCACCCAAACACCCTCACCAAGGTGCACATCATCTCTCCCCCAACAGAACCTTCTGTGCTCCTTTGTCAAGGTCCTTCACCGAGTGCACACCCTGAACAAAGGTGTCTGCTCTGCATGAGGAGCAAACACGGGCGAGTTGGAGGAGGCTGGTGCCGGTTCCTGCTGAAATTCAACACTTAACTCCACGTTCCTTTGAAATCTTTGCCAGAACTTTTAATACAGTCAAGAAACAGCACGTTACACTTTCCATTCTGCTGAAAGTCTCACCACTTAATCCAAATTCACTGTCCAGACATGCAGAGTGTAACCAAACAAAGCCAGGGCAGTATCTGACTTGCCATCAGTGCGAGACGCAGCACTCTCCTCTTTGCTGCAGGTTTAGAGCACTTCTACAGCGATACAATACTCATATTATGACGTTTTTCAATTCAATAATTAATTTATCAATTTTTGCCTCTGTGGTAAGGAAGAAAATAAGAATTCTTAAAGCTGTGACAGACATCACCAGCTTCTAAGATCCTAAACATAGCCAAGGAAGGCCAAGGGAAAAGATCAGGACAGCAGTTCTGCAAACATTCCACCTGACCGCTACCCTTCACACTGCTCCACCTGGCCCAAACCCAAATCCCAGTGAGTCAGCAGCATAAAGAGGTGGATGATATTCTGAGTAACAAGGCCAAGAGGCCTCAGTGAGAAGCAGCACACTGTGAGCTAGGAAGGGAATCCCACTTACCTGTCATATGTCTCTTTGAGATCTCTGGCCAGTTTGCACTTGGGTAGGATGTGATGAAAAGGTGACTGTGGCCCTTCTGTGGCTATGGAAAATTTCAAAACAAGAAAGCAAACAACTGATTCCAAAGCAAAGAGAGTTTGCCCTACTCCCATAAGGTATCAACCAGTATCTCAGGGACAGAATCCATATCTTTTTAATCTACAATTATATTTCAAAGCTTTCACAACTACTCAAGTTACATATTAAAATAATGATAATGAATTATTGCCAGCCTCTCCTAATCCTCAAGTCTGTTAAGCACATGTAACTGTGAATTTGACAAGTGATGTTTTTAAATTATTTTGGCTTTATACATGTTAGTTTTAATTCTTAATGCTTGCAGCAAGATGATGCATCTCTGTCAGAGACAGTTCACCTTGAATATGCATATTATTATAGTAAATTGCTCTGAAGTACAGCCTGTAAAAATGCTCTGTAACTATTTGCTAGCCGTGGTAACAACATGTAAGAGTAGTTTCCACACAAGTAGTGTGGTGACTCAGCACACAGTTTTAAAGCATGAGAAACTCACTCCTGGGGGGAAGGAGGCTACATGAGTTCTTCCATTTCAGCCTGACAGTTCAGTGCACATCCTCTCATGCAGAACTGAGCTAGCAGGGAAAGTAAACAAGCTACTTAATTTCCAAAGCTGACATCTCTACATAGGGATAATGATCCTGCACGGGACAAAACACAGTCAAGAGCTATAAGAATGCTAAAGAGCATCAAAACTTGTTTATACTGATCCCAGCCACTACAGAAATAAGGTGGCACCATCAGCATTTGTCTGAAAACGTGCTCCTGGACAAACCTATTCCTGGACAAACCTATTCCTGCACAAAATCAAACTCAGCACTCACTTTCTGACATGGCTGAGACTTCATCCTGAATAGCTAAGATCAGCTTGGCCTCCCTGGTCAGGTATTGGCACCGGCGCTCCTCGTGCTGCAAGACTATGGCGATTCTTCGGGAGAGGTTGTGCAAGCAGTTTATCACGGAGGGATCCGCGTTGGCCTATAGGCAACACAGAAAGGAAACTTCAGCCACAATCACATACATGTAGAGAACTACAGTGATGGATAATTAGTCAAAATAATTCCCTTCAGTAGGTGTCAGAAGTCAGTCTCTTTGGCAACCAGCAAAAGAAAGGAGTTTTCTCTATCAGCAACAAAGCAGAAGCTCAGAGATGTCCAGAGGTAAAGAGAAGACTGAGGGATTTCTAAGGTTGTCTATGGGCCTCAAATGAACACACCTGGAAATAATACTCCTATCTGGCTTATTTTTTCCAGTTGTTAATTGCCCTTTTGCTAGCAGAGAGACCAAAGAACTCCATTTCACGCAGTTAGAAGGAAAGTGTCAAGCTATTTGAAAAGGCAGATTATCACCATGTTTAGGTTAAATTCACTGGGATTATAAGGACTGCAGTGCCTTTAACACAGCCCAGTCACTCCGTGTTGCTATCCTGATGTTTGTGTTATATACTGACAAACCAGCAACTAGGTAAGAATTGCCAGGGCATGATCCTAACCCAGAATGAATTGGAATTTATGCTCCCAAACATTCACATACAGGGCTTCGTACTAACACTGCACTCATGCAAGTCCCAGAACAAAAGTGCTGGTAAAACCTATCATGTAGGTGCAGCTGAGAAGGGGGGGACTTGGTGGCTCCAGTTTGAGTAAGCAGCTGGTTCATGTTTGTTACAACTCCAGCAAGTGATAATATGGCACTTAAAACTAGCAAACCATGACTCATCACTTTCTGGATTCCACTGTTCTTGCTGAGTCACGACACATTGGTAACCCTGAAGCTCAAACACAGCAGGATCAGTGCTGATATAGCATTTGGGACTTTGCCTGCCCTGTCTGCCCACTGCAGATGGACTCCCATCTTTATCTCAGAATGCCTCCACCCACCCCCCTGCACCGTGTTAGGAAAAAATTTCCACTTGCTTCTTACACAGCACTTTTCAGAAAGCTGACAGTTCCTGCACTTCCTGACCTAAAAATGTCCCAAAGGACAGCAACACTGGATCCCCAGCAGAACTCAGTGAACAATTTCTTGCTTGCTTCAGACTGAGTGCTGGGATAATTGTCTTTTAGGAAACACTGCTGTTCAACTGAGCACAACTGAGCACAGGCTATAGCCATGTCCAAGTCAGTCACCACTGGGAGGCCAGCAGTAAGAAAAGTTCTAGTGCTAAAAGGAAAAAAAAGCAGGTCATTTTATAAGCAGGGAGCTGGAGGTTTTTAAATAATGACATCATAGCAAGCCAAGCAAAAGTCAAGCCCTTCCATGAAAATGGCTATTCCAACTCCCTCACTGACTTTTAAAATGTTTCTTTATATGTGTACATGCCACAAAAACAATGATGGTTCTACAGATGCAACCTGTGGGCTGAGAAGAGAATGCCAGAGCTCAGAAATCAAATAGTGCTCAAACATAATGAAATTTCTAGGGATTTATACCACCCAGTTAGCCAAGCCAGGATCCCTTAACACAGATATTGACATCAATTCAGTAGAGAAGGCCTGAAAGAAATTCCAAGCAAAAATTACGCTCCCTTCCTGGAGGTGTTCAAGGCCAGGTTGGATGGGGCCCTGAGCACCCTGATACAGTGGGAGGTGTCCCTGCCTATGGCAGGGGATTGAAACTGGATGGGCTTTAATGTCCTTCCAACCCAAATCATTCTATGATTTTATTAATTGCTCCAGGTTCCTGCTGAGCACCAAAACCTACTTATTCCTCACCTGTACCTCTTTCTCATTTAGAATGCTAGAGCCCCCACTCCTGGGCACTCTCCTTTTACAATGATCTCATTGCTAAGAGGAGGCAGCTTTCAAACACTGTCCGTTCAGTCATAAAAAAAGCCTAGAGGCACTGACCAAAGGCACACGGTCTCTGTAGCACACGGCATGAGTAAGGGCTCAGAGCAGTGCTGTTCTGAGCCTGAGCAGGTTTCTGAAAAACTCTGAACAACTGAGCATGCCTGGGTTGACCAGGGCCATGGTGGGGACCTGATTCTTAAGTCTGGCCAAGCATGAGCTGCCTCTGCTTCTGGAGCAGAACCCACCGCCAAGATCCGAGCTGCATGGAGACACTGAGAGCAGCATCCGACACACGGGACAGTCAGACCCAGGCTCACAGCTCAGTCAGACAAGCCTCTACTGCAGGGTCTAGAAACATCACAGCAGATTACCAGCTCTCTAATAACAGAGGACAAGACACATAGGGGTCTTGCAAGTGGGTTCACATCCATTTTTCAGAGTGGTTCCTGCATGCCTTTATACTCCGGGTATTTAAAATCAAAGACCCTAAAAATGTCTTGAAAACAACTGAGCTCATTTTCCACTGGTCTGGAAAACTTCCCCCCTTGTCAGTGTCATATTCTACACTGTTTAGGCCTGTTGTTTCCAATTAAAATATCCCAATAAAACCAGGGACTGAATCTTTTACAGATTACTGGAACATGAGCATTCTGTTATCCATCCAAAGCATATCCCACCGCCAGATGGAATGAAGGCAGTCCTTACCCTTAGTGCAAACACCACGTTGAAGAGAATCATAGTGGGCATCTCTCTCTTTGGCGAGGGATCAGTTTTGGATACCTGAAAAATATGTGTTAAAATATCCCACAGGCTCATGTCAGTTGGATCTGGGAACAGAGGGGAAAGGGAAAAAAAGAAAGAAAAAAAAAACAAAAAGAAAAGCCTAACTTAGTCCAATAACAAGTTTGGTGAGAAAAGAGAGCAGACAAACCAAATTACACAATCAAATATGACTTGTAAAAAATAAAACTATGGTTATTTGTTTATTAAGATGTCACAGTTGCTCTGTAATACTGCCTTTCGGAGATGCTGTGAAGACAAACTAAAACATTTTGGTCACAACCGTGTAAAAGAGTATCAGCTAAGACAGCAGTCTTACGAGGTGTCCTTACTGTAGCTTTTTGACATCATTAGAGACCCCAGGTTAAAATTCCTTAGCACAATTGCCATCTATATTGATAACTAAGGAGAATTCCATAGATTTCTCATCCCAGGTCATACCTATTTTTTCCTGAAACCCCATTTGAACTGCGTCAAGTCCCAAACTGCTGCTTTTATCAGAACAAACATGCTCTAGAACTCCAGTACTAAAATAAAAGGTTTGATTTTCCCTTCCTGGGGGATTTCAAACACCTCCTCAAGTCACCCCTCAAGCTACTCTTTCTGCAGCAGAGAGCTCCATCCCTAACACGGGTACAGACTTTCTGGTGGGGAGGAACACTGGAAGCCAAGACAAGCAAGCTGAATTTGCACATCAAAGATGAACCACTCTGAACTGAGGAAGCATTGCCACAAGATGGAGCACAAAATCCAGAGGACTTTCCTGCCACCCCAAAGCTCCCTGCTGAGCACTGATCCCACCTGAAATGAAACCAGCTATAACCTGCCATGCCAAACACCCAGCCAGCTTCACATTCATGGGCACACGTAACTAATGTAGCATTTGAGACAGAGCAAACGCGCAAAAGCTGGCGACAGCAGAGCTGCACCCACCCTTCCTGACAGGAAGGTGCATCAGCAAGGGACAGCTTAGCAGTGAACTTCAAAATCCAAGCACTTTCACTCTGTAGTCTTAAAAATTAGAGAAACCAAAAGCAGCAATACATATTTTTGGTTTTTTGTTAAAGCACAAGTGAAGTTCTACCAAAAAGGCAGTGATGGGAAGGTGCTAAAGCCAATTTACTGTGTTTGTTTATTGTCCTGGAGTTAGCAGTTCCAGGATGTCTTGTGAACTTCCAGAAAGACTCAAAAGCATTTCCGAGTGTAGGCACTGATTCTGTTCCTTCCTTACAATCAAAGGCACTACCACCACTAACACCAGCTGGGATGCAGGCAAGATTTCATTTCACCTCTTGTACAGAAAAGAGAAGAAAAGACTAAGCTGGAAAAGTAAACACCACAGGAATTTGAAGAATTCAGAATATTGCTACATAAAAGGCAGTCTGGCACACAGGATTAAATATCTGTGCTCCTGTAACTCCTGAATCTCATCTGAGTGAGAATTTGCTGAGCTGTCCCATGGATTAACTCACTGCAGCATAAACTCTGAAGAAACCCAAAGCGGAGACTGTCAGGTTACTCAGGTCACTGCCTTTGCCCCATGGGAAAGGAGCTCCATTTAGCTTCCTCCTCACTGCAAAAGGGTTCCAGATTTTGATTCAAATCAACTGGCAGAGATGGCTGCCACGTCCAGAGGATACTGGACACTAGAAAATTCTGGGATGATAACACAGTGAAAAAGAAGATCCTACAAGAAGTCACAAAAAATCGTTTACAGCACTTTATAACTTTGTTTATTTACACAGATGCAATTTTATTCAGACAAATTGAAAATGAAGAGATATCTCATGCAATTTGAATAAAACTCACTGGAAAGTGAAGAGAACGTATTATAAGCAACAAGTGGTGAAAAATTCAAATACCATTTATACCCCATTTGGGAAGTTGTGCCTTCTAGATGAGATTAGCAAAAGAGAGGAGTCTGATACTGTGAGAGAACAGGCCAGAGCTGTCAGGGCCCTGAGGGCACCAAAAGGTCATAATGGTCCCAAGCAGCCCCAGTTGAGTCCACACACACACCCTAGCCCAGGGCCCAGGAGCCCCATTTAAGATCAGCCATAGAGCCTTATTTAAGCTCAGCCCAGGGCCTGGAGCTGTGCCTGTCTCCTGGATGGACCTTTGGCCCACACTGTCATAGGTTTCTTGTCTCCTGGATGGACCCTTGTTGAGTACAGTGCTGCCTTTTCCTCCAGCCTCTGGTCCTGTCTCCTTTCACTCCCAGCTGAGGTCCCTGTATGGACCCTGGGCCTGGTTCATCGCTTGCCTTGTCTGGGGCTGCTGAGGTACTGACACAGCTTGGGGACACTTGTTCTGTCTTCCAAAACAGCTTAAAAGATTTGAGGGCAGAGTCTTGGTGATCCTCCACCACATTTCTCAGACTCACGACTGAGTTTCGAAAGTGGAACACAAGCATCTTTTGATGCTTAAGGCCAGCTCCTCAATTGGATCAAAGCAGTCTGGTCCTCTTAATATCAAGCAGCAGTCACCAAACAATCTGTTTGCACCTCTAATTATAGACAGAAAGGAAGACAGAATTGGCAAACATTTTTTTTTCCTGAAAAAATGAATAGCTTAGTAAATTTGATGAAAAATGAGACCAAAGCAGTTCAGTGACAGAAATCAGTCTTGGATTTAGAAATTACCAGGGCCTGGGTCATTCTTACAGTCTATCAGGAAGAAGGAATGGGACAGGGAATATTTTGCACATAGAAGCATGTAAATTCTTTCCTAGATTTAAGCAGGACCTCTTCCATAGCCTAAAAGGCAACTGCTTTCATTCAAAGCAGTTAAAACACAGGCCATGGAGCAAGGCCTCGATGCCAAGAACAGCCTGACTCTGTCCACAAGAAAATGCCAGACCTCTTTCAACATCCTACTTCCTCCAACGGAGCCTCATGAATCATCTTCTGCACCAGCAAGAGTCAAAAGCCAAACAAGGCTGACGCAGCTTCTAGCATTTGTGAAGGTCTGGGGTGATTTTTTTTAACTGCCATACTAATTAGAGGTGCTAAAAAGCTAACTTGTAATAACTAACATAATGAGGAACAGCTTTTTGAGCAGGACTGCTTACTGATACATCTCTTTACCCACACTGCTTTCTATAGCAACCAGAGGAGGATTTCTGTAGATCACTGACACAGCAACTTTAGTTTGCCACTCACCCTATTTATCTGGAAGCAAGTAAAAGACAGCTTTGAGCACCAGGAAGTAAAACCAGGCTCAAAAGCCAACATGGACATTCTGAATTCCAAGTTTCCTACCTAAGCCAGGCAGTTTGTAAAGAAGGCAGGTCCCCAGAGCAGACCTCGTACTGTACCTGCCCCAGGGCGTGCTGAAGCAACGTGGGATGGCCAACAAAGCGGACATTGTCAATCTTCAGTTCAAACTTTTTGCCACACATATCTGACTTGGTAGCCAAAATTGTTGCCAGGATGACATCGGAAAACCTTGAAGAGCAGAAACAGAAATCATTACCGTTTTCAAAAAGCAAACCCCCAGAATATTTCTCCAAATAGAGATACATTTAATTTGTGAGTTTTTAAAGTATTGTAGCTTGTGTCTAAATTGCTGTACCTGGGCACCACCAATTATGGAAAATTAAGAACCCCTTAATTACATCTCTCAGATCATCACAATTATAAAACAGGAAGCATTCACGACAGACTGCAGGGTCATGCTTATTTAATTACATGCTCAGCAAAATATACTGGAAAGATTAGATGCAGTTTGCTTAAATATAAAAACAGCTCAAGTTAGCCATTGCCTGGATTTAGCTGCAGGTTAATTAACTTACTAAGCAACTACATATTGACACAGCCTGTCACTCAAGCACGACAGAGATCTGTAAGCCACCCAGTATGGCAGAGGGGAAGGCAAGAAAGAGCTGATTCAATTAGAAGAAACATACAACCGCTTGTCCTTCCTTTCCCAGACCTAATCCGTGAGACTCAAAGCTACTCACTTAACAGATCTGAACCCTTTGGAGAGCTGCCTGGCCTCACCTGGGTTTTCTCGTTTGATAAAGCAAACTAAGACATGGTGTCACTGTGGTGGTGGGAAAAAGCAGCTGAGAGACAGGAGGGCAAGTACCTACAAGGAGTCTGCCCTGTAAAACAGAGTTACCGCTGCAAAAACCAGTAAGGATCCAGTGTCACAAGGGAAGGATTGTGCTCTTTGCAACACTGGTCTGGTTTCTCAGCGTGTTTCCTGAGACATTTAAGCTCAAATCCACAGGGAAAAAGACCTCAGTTATCTGCCGGAGGGAACTTGTTCTAGAGTAAGAGCAGTGCCAGGTTTGACATCAGCAAGTTCTTTCCTCATCTGACTTCTTGGAGGCTCCCATTTAATTTCCAACCAGTTTCTGATGAGACCAGTTTTTTAAGAATGAAGATGTTTATTTCATTTTCTGCATTTCCATTGAGGGATGTGTGTCTCCATCAGACCATCCCCCTCCACCAGGCAGGTATCCCCGATAACCCGGTATCACTCGGAGAAAAGGGCAGGCATGGGCGTGTGCTGTGCTCACCTTATCTCTTGGCCACAAGCAAGCCCTCAATGCCCAGAGAAGGAATTCCTGGTTCACTCTGACTTATGGAGTACTACAGAAATTAAGATAAATGCACACAACCAGGTCTTTTGTGTGGATCCATCTGCGTGTGAGCCAAGGTCTTTTATTAGACCTATATATACCATAAATGAAAGACAACACAGGGACTTCAGGAGCTGTCAAAGCCCCTGGTGTTCATACAAACAGGTCATCCTGATGATAGTTACATCTGCCTTATGGAAGAAGCAGTTCTGATCAGGCTTCCAAATCCCTGGCCACTCTGCTCCAAACACAGTTAAGGACAAGCAGAGAGATGGGGAGATTAGCCAGAGACTTCTGGGATCACTGAGCCCACACTCCTCAGCAGCCACACATGGAGTATATGAAGAGAGGGCGAAGTGTCCTCAAACAGGACCTGGACTGACAGTTCCTGGAGACTGCATTCAAAATAGGAATAAAGTCACCATGGCAGCAGTGAGCTGCCCCCCTGTATTTGCCCCGTTTGGCTGTGTTCATTAGCAGGCTCTTCGTGGAGCCAGATGACTGCAACAGCAATGGCTCCAAATCGAGCATATGTTTTGGGGAGTGGAGGGAGAAGGAGACAAATTAGGAAACGCCTGCTTGCTAGTGAGAAATTAGTTGCTCTTCCCTCTCCCAGCCTTGGCAACAGAGCTTGGGAGATGGAAAACTGATCATTGGGATTACTTTCAGCCCTGTCAAGATTTGACTTTTACAAGGAATCATACCAGCAGATCATTTAACAGAGAAATGTGGCGCTGAACGTAGGAGTGCAGCGGTTCCTCAGGGGAGCTCGTGGCACTCACAGCCCCGTCTGCCCCACCATGTATGTGGCTCTGTGTGAAGGAGGAGATTAAAAGGCTGATTTTGTGAAGTCCTCGGTATCTTCTCGCTAGCAGAGACTTCTCTTTCTGGGAGAGCATTGCAACTGCAGCCAGATGACAGGCTCGGGATAGATAACCCTGCAGTGGGTTACACAGGTGCTACCTGGTGGGTACAGACATCTGGCATCATAGCAGGCTCTCCAAGAGTGACCTGGACTCCAGGCTCATTCTCCTGGTCTGACAGCCTAGATTTATTGGGTTTGCTGGTTTGGGGTATTTTTTGCTGATGCTCTACATAATTTATACATTTCTTAGGCCTCAGGATGATAGGGAGACTGAGGGACAGTAGATATGCCATTCTTGACATTTCAATGCATCATCTCATCTTAAAATATCTAAAGTAAAAGTGTTCTTTCTAATACTGGTTTTCAAATCTCTGGGATGCATTGAGATTACCTAAAAATACTGACTTCTCCGAGCCCGAGAGTTTGTTAGAAGTAGATTAGCTTTCATAGTTGGGCAGTAACAGTGCCTTTTTTATGAGATTAGGCTGAGCACTGTGATTTCCAGAGGGAAGCAAACCTCTCCTATACTAAGGAATTCAGCAGGTGGAAACGAAATACAAAATCCAAAAGCTTTGTTTTGCGCCAAATACCCTCCTATCACGAGCTCAACGTAGCAGTGACAGCAGACAACCCAGCAGCACGACACAAACCACACTAGTGCAGATCAACTGCTGTCACTGGCATCTCCTCTGAAAAGCCAGCTGAATCAACAACAGCTTCACCATAGAAAAGGAGCAGGGAAAGAATCTCAAATACAAACTCATTTGTTCCCCAAGCACGGATAATAACTTTTTATATGCCAGGAATTCAGAACAAGGCTTTTATAAAGAATTCTTCTTTGAAGTAGCTTAGAGTGGGAGCTGAGCATCTAGGTGAGCATCTTTATGTTAAGCAGGGACCAGTGATGCAGTTTGACACTTCCAGGCCCCTTGGGGGGCTGTTCTCTCCACACATTCAAAAAGGGGCTATGATACCATCACCTAATGTAGTTTAGTGGGGCACCCAGAAGCAGCAACCAGAACAGCTGCTCAAAGCCAGGTCTGTGAAGAGCTCTCCATAATTACTGTGGGATGAAATAATTTACTTACTGATCCCTACTTTTAAGTCATCACTCACCAAAAAGCAATTTGGTTTAGGGCTTCTTGTAGGAATAACTATTATGCCAAGGCTATATTTGTTGCATTCCCAGAGGATCACAACTTTTCTCAACTCACACCCATTCTGGACACCCTAGAGGCAGCACAGAAATGTTAGTAGGACCTTTGTCATTATCCTGGCCTAAACCCTTAGCAATACATTTCCTACAGACATTGTGATTTAGCATATAATTATCTCATCATTCAGTGTAAAACAGAAACCAGAAACAAAGCACAATTAAAAGGATGGTGAGAAAAGAAAGCCATTCTAGACAAAGGTGATTGTTTAGAACGTTTGGTCTTACCCCGAAACCAATTGCTCATCAGTTAGAGGACATTGGTCTCTGAAATGGGAACATGGCCATAAACACAAAACAAAACACAATAAAAGAAAATAAACGAGGCAAGTACACAAAATACAAAAAAAAAGAGATAATATTAAAAACTAGGATGAATTATTAAGGGTTAAACTCCTGTAAAGGAAATACAACTATTGAGAATAGTCACAAGTTAATGGTATGTGAATTCGAGGGATATGCTGCAGGTCTAGATTGACAACACAGAGAAAACAGGCTGAGGCACTTTAGTCTTCTCGCTGACACGGGCTGCTGTAATGTGTTCCCACGATAAGCTGTATTTACACCACACTTTTTAATTCAGGCTTACCTTAAGAGAAAACAGAAGAGGTTGCAGTCTGATTTAGAGCAGATTCTAAGCTTCAGTTTCTTTTCTAGACCATTACTGGTATTTTCACCAAAGGAACACCCTGCACAGCCCCAAGCGACCCATAGCTCTTCACGATTGTTTCTGGTGCTTCCCTACCCACCAGACTTAGAAATCTAAGAGGATGCCAATCTATCATTGCCTGCACAGCCAGGATCCTATAAAGGCCTTGCACATGGAGCCTCTGCTGCTCCCCCAGGGATCTAAACAATAGGTACAAGTCTGGCCAGACTCACAGCACAAGCATGAAGCCATTCCCTATCCCTGCCTGCCCCCGGCAACAAGCAGAAACCTCAGAAGAGGAGGGTGAATAATTTTTCAAGGCAAAGAACCTGAAAATCTTCTTTGCAACCAAGCAAGGCTCTGTTAACAGTTCTACTCATATTTGTATCAAAGAACCAGAGATTTTCTTTTTAACAGTCAACTGCTTTTTTTCCCAAATAACAAGGAAGAAAAGGACTTGTTTGCTGAAACAAATTTCCTAAATACACTGAAAAATGAATCTGATAAAAGCATTTTACTGTCCATGTTAGGAAGAGGAGACAAAATGAAAACCTCCAACGAGTATTAATCCAAAACCCAACAGATTTCTACTAGTAATGTTGAAAAGGGAACCTGGAGCAATCCCAAATGACAACCTATACAAAAGGGGTGATATTACAGGAAGGGGTTTAACAGGATGGATGGATGAATGGAAAAGTACGGGCTTACAGAAAGGAAGCCTTTCAGAACAGATACAAGGAAGAACACTGGAGTCCAGTGCCAGAGGGACAGAGCATACAGAAATGTTATCACAGGAGAACTGCTGTTTGTTAGAAAGGAACACTCAAGTCCTTGTTTATCTGTAACTTGACTTTTTTTAGAACAGAAGCGTTTGGCCAATTAATGACCTCAGAGCTGTCAAATGGGCTAAACCTCCCTCAGTGAGTCAGTTCTGCTACCAACAATGCAAAGCCTGGTGTAACACACATTACTGTACCTGCATCCTCATTTGAATTTTTGCTGGCTGACTACACCAACTCCTTTCAAACTAATTTAACAAAGCATTGCCTTATGGCTTCAAAAGAGTAATTGCCTCATGTTTTTTCCAGTGGGGAGATGACACGGACACAACACATGACTGGTAGGCATCCCCACAGGCTGTGAGGGGTGAGTATTCCTGGTGAAGCCCTCAAAAACTGAAGGGTGTTTTTGAAGAGAGCAAATGCTGAAAGGCTAAGAAGCAGCCAACAAGGAGAGACACTTGACAGGCAATTTATTTTTACAGTGACAGATTCTTCTGAATACCTTTGTTGCATGGCCACTATTCACACACCTGAACCACTTTTGCTGCTTGACTTCCTTTTAAAAGGAAGAAAAATCTATATTCTGAAGACTCAAACACAAAGCTCCATTGAGCAGAAATTAACACAAGCACATACAGACCAGTAACCTGGAGGCAGGATTCTCATGAAGAGACTGCAATTGTCTATATAAACCAAAAAGCCTATCAACAACCAGAAATTTAGAGTCTGAAGAGATAAAGAAATCCAATTATGCATACGAATATGCTATAGGAAAATGGACACTTAAGGACCTAAACTGATCCAATTTTGTCCTTTCTGGGGCCATAAATAAATACGTACACTTCAACTGCTCCAGGCAAGAAAGATCAGCCCAAAAGTAATTGATCTGGGTTCCCACAACTTACGAAAAAAGCACCAGTGAAACTTACTTGGGGTACAATTAGTGCTAGATTGCTGGTAAATTAAATCAGCCATCCAGTATAAAACAGGATTAATCCAACCCTCATAAGAACTACTGCAGCAACAAGATAAATCTGAAATAACCTTTGCTACTGAACTTGAAAACACAGAAAAGACCCAACCCTTCAACATTATCAAACTTGCCATACACTATCAACTCAACCTAGCAGTCTCCTGCTCTAAAGCCTCGATTTTCCACTGAAAACATCCACAGATGCTACAGACAGGCAGTGATTTAAAAGAACCTTTTTGCCAGCTCTTCCTTGAAGAAGACTTCCAGAAATAAAAACCCACTTAATAAATCACTTTCATTGAGGACAACTCCAGTCAGAAAATCAGCACCACCAGAAAACCAAGCAGGCTTCACGCTGATGGAATCTCTTAAAAGACTACGAGGGGAGGTTGAGAGAGTCGGGGTTCTTCAGTCTGAAGAAGAGAAGGCTCTGGAGAGACCTACAGCAGCCTCCCAGTACTGAAAGGGGCTACAGGAAAGCTTTGGAGGGGCTCTTGATCAGGCAATACAGGGACAGGATGAGGGGGAACAGTTTTCAGCTGAAAGAGGAGTGATTTAGATGAGATCTTAGGAAGAAATGTTTTCCTATGAAGGTGGGGAGGCCCTGGCCCAGGTTGCCCAGAGAAGCAGTGGCTGCCCCATCCCTGGAGGTGTTCAAGGCCAGGCTGGATGAGGCTTTGGGCCCCCTGATCCAGTGGGAGGTGTCCCTGCCATGGCAGGGGGGGTTAAAACTGAATAGGCTTTGAGGTCTGTTCCAACCCAAACCACTCAATGATTCTACAAAAGCTTAATAACAAATACCTGACCAGGAGATTAAGCACTAACTTCCAGGCCCAGAGTTCTGGACAACATTACAATTAAATGATCTAAATCTTATTTCTTTCATGTAGGCTACACACTAGCACATTCAATCTACTTAAAACCAATTTCAGGAAAATACTGGCATTTTTCTCATCTGACCACCATTTGAAATGATAAAAGCTTCTCATACATCGCTGTAGTAGCCACATTCTGCATCACACCAGTTCAGCACCACAGGCAACATCCAGCAAGCTTCGTCCAGCCTGCTAAAATGGCAGAGGCAGCAAGGATCAGTATCAGACAGAGGCTGGTACTGTTCCAACACCATCTTAATCTCTCTAGAGAAACACCAGAGCCAGGGTTTGGAACAGCAAACAACAAAATCCCTGTGATAACCAGCAAAGGTGTGCACTGAGCCTTCCCAAGGTGCATACTCGCTGCTGTCCACAGCACAGATTGAAATCCATTCAGTGATGGCCAAACTTACAAACCCACAGCTCTCTCCCACTGAAGTTTTGCCCTGCACTGCACTGTGCTTGCTGGAGGCACGACAGGAGGCTGCACTTGAAGGCTTCAAAGAGACCAGAAGAGGCAAGAGCTACAAATGACCTCATGCAAAATGGGTTTTCACAAGAACCCAGTCCTAGAAAAACCCGAATTTGATGAAGTTTATTGTCATGGGTGCTTTTAATTTCAGCTAAACCATTCTCAGCCATAAAGTTAAGAACAAGGTTACATTTTGCAAAGTTGGGGTCTAAATTTCTTTTCCAGGAGCAAGTGATGAGTACTTCTCTTTTACTTTTCTGTGAGAGAAGAGCAGCAACAACCCCATTTTGTTCATATTGGAGATTAAAGCACATATCACAATAAAGATCTGCAACCAAACTATGGGCCAACAGACATAAACCCTTTTTCCTTCCCATATTTGTCTCATATCTGATAGTGATAAATTTAGAACCATGCAGCAGGTTTCAAATCTTCCACAAAAACTAATTAGAGGGCCCATGCCTACATAGACGCAGGCTGTACGACACGCTGCCTATTTTCAGTGCGCTCATTACCCGCTAATTTCCTGCAATTGAAAAATTATCTTTAAGTCTCAGTATCCTTTTGAGCTACTGTTTCATTCCACAGACACAAGGGAAGCTATATGTGGAGAAACAAAATTAGTTATTCATTAGTACACAGCAATTCCACACGACAACTACATGAGCTGGAGAAGAATTTGAGGAAACAGAATAATCTGTCCAGTTAGAGGTAGGCAGATAAAGAAAAGTAGAATTTTTGCCAAAGTATTAATACTCCTAGCTTTGAAAGAGTAACACTGGCTTCCTAACAAGCACAAATACCTGACCTGTACCTCGCTCAGAAAACAATGGATTCAGTAGCATTCCCTCATGAGAAATTCCTCGTTACCGAGCTCTATTGCTCATAACTTGGCATTAAAACATTTTTTGGCCACTCATCTTCTATGCAGTCTGAAAGAATTTGCCTATTGAACTGGGAGGCAAGAGAGCAAAAGGCCATCTCTCCTCTGTTTCAAGCTCTTAGTCAAGGAGAAAGGTCTTCCCCTACCTGGAGTCCCCATCCTGATCTTCTGTGGTGTCACCAGAGCTATTCACAGCGTATCGACTCCTTGGTTTATCTGAAACAAAGAATAAAGACAGCTTTTTCAAGTAACAAGGTCCTTAAAGTATTCATTAAAATAAAGGCATTAAGAGAATATTTGTCTGTGCCCTTTTTAAAATTATGTATAATAGAGATCTAAAAAAAGTAATATTAAAAGCAGAAAGCCCCTTCCTTTTTAGATAGAAGCAATAGATCTTGGTTTTTCTACTCTCACACAAAATCACATCACAAAATAGGAGAAAAAGGCTTACATCTTTAGGAGATAAAGAGGAAAAAGCAAACCATTCACAGAAATGACTTTTCTCTCAATTTGCAGTTTGAGAGAGAGTCGAAAATAAAAATCTGACCAATGCATTTCTCTCAGTATTGCTTAGGTTTCAGGACAATGCTACTGCTCCAGAAGCCCCTCCTGCAGTCAGAGGCATCAAAATCCTGTACCAACAAAACACAGGAGGGGGGTGGGAAGGAAGCAGCCAGCCAAAAACACCTCATGTATTCAGATTTGACCTATAAACCCCAAATGGGTTTGAAGATGGTTCTTTCTTGGAAGAAGTGACTGCCAACCTAAACAGGGATGACAAACCTCTTGTGACATGCAGCCACCCAAGACAGAGCCTCAGCACTCTGCAGTACCTTTAGGCCACGCACCAAGACACTCGCTGAGCAGTGAGGCCAGGGGACACCAACCCTGACCACAACACTGTGGGCACAGCCATCCTGCCCCCAGCCCAGGGGACTGCTGGCTGCAGGCAGGCCCAAGGCACCATCCCAGATCAGGAATGTCAGAGGAAGAGGTTCAACCCGACACTGCTCCACAGAGCCAGCTGGCACTTGAACATGTTCCTGTTTTCCAGAAGAAATGAAACCTCCTCCACCCCATTATTTAACACAAGGGACTGCCCATTAGTTTCTACCCATTTGTGGCTAAAATTTATTTAGCAACTACCAAACCCCTTCTCCCAGATCGATGCCTTCACTTCTCACCCTGTCCCCTCCTTCCCCTACAGCTCGTAAAATCCACCCTGCTTCAGGTGCTCCAAGAACAGCAAGGAGGCACTGGGAAGACCACACCACCTGGAAAATGGGGCTTAATTAAAGAGGGGGGTGACAGGGTGCAAGGACACCCAGGGTGCATGAGGTGTGGGGGTGCCAAGCCCCAAGGAAGGTACAGGTTGTGTGGGGTGCCAGATCGCTACAGATGGAGTCAGATGTGGGGTGTCAGACCCCTACAGAGAGCGTGAGATGTGGGGTTGCCAGACCCCATGGGGTATGAGAAGCCCCAGGCCCCACAGATATGGGGTGTGGGGGTGTCAGACCCCATAGAGGGTATGAAGTGTGATGGGTGTGCCAGACCTCCACGGGGGGGGGGTGCATGGGACACCAGGCCCCCACAGTGGATTTGGGAGGTGCCCAGCCCCACAGGGGTTGCAGTGTGGGGTGTTAACTTCTCAGCGGTGCAGTGAGGGGGTGCCAGACCCCACAGAGGGTGTGGTGAGGGGTGCCAAGCCCCAAGGAGGGGGTGGGGTGTCAAGCCCCAAGGAAAATGCAGTAAAGGGGTTACAGCTCCCATGGAGGGTATGAGATCTGGGGGAGGCTGTCAAACCATTACAGGGTTTGGGCGGGGGATGGAGAGAACAACAAACCCCAAGCTCTCACAGGGGGTTTGGGGGTGCCAGGCCCCATGGAGGGTGCAGTGCATAGTGCAGCCCCAGGGTGGATGCAGTGTGGGGTGCAGCCCCAGGGTGCGTGCAGGGAAGGGTGCCAGACGCAAGGTGGGGGTGCACTGAGGCAGTGCCATACCTCACAGAGGATGCAGTGCAGGCTGCAGCCCCCGGGGTGGGTGTGGTGCGGGTGTGATGCGGGGTGATGAAGAGTGCACCCCCACGGGGGGTGCGGTGAGGGGAACCAGCCCAGCTCCACGGGGGGGGAGATTAGGGGTACAGCCCCACAGAGGGTGCGGCTCAGGTGCCAACCCCAGGTGGGTGCGGTAAGGGGTGCAGCCCCCACGGGAGATGCGGTGCAGGGTGCAGCCCCTCGGAGGTGCAATGCGGGGTGCAGCCCCCGAGCGGCAGACGCCCCGCAGCCCGGCCCCGCGCACTTACTGGCCTGTGCAGCGGGGTGCTCGCTGCCGCGCTGGAAGGGGAAGCGGAACAGCAGCTTGTTGCCGCGGCTGCCCGAGCTCACCAGGATCACGCTGATGGGGCTGGTGCTCTCCCCCATCCCGGCGGCGCCGCGGGGAGCGCCGCTTCCGCTTCCGGGGCCGCCGCGCAGCGCCCGCTACGGACTGGTGACTGCAGCCCCACCAGCTCCTCAGAGCACTGTCCCCCAGCACAGCCCAGTGCCCCCAGTTCACACCAGCGCCTCGCTGCGCTGTCCCCCAGCACAGCCCAGTGCTCCCAGTTCACAGCAGTGCCTCACAGCACTGTCCCCAGTACAGCCCAGTGCCCCCAGTTCACACCAGTGCCTCACAGCTCCATTCCAGGTACAGCCCAGCGTCCCCAGTTCACACCAATGCTTCACCGCCTCATCTCCAGTACACCTCAGTGCCCGCAGTTCACGCTGGCACCAGGCACCCCCAGAACACCAGCACCCAGAACAGCCCAGTGCCCCCAGTTCACACCAGCACCTCATAGCACTGTCCCCCAGTACGGCCCAGTGCCACCAGTTCACGCCAGTGCCTCACAACCCCATTCCCGGTACAGCCCAGTGCCCCCAGTGCCACCAGTTCACAGTTCACACCGGTGCCTCACAGCCCCATTCCAGGTACTGCCCAGTGCCCCCTTTTCACACCAGTGCCTCACAGCACTGTCCCCCAGGACAGCCCAGTGCCCCCAGTTCACAACACCGCCTTGCTGCGCTGTCCCCCAGCACAGCCCAGTGCCCCCAATTCACACCAGTGCCTCACAGCCCCATTCCAGGTACAGTCCAGTGCTCCCAGTTCACACCAGTGCCTCACAGCCCCATTCCAGGTACTGCCCAGTGCCACCAGTTCACACCAGTGCCTCGCAGCCCCGTTCCAGGTACTGCCCAGTGCTCCCAGTTCACACCAGTGCCTCACAGCCCCATTCCAGGTACTGCCCAGTGCTCCCAGTTCACACTAGCACCTCACAGCCGCATTCCAGGTGCAACCCGGTGCGCCCAGTTCACGCCAGTGCCTCACAGCCACATTCCAGGTACAGCCCAGGGCTCCCAGTTCACACCAGTTTATTCCAGCGCCCCGTTCCCCCCACAGCCAGCTCAGCTTAGTGCCCTCAGCACGGCCCAGCCTCCTCCGTTCAGCCGTGCTCCCAGCCTGTTTCTGGTGTTCCTCACAGCCATGGCAGCAGCCCTGGAGCCCTCGTGCTGGGGCCGCTGGAGGTCTGGGCCACCCATTCCCGTATCCTTCCCTTGACCACTTTGGGTTGGTTTTAGTGGCTCTCCCAGTCCAGTCATTACGAGTGTGGACCTGTGCTCAAAGCTGGGAGCACGGCAGCGAGGGCCAGTCCATCCCTCACGGCTGAGCCATGACAGGTGCCTGCTGGAGCAGGCTGTGCAAATCCATCCTTTCGGCTCCCTGTGCTCCTGGAAAGGTGCGGCTTGGTCTGGTTTCTCATGTTCACAGGAAGGTCTCATGGTGCTCTACAGCACTGATACAACCCTGTGCTTGCTGCTGCTGGTGAGGTTGCATCTCACACCCTGGGTTCAGTTTTGGACCCCTCACTACAAGAAAGACATTGAGGGGCTGGAACGTGTCCAGAGAAGGGGAATGGGCTGGAGCCCAGGGGTTCTGGGAGCAGCTGAGGAACCTGGGGCTGTTTAGGCTGGAGAAGAGGAGGCTGAGGGGAGACCTCATCACTCTCCGCAGCGCCCAGAAAGGAGGTTGAAGCAAGGTGGATGCTGGGCTCTTCTCCCAGGTAACAAGTGATGGCACAAGAGGAAATGGCCTCAAGTTGCACCAGAAGAGGTTTAGACTGGATATTAGAAACAAGTTCTTTATGGAAAGGGTTATCAAGCACTGGCAGAGGCTGCTCAGGCTAGTAATGGAGTCTCCATCCCTGGAGGGGTTCAAATAAAGGTGTCAAAGTGGTGTTTAGGCACATGGTTTAGTGGTGAAGTTGGCAGTGCTAGATTTACAGTTTGTTTGATGGTCTTAAAGTTCTTTTCCAACCCAAATGATTCTGTGATTCTATAACTTGCCTTGTGATTCCTGTAAGCGTGCTCCTGCCTCTAGATAAGTGAGGGTAATGTCACTTGCCCTTCCTCTTGCCTTTGTCTAATTTGTGTATAACCAAGATCAGAAATTATCAGCAACTATGTTAGAGGATGTCCTGGGCTTTGCATGTAAATTCTTCTGCATTTGATTGCAATATTTGGATATTGGAACGCTCTGACTTATCCCCACTCTGGATTTCACTCTGCAGTTTTCCCCAGGGCCACAGGCAGAGGTGGGTGGTGGATAGAGGGAGATGAGCACACGCAGCACGGGCTGTAATCTGTAGGGCCATCCTCTGCACAGCCAGAGATAACACTTGTAGCAAGAGAAGGTGTCCCTGGGGAGAGAGAGTTGTCTGAGGGTGATTAAAGAGCAGTCATATTATCACAGCAAAGCATTCCTCCTGCACCAGCACCGGGCAGCTATGTTAAAACTTCCCAATGAGTCTGCTTCAAAGCATAAATATATCATTTAAAATACCAAATTACAGACATATTTGTAATTTCCAGCTCTTGGTGGCTGCAGTTTAGTTAAAGCAAATAGTTGGAAGCTAGAAGGAAATTAAAGAATAAAGCCAAGACTTAGATTCCACTATTAAGATTTCCAAAATCTAATATTCCCAAAAATGTTCAGAGTTGGCGCAGATATATGTGCCACCTTATCCACGGGAATTCCCTCGAAGGGGTGGCAGATTCCATGGAGAATACAGAGTCATAGAGAAAGTTATTCCAGGTCTCACAGAGGTGCCATTCAGTTGGTCACTGGATTTACAGTCCAGGCTGATGGAAGTTATAATCCCACCTTTATAATGCACAAACAGAGTTGTTGCTTCCTTCTGCCTTTTAAAACACAAAGCCCTGGCAGCCTGGCCTCTGCAACAGGATTAAGAAACACCTATGTTAATACTGAAAATCAGCTTTGGTGTGCTTTGGGTGACATTTAGCAAGTTCATAACAAAAGTGCCCAAGAGTGGACATTCTGCTACGGGTCTGTGAATCGCAACTATGAGAGGCAACACCAAGAGAAGAAGGCAGGTCTGGTGGGGTTTCACAGAGGATGTAGCTTCAGCATCCGTCCTGTGACCAAGGGAACACCAGGGATCCCGTCGTCCAGCTCCTTGCGCTGCTCAGGCCAGGATCTCCATGTTTCTCTACCCTTATGGGCAGCTGCAACACTGGGATGGAGGAATTAGTCTGAGAGGTGCATGTGAGGACAGACACAGACACTCTCCATGTCACGTTGTGGCACATGGCCAAGGATTACGCTTTTTCCACCAGGAGTGTCTGCAACCATCCCCAGCGCAGCCCTGATCCTGGGCAAGCAATGAGCTCCTTCCAGCAAACCGCTGTCATCTTTTGGCTGCTCTGGCTTTTGTGATAGTGCAAGAGCAACTCTCAGAAAATGAAGTGAGACTCAGCAAAGATTTCAGTGATGATGAACCCTCCTGTGCAGCCGTCACTCTGCTCCTCATGTCTGCATAGACCTTAATCCTACAGTCACGGAGGATCAATGTTCAGGTTGAAGAGTGGGAAGCAAAATAAGGAGTCCTGGTGATCTCTGCTTTATCCCTGGATATATCTGGGTCACAGTCACTTTCCTCACACGTTGATTGAATGACCTCTGATTAAAAGCACTCTCACAGAGAAGAGCTTGAAGCAGACGTGCAGCAGGTGATGTAAGAGGCAGCACTTTGAGGAAGAGATGAGAACATTATATACATTTATATTTAACAACATTTTTAGTTTCAAAGCAATTTTTCTATGGGAAAACTGTAAGGTTTTTAAAATGTGTGTATCAAGGGATGATGAATACAGGCTCCCTTGATACCTCCATCCATTTAAGCTGTGTAAACTGAATGGTGCCCTGACTGAAGGACTGCTGCCCTTGACATCAGGGGCACTTTCAATGGGAGACTGCTCTGCACTGCATCTGTGTAGCCAGACAGAGTTAGCTCTGGGTTTTCACTGCACATGTATGCATTTATCAAAGGGAGGATATACAAAGAACACTCTGATAATGTTCCTTTATAAAGCGATTGGCTTTGCTGGGTCCCAAGTGACTCTCCTCCTGTATCCACTTTTAAAGTGAGGTCTGAGAGAAGTGGCAGATGGGCTGAGGAGAGAGCTGTACTTTTGAGCACAATCTTAATGAAATCCCAGATAAAGAGTTATCCTCCACAGAGGGGTTGGTAATTTAATCCAAGATCACTAAACCCAGCCAGGTTTGCAGACCAAAAAGCATCAGGTACCTTCTGCCTGCCCTTTGGGAAAGCCCAAGGTTTCTCCAACAGATCTCATGCAGAGAGGCTTAAACTAAGAGGCAACAGGGTGTGGTCAGAGCCCTTCTGTGAGTTCCACTACAGCTTTGGCCTGTAGAGTCTTCCCAAGGGAGGAGAGACCTATCCCCATGTGAAGGCACTGGAGAAGACCGCACCAGGACACGAGAGCCCAGTTGCCACCCCAGACCCAGCACCAGCCAGCAGTCAAATTTCTCTGCCAGCAACTTAACACAGCTACACCATGGCTTCCAGGAGAGGCTTCAAGTTTGGTGATATTTTTTGCATGATATTTAGCAAGGCAGGGTGCTAAGATTGCCCTGGCATTGCTACAAATAAAGATATGCCAGACATACTCCAATACACCACGACCCAGGTATCATTAGATTCCTAGAAGGGCTTTCCTCTTAGCAGGACAGCTATGTCTGGGGAGCATCCTCTGTAGCACTGCTGTGAAACACAGACATATCTTGCCAAGGAATCTGGCTTATACACATCAACCTTCCCAGCACAAGGGTGCGAGACTATCTGGGCAGAGAACACTATCACACCTCTCTGTGTGTACCAGGCAGCTTTCTGTGCATGGCTGCCAGTGCTCAGTGGTGAGCACAACTGCTGCACTTTATCAGAGTGGCAGAGAGATTTACCTCTGCTTCGTGTGCTGGCAGGGTATTCATTCCCTGAGGAGCATCAGCGACCATCTCCAGCAGGGTATTTCTTTGACACTTTGCCCACTTATCTGTGATTACAGACTTGTGCTGGTCTTCCCTTTGCTTGTTTGGTCCTTCACCCATCAAGTGTGTCCATGCTGTGAAGCCATCAGTGATCTATTGTGGGACCAGGCTTTCCTGCAGTGTCCAGCAGGCAACACAGCGCACGCCGGCACTGGCTGCAGTGCTGAGGGCTGTTTTACAGTACAAGGGGTGATTAAGAGCAAGATCACACAGCTAGAAATCAAAGACATGCAGGGTGAGGCATTTAGTGATGAAAAAATAAGTCTGACTGGGCTTTGTCACTCACACATGTTTTTTCTAGAACCTCACTGAATTACATAAGCTCCCTTTCACCATCTATGTGGGAATCTTTACTGCTGGTACCGTTATAAGCAATATCGATTGTGGAACGTGTCCCTAATTCTTTGCAGGAGGCTGAAGCAAATGGCAAAATCTCCACTGATTCTCACAAAACCAGGGTCTCACCACCCCTCTGAACTACACTGCACAGCTCCCAGCCTGTCCCTAGCACTATGCAGGAATCATTTAATATAAAACACGTGGCCACGTGGCAGCCACACATGCTGGAAATGTGTGATATGGCACAGCAAGGCCCAGTCTTGCGTTTGCATGCGTGAAGCATGGCAGAAAATGCATATTTTTCTCCAAACTCTTCGGTATGCTTGAAGTACATAAGCTCCTCAGCTTAATGATGTGTCCTAGTGCTCCATCACTGGAATTTTCCAGCATTATCACTCTGTTCATGTATCAATACGTGTCCAGACATTTTCTTTGGGCCACCCATCCATTATGTTAAGCACCAAGAAGCTGATAACACCAGCAAGCCAGGAGGCCGGCGCGCTGACCCTTGCCGAAATAGGCATTGTTTCCTGGGGAGATAAGAGTCTCCCACCACCATGGGTGGGTCTCCAGAGTGACCAATGAGCGTGGACACGCGCCAAGACCCGCTCTCCCCTTCCTCTTTATAACCAGGGCTGAGAGGGCGATGAGTCCAGACCTGCTCTGAGCGTTCATTGCAAGGAGCTCGAAGCCTGCGCCCTCCTGCACGATGACGCTGACTCAAGCTGAGAAGGCCGCCGTGGTCACCATCTGGACGAAGGTGGCTACCCAAGCCGATGCCATTGGGGCGGAATCACTGGAGAGGTAAGTCCCCCAGAACCCCTCCAAAGAGGTCGCCTCCTTTGGCTTTGCTCTTGGGATGCATCTCATGGGAAACTTGCACGAGTGTGGGGCTGGTGAGAGTTGATGGATGACCTCTGTTTAATTTGGTATGCAATTTTCTGGAATTATATCCATGCTTCTAAATGCTAATAGATGGCTTCAAAATCTCACAGCAAAACATAATTTTCTAAGCAATGCTAATGGTTTATTTCCTATTATAGCAATTCAGAAGAATTCATAACCAAGTGCCCTGGTGAAGAATTCGGTCATTGATACTCAGTGTCCTGAAATAGCTTTATCGCTGTTAGGAAATGATCTTGAAGTAGTTTATTGTACAAATGATGCAATTTCTGCATAAATTATGTGATTTCTCTTGCAATTTCTAGTCATTAAGAGAGCAAATGTCCACTAAATTCACTGCACACTCAGATTTCATTGTTCCAGTTGATCAGTAATGAACTGCTAGGAAACAAGAGAACTGCATCCCCTGCATGAAGTATAGCACAGTAATCCAAAATTCATACAAATTAAATAAGCTGGCACAAAAAGCAGTAGCAGTTCAGATTCAGAAATTATTATGTTATTCAAAGTTATTTAAATGTTATTTACAGCTCAATATAAAGTACTGTGATACTCCTTCCAGGACTCTGAGTACCACTCACATACATTTGTGTTGATTCAGCTCCTATTAGTTTGAAGATCCTGCAAAGTCACTCACAATGTAATATAGGAAAAGTAGTAACAATTTGGGTCTATTATTTACTTTAATCTGCCCCAAAAAAACAAAAAATGTACTTTAAGTTTATAATTATTTTTAACATTTTGTTCTTCTCTAGTATGTACACTCTTAAATCTGCATGTACTGTAGAAGAGATTTAAGAGCAGAAAGACCTTCTTGATGCAAGTTTTAAGATCCTAAAGCTCTCTTACAGCTTCTGAAGGAGTGTATTTCTGTAGCTGACAGGTTTACACTGCACTTGCTCTGGGTTTTTATCATCTCACGCATGTCACTTCCACTGCTAACTCTCATTCTCGTGCTCTCCTCCAGGCTTTTCTCCAGCTACCCCAAGACAAAAACCTACTTCCCTCACTTTGATCTCAGCCAAGGTTCACCTCAGCTTCGCAGTCATGGCTCCAAGGTCATGAATGCCATTGGGGAAGCCGTGAAGAACGTTGATGACATTAGAGGTGCTTTGGCCAAACTCAGTGAGCTGCACGCTTACATCCTCAGGGTGGACCCGGTGAACTTCAAGGTGAGTGACCACAAAGACTTTCAGGGTTGAAAACTGCTATCACAGAATTAGAGACCACAGATCATTTTGTCTAAATGTCAGCTTGATCCCTGACAGCACTGCACAGCCTCATCAACTCATGTCATTGCTTGTTCCCCACCTGATTTTTAACCTCTTTTAAGGAAAGATTTGGTGTAGCTCAAGCAAAGAACTACTCAGTGGGCTATTTGGTTTGTGTTAGACAGACTCAAGACTCTTCTGCCTTTGTTTTGATTTATTTAATTTAACCTCACAAGTGGAGTTATATCAGCTCTCTTGGACAGAGTAAATTCTGAACATTTCCTCTTTGTCCTATTTCCCTTTGGGGAGGAAGGAAGGGACATTTGGAAAGAGGAGGTGGTATTGAGCAGTACCTTTTGCTCTGCTTCTTCACACTTGTCATCAGGCAGCAGTGCTATCTGATTAGGACACGTAGTTGTCATCCCAGAGCACGTGGGGACCAAGGCCCATTGTAGATCCCTGGAATGACATCTGTTACTGATTATGATGGATTTAATCCTGTTTTCTCTTACAGCTGCTTTCCCACTGTATCCTGTGCTCCGTGGCTGCTCACTATCCTGGTGACTTCACCCCCGAAGTTCATGCTGCATGGGACAAGTTCCTATCCAGTGTTTCCTCTGTTCTGACTGAGAAGTACAGATAAACGGCCTCCACAGAGGGTGAGGGATGCACATCCAAGGTGCATCCTGGCTGCCCTCTCAAATTCCCTATGCAGGGTCTCAATTATCTGCAAAACCCAATAAATAATTCAAATGTGAGCTATGGTCTCTGTGCTTTCACCTCCAGATGTTCAACCTACAGCTTACTGTTCAGGCAGGGAGCTTCTGAAATGTCAGTGGAGGGGAAAATACTGAGCAGTGTAAATTCATGTACTAATTCATGTACTAATTCGGGTGCTAAGCTGTGTAAATTCAGTGGGAATACATAACATAATATTCAGTGGGAATAACATAACACTGAGCTGAAGCCTGCAACAGGCTAGAGCCCTGTGACTCCCAACTGCCTACCAAAGGTATATCTACCAAAGACTGTTTCCTGGCTGACCAAGAAACAGTCTTATCCCTGTTAGAATATTGAAAAGACACTGGCTTTTTGTTTGACCTATCCAAAATCCACCACAGTGATCAAAACCTGCATTGCCATATCTTGTGATGTGTCCAGAGGAAATGCTGGTTATTGTTTTGTCATGCTCCTTTCCACAGGGTATGGGCAACATATTAGATATGGTTCATGAACACCTTGAGCTCTACTACCTGCTAGGCAGGTCCCCTCAGATTGACATCTCTTGTTTTTATACAGGGAACTTCAAATGCATTTGAAATTTGGGAATACTATCAGCCTCTGGACATCAGTGTTCATGATATCTGGGGGACCACAAATTCCTAGGGTTTCTCTGCAAGGCAGCGACAAGGAACAGTACAGACCTGATGGCCATCCTGGGGGGAGCACAGGGATCCTCCATACATACCTCTTGTAGGTTAACCCCAGTGGGCAGTTAACTTACACATTTGTTCACTTACTGCTCCCACAATGGCATGAGAGGAAGAGGAAAGGAGGAATAAAAGCAAGAAAACTCAGGGTGTCAAGATCAAACAAACAGAAATAATTGATTAATAAGTGAAGGATAAATGGAAGAAGAGGGAAGAAAACAAAACACATAATGCAAAGGTAATAAGTCACCATATCCCATGGGCAGATGGATGCCCATCAGCTCCTGGGCAAAAATGATGGGTGATCCTCCTAAAATGCCCTAAACCTCCCTCTTTTCTCTTCTATTACTGAGCATGGTGTTACATGGTATGCAACACGTCCTTGGTTAGCTGGAGTCATCTGCCCAGTTGTGTCTCATCCCCAGGTATTGTGCACCCCAAAATCTATTCCCTTGGAGGGGGGGGTTGGGGGGCTGAGATGACCTTAATGTTGTACAAATGCTGCTCAGCAAAAGTCAGAACAGCAGTTGATTTGGTCAAAAGTCTAAATCACAGCACCACGTGAGCAGCTGTGAAGGAAACTTTTTCTCAGGTTACATTCACTGTCCATGCCTGTCTCAGAGGAGTTCTGACATAAAAAGAGGGGTGTAAAGTCTTAAGCACACTCTGACTGACAATCCGAACTGCAGGCTGTGGCCTTCATCTCATTTACAAGATTTTGGGGCTGTGTTTGGGCAAGAGGGAGAGAGATGGTCCAGAAGCTGAGCCCACCGAATTGCTCTGGTGTCACTCAGCGTCCCGCAGCAGTATTTAAAGCAGTCAACATCTCTGGGTGTCAGGTAACATGAAGGTTTAACTCCATGACTTAGATTGTAGGTCTAACCCCAAACTGGTACCAAGGACTTTCCTCAGAGGTTGAGCAAAGGATGTGACAGCCACTTCTTAATCAGAGAGTGAAGGGATAGGATGAGAGCTAATGGTTTCCAGCTGAAAGAGGGGAGATTGAGATAAGATCTTGGGAAGAAATGCTTTCCTGTGAGGGTGGGGAGGCCCTGGCACAGGTTGCCCAGGGAAGTTGTAGCTACCCCATCCCTGGAGGTGTTCAAGGAGAGGTTGGATGGGGCTTTGAGTCCATTGATCTAGTGGGAGGTGTCCCTGTCCATGGCAGGGGCGATGGAACTGGATGGACTTTAACTGCTTCCAAACCAACTCGTTCTACGATTCTGTGCTATGCCCTGCAGGATGTCCCAGTTTCTATGGGGACAGGCAGGAGCACACGCTGGGTTGGGAAGAATGGAAGAAGCCCAGGCCTGACAAGTGTCACAGGATGGACTTTGAGAAGACTATGCTCCCTAAAAGGATGTTCTTCCCTGCCCAGGTTTCCCTGAGACGATGGAGAGATGGTGTTTCCCATGGTGGATCCCCAGTGTGACTGGGGAGGGCTTGTTCTTGGCTCCTGCTCAGAGGCTCATGGGCTCTTTGGACAGGGAGGGGCTGGATGAGCTTGGGTCTGGAGGGCATGAGGGATCAGGGACAGACCTGCAACCCACCCTGATATGCACATCACCCAGGGAAGACCCTGACGCTGCAGGGGGACAATGCCGGATCCCGACAGGATTGAAGACAAGCTGGCCGGCGGAGCCGAGACTGTGGCACCCAGGGGATGAACCCATGGCTGCTGTTGATCATGGGGCACCCCAAGCTGGTTCTGCCTTCGGCCCCTGGCCTGGGTGGGACTGGTGCAGTGGGGCAGAACAGGGCAGGGCTGTTGGGGCCCCCTGAGGCAGCCGCTCCCTGGGCCCAGCACTGACACTGTGGCCCCCCCGGTCCCTCGGCGCTGAGGAGATAAGGCTGGGGCGGAGGTGTCGGCTGCTATAAGAGGGTGTCTCCGCGGTCGCCGCTGCACCCGAAACCTGCCCTGAAATCTGTCCTCCTCCTCCAGCCGCCACCATGCTGACTGCCGAGGAGAAGAGCCTGATCCAGAAGGTGTGGGAAAAGACTGCCAACCTCAGGGATGAAATAGGAGGCGAGAGCCTGTATAGGTGCGAACAGGGGATCCCATGGGTGAGGGGGGAGAGTGGTGGGAGCCCCACAGGGGACTGGTATGGGGGTCAGCAGCACTGACTGTCCTGCTCCTGCAGGCTGTTCGTCTCTTACCCCAAGACCAAGACCTACTTCCCCCACTTCGACGTGAGCTGTGGTTCCGAGCAGATTCGTGCCCACGGCAAGAAGGTGGTGGCTGCCTTGACCACTGCTGTCAAGAGCCTGGACAACCTAAGCGCGGCCCTATCTGAGCTGAGCAGCCTGCACGCCTACAACCTGCGCGTCGACCCTGTCAACTTCAAGGCAGGCAGGGGACAGGGGACGGGGAGCAGGGAGCGGGGTGCAGGAGCTGGGACTGGGGACTGGGGACTGGGGACCATAGCAGTGGTGCTGAGCCCCTATTTGCCTTGCAGCTGCTGTCGCAGTGCATCCAGGTGGTGCTGGCCGTGCATCTGGGCAAGGACTACACCCCCGAGGTGCACGCCGCCTTCGACAAGTTCCTGTCCGCCGTGGCTGCTGTGCTGTCCGAGAAGTACAGATGAACTACTGCCTGCGCCAGGGCACCATCAATAAAGACACTTTTGTCACAGCAGTGTGTCTGTCTGTGCCGGGGCCAGGGGCTGGGATGGGCTGGGGCACTCCCATCTGAGGAAGGGAATCATAGAGTCATAGAGGTTTGGGTGGAAAGGGACCTTAAAGATCATCCCTGCCCTCTGCCATGGCAGGGACACCTCCCACCAGACCAGGATGCTCAATACCCCATCCAACCTGGCCTTGCACACCTCCACGGATGGGGCAGCCACAGCTTCTCTGGGCAACCTGGGCCAGGGTCTCTGTACCCACATCATGAAGAATTTCTTCCTAAGGTCTAACATAATTCTTCCCCCTTCCAATTTAAAGTCATTCCCCCTCATCCTATCACTCCAGCCCCTTGTAAAGAGCCCCTCCCCAGTTTTCCTCAATCCCCTTTCAGTACTGGGAGGCTGCTCTAAGGTCTCCCCAGAGCCTTCTCTTCTCCTAGCTGAAACTCCCAACTCTTTCAGCTTCTTCTCATAGCAGAGGTGCTCCAACCCTTGGATCATATTTTAGCCTCCTCTGGACCCATTCCAACAGTTCCATATCCTTCTTCTGTTGGGGATTCCAGAGCTGGACACACACAAAAAAAACCCCTAAAATAAAACAAAACAAAAAAATTAAAAAGGGAGGAGCTGCTGGTGAGGTCAGCCATGGTACAGGGGAGCAGCACTGGCCACGGGCTCCCTGGGTGCCCCAAGGCCCTGCCTGCTTCTACCCTGCCCCAGCTCGGGGTGCAGCCAATGCTGGTAGCAGGACACAAGAAACAGAGCTCACCCTGTCACCTCACCATGCCTGCATCCCTCTAGGGAGCAGGAGGGAAGGATGCACCAAGCCAAATGCGGTTCTTGAAGGATTTCCTCGGGGTGGGGGGGGGGGGGGGGGGGGGGGGAGGGGAGCAGGGATTAATCCCTCCTGACTCCACCTACCATGATGGCTGTTTAGGACTTCACTGGGGATGCTGTGGAAGCTGAGTACCTCCATGAGCTTCACAGGCAATTGGACAAGCTCATGGAGTGAAAAAAATCCACCACAGACCATTAAGCACACTGTTCTTGAGCTCAAGTCCCTGAGCCACAAATCCCCATCGACTGCCCTGGGTGTCTGCGCTTCCCCTGGCACCCAGGTAGGGTGAGAGCAGGATGGGCAGAGCCCAGCACGGGGTTACTGGGTTTCAGTGCTTTGGAGCCTGAATTTTAGACAATCATTGTCTTTTGATCACAGGTGATGTGTTAAAAGATACCAAACTAGCCCTGGGTTTGCTCTGTGCTGTGAAACCAGAGGGAGGGATGGGAGTTGGGGCACCAGGACAGCAGTGCCCGCAGTGGCTGAGTGCAGGCAGCACCCAGGCGCTGGGTGTGAGGGGACCCTGCCTGCACAGAAACACAGGGCTGGGAATCCCCACGCCGGCCCCTGCTCCTCTTCATGCACTCATGGACCCCCAGCGCTTCTCCACCACCCTCAGATACATCCCATCTTACATCCCAGTGTCTCCACGTGCATTTACACCCATTTATTCTTGTGCCACCAGTCTGAAGGACTCTTCTGCCTTTTCAGTTTGCCCCCCTAATGCACACCGTGGCAGCAGACACACCGCCCCACCGCTGATTCCCTGGGTTCTGCTTCCCAGAAGATCAGCCTCCCTTCCCCATCCCCCATTCCTTCCCTGCTCTGAAATGGTGCCAGCTCGAGCTAATCTCCCCCAAACATAAACGATAAGAAGCGTCAGCCATGGAGGAAAGACGGGTGTGAACTGTCTCCTGTCTGCCTGTGCCAGCTCTCGAACCTACTGGAAGCAACACAGGCTCCCTCACCCTCCTCATAGAATCCTAGAATGGTTTGGGTCGGAAGGGACCTTAAAGCCCATCCAGTTCCACCCCTTGCCATGGGCAGGGACACCTCCCACTGGATCAGGGGGCTCAAAGCCCCATCCAACCTGGCCTGGAACACCTCCAGGGATGGGGCAGCCACCACTTCCCTGGGCAACCTGTGCCAGGGCCTCCCCACCCTCATTGTGAAGAATTTCTTCCCAATGCCTATTCTAAATCTTCCCCCTTCCAATTTAAAGTGGTTCCCCCTCGTCCTATCACTCCAGACCCTTGTAAAAAGTACCTCTCCAGCTTTCCTGGAGCCCCTTTGGGTATGGGAAGGTCACTATGAGGTCTCCCTGGAGCCTTCTCTTCTCCAGGCTGAAAAAGTCCAACTCTCTCAGCCTGTCCTCATAGCAGGGCTGCTCCAGCCCTCGGATCATCTCCATGGCCTCCTCTGGACCTGTTCCAACAGTTTCACATCCTTCTTACATTGGGGATTCAAAAGCTGGACAAAGGACTCCAGGGGTCTCACGAGAGCAGAGTAGAGGGAGAGAATCACCTCCCTCGACGTGTTGGACACTTCCTCACCTCATCTTCTTCACCATCCTCATCTTCCTTGGACCTCTTGCCTTCCTCGCCTTCATCACTTGGGGCACAGGGTGCTTGACATGGGTTCCTGTGGCCTTGTGTGCCTTTCTTCCCTGGCAGTGAACTCCTGCTGCTGTAGGCCAGCACTTGCACCAGTGCCCAGTGCTGGTCCCCATGGCACTGCCAAGTAACCCTCTCCCCGGCAGTCAGGGTCACCCAGTCCCCCCGCAGCACTGGGGCCAACACAGCACGTGAGCAGGAGAGAGGACTGGAGCGGGGGAGCTCTGGGCTCTGTGTGCCAAGGGATGGGACTGTAGTTCTGGGAGCAGGAGATGAAGAGGGTGCACATGTTGGGATACACTCAGCTGAGGGAATAAGAGCAGGAGGTGTGGGAAGGAGGAGTGGTTGTGTGTATGGGGGCTGCGTTGGATGGTGGGATGTACACAGGGGCAGCTGTGTGCAGGGGCAGTGTGAGTGCTGGGGCTGTGTTATCTAATCATGGAATCGCTTGGCTGGAAAAGACCTTTGAGATCATCGAGTCCAACTGTCCCTGTCCACTATGAAATCATCCCTGAAAGATGGGTACATCTTTCAAACCCCTCCAGGGATGGGGACACGACCACCTCCCTGGGCAGCCTCTGTCAATGCCTGAAAACCCCTTCAGTGAAGAATTTTTTCCCTGATGTCTAATCTGAACCTCCCCTGATGCAAGTTGAGGCCATTTCCTCACGTCCAGGATGCGCACAGGGGCAGCTTGTGTGCAGGGGCTGTGAGGATGGCAAGGTGTGTATAGGTGCAAGCACATGTGTGTGCAAGGCTGGAGCACGTGTAGAGGCCGTGCGGGTGCCAGGGCAGCTCACGTGTGTGTGGAGGCTGTGCTGGATGGGTCATGGAATGTGCAGGTGCACACGTGTGGTGTCAGGGGCGCTGGACAGCCTCAGTCCTACGGAAGTTACAGCCCCCACACTGCCGTGGCCCCCACCCTGATGGACGCATCCAGGCTGTGCCAGAGCTGCCTGCACCAGGGGGGATCTCAGTTGGCACCCTGCTCCAAGCCCTGAGCCCAGCCTGGGCCAGGAGGGAATATGCACAGACTCCTCCACCTGTGCCAGTGCACACCTTAACCTCAACCCATGCCGATGCAGACCCTAAACTGAAGCCTAAACCTAAGCCTAAACCTAAACCGAAGCCTAAGCCTAAACCTAACCCTAACCATAACCTGAGACAAACTCTAAACCTAAGCCTAAGCCTAAGCCTAAACCTAAACCTAACCCTAAACCTAACCCTAACCCTAACACTAACCCTAACCATAACCTGAGTCAAAGCCTAAACCTAAGCCTAAACCTAAACCTAACCCTAGCCCTAACCCAGCCGGTACAGGGCAGAGCCCCCCCTCCCCCGGTCTCCGTGCCGGTGCTTGGGGCGGGGCGGGGGCTCCTGGCCGGGGTCCAGCGGGGCCGCAGCGGGGCGGGCGGCGGGCGGGGCCCCCGCAGCGCATATAAGGGCGGTGCTGGGCGGTGGGGGCACCCGTGCTGGGGGCTGTCAACGCGGAGCTGACACCATGGTGCTGTCCGCCGCCGACAAGACCAACGTGAAGGGCATCTTTGGCAAAATGGGGGGGCACGGCGAGGAGTACGGCGCCGAGACCCTGGAGAGGTAGGTGTCCATGCCCATCGCCATCCATTCCCCATCTGCCCCCATCCACTCCCCATCCATGTCTGTCCCCATCCGATGTGATCCTGTCTCATCTGTCACTGACCCCCTGTCTCTCCTAGGATGTTCGCGGTCTACCCCCAGACCAAGACCTACTTCCCCCACTTTGACGTGCAGCACGGCTCTGCTCAGATCAAGGCGCACGGCAAGAAGGTGGTGGCTGCACTGGTCGAGGCTGTCAACCACATCGATGACATCGCGGGTGCCCTCTCCAAGCTCAGCGACCTCCATGCCCAAAAGCTCCGCGTGGATCCCGTCAACTTTAAAGTGAGCATCTGAGAAGGGGTGACCAGCCCAACTCCCCTCCTGCAGCCCCTTGACTACCCCCTTGCTCACCGTCTCCTTTTACCTTTCAGCTTCTGGGCCAATGCTTCCTGGTGGTGGTGGGCATCCACCACCCCTCTGCCCTGACCCCAGAGGTCCACGCTTCCCTGGACAAGTTCCTGTGTGCCGTGTCCACCGTGCTGACTGCCAAGTACCGTTAAGACGGCACCATGGCTAGAGCTGGACCCATCCCACCGCCAGCCCTTCGACAGTGAGCAGCCAAATGATCTCAAATAAAATCTGTTGCATTTGTGCTCCAGCCTTGGTGTCCTCCTCTAATTGCTGCCCTTGAGGGAGGGAGAGGGAGGAATCTGCTCCGGGGGCCCAGATGGGGGGACCCTCCACCACGTGGAGGAAATGGTCTCTGGTTTTGCTGTTTCTGAGGGGAGGCAGCACTTGGGTGGTGGTGCCTGGTAAGCACACACTGTTTTGCCAGCTGTGGGGCTCTGGGAGCAAGCAGAGCATTTCCAGGCACCCGTGGAAGGGGACAAGTCATGGAGAATGGCCAGAGTCTGGCCCTTGGGAGCTCCCTGCAGCCCCAGCCTTCCCACCAGAGCTCAGCACTGGGATCCCCTCTTGCCTCACCAGCCCCGTGCACCTCTTTCTCTAATTCAGGCCAAATTGTTGGAGACCATCTCCTCCTGGAAGTTCTTGTAGGATACAGTAGGGTACAGGGGCTCCTGGCACCTGTGACCCTCTGCATGGTGGCAAAGCAAGAACACCCTGAGGACCTCCAAATGCAAGGGCATCTCCCTGCGTATCCCCAGCAAGCAGGGCTGTGGGACAATTGTAGAACTTCTGTTTCCACCTAACATGTCACTTTGGAGGAGCTGGGGTAGACAGCGGGCATGGGGCACTGCAGGGGGAACAGCCAGGGCTCTTTGAACTGCAGAAGGGTAGGAGATGTCAGGGCAGGAAAACAAGCAAAGTGGTGCTGATGCTGCGGTGCTGGTGTCCGTGCAGCCCCCCTGGCCCTTATCGCAGCCTGCAGCAGGGTGGCCATGGTGGGGGGGAGTTGTGGGGGCTGATAAAGGACAGCATGGGCTCCCCTCCAGCTGTGGGTGTGGTGGGAGACGGGGCAGCAGATAATCCTGGGGTGGAGTGGGGGGTACAACCTGCCAGGTGCTGAGTAAGGCTGCCCTGTCCCTGCCAGGGCTGGGAGGTGGGCCAGGAGCCAAGCCAAGGTTGCCATGGGCCCCTTTGCTCCCTGGCACTTGCAAGGATGGATGCTTACCCCAGCCCCACAGCCTGCAGTCATCATCAGCAAACACATCAGAGGGAGGCGAAAACCCAAATGACTCTGGAGAGAAGGGAAGCATGCCCACCACTCCTGGGCACAGTGAGAAGACAAAGCTGGTCAGGACATCAGTGATCAACCTGATCTACCTTTGCATGGAGCAGAGTGTTGGAGTAGGTTGCACCCGTCCAGCAGCCATCATCCAGAAATAGCTGTGGGCACAACTCTGCTCTACAGAGAGCCTCTGTTCCCTGGGGAGCTCGAGGTGGGAGTGGGGGCATGGTGGATGTCCAGGGCACACAAGTGTGGACTTGTGTATAAAGCACCCAGTATGGATGTGGGATGCTCCAAACCCAGCCACAGAGGGCCCTTGCATGGTCCTTACATACACGGTGTGTGCATGAGAGGGGAGGTGTAAGAGCACTGCAGGGGACCGTGTGTGTGAGGAGGGGAACGGGCTGGCAGTTATCCCCACTGCCTCTTCCAGGCTTTCACTTCCAACCACTCTTGTGCCATGTTGAGTCATTAGGCAGGACACACTGGGTGGCAGTGGGCAGTGTCCTGGCTCTGCAGTGCTTTCCCAGGACTCTGCCCTGCCAAAACACCTCCGAGCTCCAAAGAGTCGGGATGAGCTTTGTTCACATCTGCCACAAGATGGGGACCTCAAGCCGTGGTGCTTTATCGAGCCCAGGCAGAGGGTGTGGAGGGCCAAGTCTTGGTCCTGCCTGCAGGGCTAAGCTGAAGCCTGCAGGCAGGGAGAAGCAGGCTGAGCACACTGGGGACACTGGTGTCAGCTTGGAGGGGTGCAGGAGCCCTCCCCAGCAGCCATCTCCTGGCTCACAGCACAGGGATCTGTGAGCTCTGGGCTCCCTTCACTGGGCACCCCTTGGTGGCCACGGCTTCATATGCCACAGGACACAGCCCGCCCACGGGCCAGACACACTGGCAGCAGCTTTCTCCAGCTTGGCTCTCCCTGAGCTTGGGTCTCCCTCGGGACCTGCAGGCAGGCAGTGGCAGGGGTCTGCAGCGGGCCAGGTCAACTATTTGCCCCACTGCGTGCCCCAGTTGGATTTGCAGCTTGAATTGCTGCAACCCTGGTGCTGATGAAGCGGAGGCAATCTCGGCATTGTCACAGCGGTGTCAGCCTGCAATAGCACCAGGTGACGTGGAGGAGGCAAAGCCCCCAACCCAGGCCATGGCAGCACTCAGGAGGCAGAGTGGCATCAGGCAGCTTCAGGAGAAGAAGAAAGATGAACATCTTCAGGTGAGACAAAAGCCTGTTCTGGTGTCTCCATTATCTGGAGGCCTTTCTTGACACTCATCAACATTTATTCTTGACAGACAAAGCATCTACAGGTCAAAGATACCCACAGAACAACACAGTGTTGTGCTGTATCATAGTCACCAACACAAGTGGCATCTCAGAGCTCTGTTTTTATTGAAAGAGGAACTCAAATGACATCAAGAAATAAGCTTGATTGTTAGGACATATCTGATCATAGTCTCTCAAGGGGGTTGCAAAGCACACTGTCCAGCTATCTTGGATACTACTCCTACCAGCATCTGATAAAACATCATGGCCATAGAGAGCACATCCTGGAAAGGGACACAGGAGAACACTCTCCCTAGCATACTAGGGAAGTTTACCAGCAATTTCCCATGTGAAAGACAGAAGAGAAGCAGTGGGAAAACAGAGAACTGGTTTATTACTGGAAGCTGATCTTAGGATACCAGTTGAGTGGCTATCTTTGCTGGAGAGATGAGGGAAAACCTCATGTGTTTTACAAACTATTCTTCTGTTTCTACATCCCATATTGGCATTCAATACGCCAATAGCATACCTCATAATTGGTACAGCCTCCAGGTCTTGTGCTGAAAAACTGTGATTGGACAGTTATCTCTCCTAAATGTCAGGTTTTCCATGCAGAACAGACCCCTCTCATCCATCTTGGTCATTTTGAATTCTAAACCAGTGCTTTGGGGTGCTCGCAGCCCATCCAGCTCAGGCACATCGGAGAATTTAATAAGCACATCCTCCATTACGACACAGAAGTTATTGATGAAGAAACAGTGAATAATAATGTTGAACCAACGACTGGAATCTATCACAGAAGGAAAACAGCCTCATCTGAAATGATTCATTCTTGGCAATGGCCATGGTTATTACTCATCTCTTCGATTAAATGTCCCACTGTTTTTTCGTGATTTCAAGTTGACTGGTTTATGGTTCCTTAAATTCCTCCTTATACCGTGCTAATGATGACATTCCCTATTGTCTTGTTTCTGCAGCCCATCATCCTCTGTAGCTTCTCAAAGATACTGGCTATGTGGACATGGCTTCCATCAATTCCTGAGGTAAAGGGGTATTTTTTTTCAGTCGAACTACCTGAAAATACCAAAATGATTGAAATAAACTTCATATCACACTTTTTAGGATCCTCTCACCTTCCTCACTAGCTGTTTTGCCAGTGGGAAAAGGAAAAGTGGTCACACAGACAGAACATAGAGAGCTGGGCTTGTACAGCCTGGAAAAGAGAAAGCTCCAGGGAGACCTTAGAGCAGCCTTCCAGTACTGAAAGGGGCTCCAGGAAAGTTGGGAGGGGCTCTTGATCTGGAATTGCAGGGACAGGACCAGGGGGAATGGTTTTCAGCTGAAAGAGGGGAGACTGAGATGAGATCTTAAGAAGAAATGTTTTCCTGTGAGGGTGGGGAGGCCCTGGCATAGGTTGCCCTGAGAAATGGTGGCTGCCCCATCCCTGGAGGTGTTCAAGACCAGGTTGGATGGGGCTTTGAGCCCCCTGATCCAGTGGGAGGTGTCCCTGCCATGGCAAGGGGTTGGAACTCGATGAGCTTTAAGGTCTTTTCCAACCCAAACTGTTCTATGATTCTATGAACTTCCATGTTTGTAGCGAAAATCTTATCAACACCCAGTGGACAAAGGCCTGACTGAAAAATACTGTGATCTCATGGAAATGGGTTGCTAGTGGTACAGTTGGAGCAAAATCTAGATCTAATAACCAAAAAAGACATGGTCAGCCACAAAAGAAATTGGCTGTGGAATGTTTCTGCCACTTCGTTGATGAATGGCTCCAAACCAGCAGTGATGGCGCTCAGAAGGCACCAGTGGATCTGTGGATCAGTGGAACTGAACAGAAACACATTTTCCTCCTGCTGGTTGCCCTGTCCTCCTACAACACACCAACAAGATCTGAGAAGATCTTAATTTGCTTAGGGATGTTAAAACAGGCAACATAGGAAAAGCTCTGCTGGTCAGATCATTGATTCTTCTCTCCCAGTTGCTGTTTTCAGCATCAGGAGATGCTGTCTGGGGAGAACATATGAGCCCAGCCATTTTTGATCGTGCTCCTCTAGCATTCACAGCAGAATTAATAGCAATTTCAGAGGGTACATTCCTGTCTGTTGCCTTCAGCATCTGTCTGTTGACCTGCTGCTCATGAATTTGCTATACCTTTGAAAACCTGCTGATCCTGTTTCCACAACCTCCTGTGGCAGCAAGTTCCAGAAGTTCATTCTCTCCTCTGCCCTGCATAAAACCCCTTTTATGCATTTCCAACCTACTAAATCTACTCAGCAATGGACTCTCAGTGCACAATCTGATGCACACCAGCTCCACATTCACTTTATGATTTTGTAAAGTTGGCCCTTCCTGCTCCCCCTTCTCCAGGGAAAAATCCCCACCTTCCCAGCACTTCCTCACATCACAGCTGCACTACCCCCTTCGTCATCCCACTTGCTCTGCTCAGGACTCTTAAGTCCACCGTGTCCTTAGATCCAGAGGCCAGAACTCCACAGGTGTGGGTGCACCAAGATGTCACAGAGCAGGAAAAAGATCCCTGTCCTTCTTTTTTGAGAACCATTCCTGACAACATCACCACAATTTGCTGGCTTCTGGGACTGCTTCTGCACATCAAGGCTACAATTTTGGTGAACCATCAGTGAGGACTGCAGTATGGTTTTTTCCTGAGCTGTAATAGCCAGTTAAACCTCCTCTGTTTTAGATCATATTATAGACCGAAGCAATGCTACAGGGGAAGTGTGGCTGGAAAGCTGCCCAGTGGAAAAAGACCTGGGGATGCTCGTCAACAGCAGCTGAACATGAGCCAGCAGTGGCCCAGGTGGCCAAGAAGACCCACAGCATCCAGGCTTGATCATCCACGGTGTGGCCAGCAGGAGCAGGGCAGGGATCGTCCCCCTGCACTCGGCGCTGGTGAGGCCGCACCTTGAATCCTGGGATCAATTTTAGGCCCCTCACTCCAGGAAAGACCTTGAGGGGCTGGAGCTCGGCTGGAGAAGGAAACGGAGCTGGGGAAAGGGCTGGAGAACAGGGGTTCTGGGAGCAGCTGAGGGACCTGGGGCTGTTTAGGCTGGAGAAGAGGAGGCTGAGGGGAGACCTCATGGCTCTCTACAGCTTCCTGAAAGGAGGTTGGAGTGAGATGGGTGCTGGTCTCTTCTTCCAGGTAACAAGCAACAGGACAAGAGGAAATAGCCTCAAGTTGTGCCAGGGGAAGTTTAGACTGGATATCAGGAAAGAGTTCTTTACTGAAAGAGAGGTGAAGCATTGAAATAGGCTGCCCAGGGCAGCGGTGGAGAGGTTCAAAATACTTGTTGACGTGGCACCTGGGGACATGGTTTAGTAGGCACGGTGGGGTTGGGCTGGTGGTTGAACTGGATGATCTTAGAGGTCTTCTTCAACCTTAATAATTCTATGATTCTCTATGATTCTATAGTTCCTATAGTGACTTCAATTGGCAACAAGATGCTGGGTGGACACAATTCAGTGAGGATCTACCTGGTGGTGCTGCAAACACAGCGTTTTTCACTCTTTGTGCCAGAACCAGGCAGAGATAGGGGAGCAAATTGTGCCAGCTCGGTGTTCTCCAGAGACCTTTGCACATGGTCAAGAGGATCCCAGCTATGGATTTATGGAAAGCAATACAGCAAAATGTGCTTGCAGCTGCTCAGCCAGAAAGCTTTTATACCTCCTTCAATGGTTGAGCAGCAGAGTGCCATTATTAATAGTAGAAGTATATTTATCAAAATTCATGTGTCAGCATTGTTAAACCTCCATAGATTCAGTTTGGACAGGTCACCATTATTTATTTTTCCAGATCATAGCTTCAAACAAGGATATTTTCAGTATACAGTTCAGATCTGTCTCCAGACCGGTCTGAAACACTGTAGGAAACACAGTCTCCAGAGCAGGGACTTCCACTGGTGTCTGCTTTCCTGAGGATGGGCTGAGCTTGAGGACTCATGGCCCGACGAGCAAGAAGCAGATGTGGTGAGCACGAACCTGCTCTATATTCAGTCAGTGTGTCTCTAAGCCCTAGACCCGACACAGCCATGCTCCCAGAGGGTTCACCATAGGCAGCTTCAGCTCCAGCTCCGTAGCAAAAGGGAGAGCATTTCACCTTTCCTGGTTCAAACTCATGCCTTCTTCTGAGATCTGATGGTCGCATAGCCAAAGGGGAAGGAAGCAATCCACACAGTCACTGATAACATTTTAGTGTACTCATGTGTCTGGAGATGACATGTCCTACAGCATCCATCACCCCAAACACTTCCCTTGAACACTGGATTGCTCTCCTTGGGCAACAGGGGCAAGTTGTTGAGCTGATTTTGTATCACATTAAGTGAGTTTGTGCTCAGATCTCTTATATCTTTGACTTTGAATCTCATTTTTTGTCCTTTAAGAGGAAAATAACTATAACTACAAAGTGTTGCAGGAAAATCATTCATAGGTATTGATTGATGACAAGCCGATACCTTTAAAGTGGAGCTGAAGGCTAAATTAACATAGGATGAGAACAGAAGGCTTTGTTTGTTCTTCTTTCAGAAGAACAGGCTTTGAGCAACAGCAAAATCAAATGGGAGAACTCAAACCTAATGTGGAAGAGGCTTGCTGTTCCTTAGAGAAAACATTGTAAAATTAATTTATATCCCAAACAAGCAGGAAAAACAAGAGAGAAGGAGGGTAATACCTCACTGGAGTGTGACTGCCTAGTATCAAAAGGATATTAGAATAATAAGGAGATATGAAAAATGGGGAGGAGGACTAACCATTAAAGAAGGCTTTGACTGATGTTCACAATATGTGCAAGTGAAGTAAGAACAGAAAAATCCAGCAGTTTGTGGGTCAAGATCTCAATGTTCAGTCATAAGCTTTGCTGTAAGTCCTGAGCAGCATCATATGGTACTGCGACCCCGTGATTAACCTTGAGAAAATATGAGTTAAGTGAAAGAATTGTAAGACACATCTCAAGAAAATAATAAGATGATAACAGGTGTGTTGAAAGGGAATTATTGAGCTGGAGGGAAATTACTGGTAGAATCTGACCTTGGATCTGGCCTTGGAATTTTATTAATGGTCAAAACACAGATCTGTTGGAGTGAGCCCAGAGGAGGCCATGCAGACGATCTGAGGACTGGAGCATCTCCCGTGCAAGGACAGGCTGGGGTTGTTCAGCCTGGAGAAGAGGAGACTTTGGGGAGACCTTGGAGCAGCCTCCCAGTACCAAAATGTCTCCAGAAAAGCTGGGAGGGGCTCTTGATCAGAGAGTGCAGGGACAAGATTTCAGCAGGGAATGGTTTCTGTGCGGGTGGGAAGGCCCTGGCCCAGGTTGCCCAGAGCAGTGGTGGCTGCCCCATCCCTGGAGGTGTTCAAGGCCAGGCTGGATGGGGCTTTGAGCCCCCTGATCCAGTGGGAAGTGTCCCAGCCTGTGGCAGGGGGTGGGAACTGGATGAGCTTTAAGGTCTCTTTCGACCCAAACCATTCCATGATTCTACGATTCCATGATCATTGAGTCCAATCGTCCCTGTCCATTACTAAACCATCCCTGAGCACCTCACCTACAGGTTTCTGAACCCCCCCAGGGATGGAGACTCCCCCACCGCCCCGGGCAGCCTCTGCCAGGGCTCCACCACTCTGCCACGAATGTTCCCTGACGTCTGATCTGAACCTGCCCCGGTGCACCCTGAGCCCAAGGACTCCCGTGCGATCCCCAGGGCACTCTCTCACGTGCGTGTCGCGGCCCCGCGCTCCCCCCCGCCCCGCTCCCGGTGTGCGGAGGCGGTGCCTGCGGGGCGGAGCGGGGCGGGGCGGGGCGGGCGGCGGAAGCGGCGCGGGGCGGGGCGGGCGGCGATGCCGGGGTAGCGGCCATGGCGCGGGGAGTGGGGCCGCCGCGCCGCCGGCTGCTGCTGCTGCTACTGCTGCAGCAGCTCCTGGCGCTGCCCGCCGCCCGCCCCGGGCCTGGTGAGCGCCGCCCGGGGGGCACCGGGGGTCGGTTGGGGCCGTTCCGCTCGGGCGGGGATGGGGGAGGTTCGGGGGGACGGTTCGGGGATGCTCCGCTGGGACTGAGGGGGCTCGGGGGCACCTTGGGGATGTGGGGGCTCGGGGGCACCTTGGGGATGTGGGGGTTCGAGGGCAGTTTGGGGATGGGGCGCTTCTGGGGCAGCTGGGGGATGGAGGTGGTTGGGAATGGGGGTGCTCTGGGGCAGTTTGGGGATGAGGCGGTTCTGGGCAGCTGGGGGATGCTCCACTGGGATGGGATCTTGGGGGGGCTTAGGGGCACCTTGGGGACGTGGGGACTCTGGCGCAGTTTGGGAATGGGGGGCTCAAGGGCAGTTTGGGGATGTGACAGTTCTGGGGCAGTTGAGGATCCTCCATTGGGATGGGATGGGGGGGGGCTCAGGGACAGTTTGGGGATGTGAGGGCTGTGGGGAAGTTTGAGGATCCTTTGCTGAGATGGGATCTGGGGGACTTGGGAACAGTTTGGGTATGTGGGGACTCTGGGACAGTGGGGAATGCTTTGCTAGGATGGGGTTGGCAGGGGCTTAGAAGTCGTTAGGGATGCTCCACTGGGATTAGGGGGGCTCGGGGGCCGTATGAGGATGGAGAGGGTTCGGGGGGGGGCAATTTGAGGGTGCTCTGCTGGGATGGGGTGTGGGGGCAGTTTGGGGATGGGGGAGTGCTCTGGGATACTTGGAGGATACTCTGCTGAGATGGGATGTGGGGGGACTTGGGGGCAGTTTGGGGATGCTCTGGGGTAGTTAGGGGAAGCTCCGTTGGGATGGTCTTGGGGGGAGGCTTTGGAGTGGTTTAGGGATGCTCCACTGGGATTAGGGGGGCTTGAGGGCAGTTTGAGAATGGAGAGGGTGCGGAAGGGGCAGTTTGAGGGTGCTCTGCTGGGATGGGATGTGGGGGCAGTTTGGGAATGGTGAGGGGACTGTGGGGTAGTTAGGGGATTCTCTGCTGGGATAGGGATGGGGTGGTTTGGGGGGGGCAGTTTATGGATGTTCCTCTGCAATTGAGTAGGGCTCTGGGGCAGTTTGGGGACAGGGGAGCTCTGAGGTAGTTAGGGGATGCTCTGCTGGGATGGAGGGGGCTTGGGGGCAGTTTGGGGATGGGGGTGTGTGGCTCGGGACAATTTGAGGATGCTCCATGGGGACAGAGGGACACATCTGGCAGAGGAGCTGGGCTGGGGGGCTTCACTGCCTAGCTGGCATCCTGGGGAGCAGAGGCACCGGTGGGAAACCAGCTGGGTGACAAAGTGAGCAGGGACTTATCAGCTGTGAAGCCCAAGTGATGTGGGCGCTCGGGGCTTTATAAACCATCTCCAGTGGAGCAGCGCTTGCATCGGGCGCTGCAGAGCAGCGAGAGGTCAGACCTGGAACCAGAGGGGTTTCTGCTGTGTTTGTGGTGGCTGTGGTTGTTTTGCTGGGGTTTCCTTTGGTTCCAGGTTACTTTACTTCCAGGGCATCAAGGCACGGGGTTGATGGAGTGGTGGGATGCTCTTCATAGTGGTGCTGGGGGTCTGTGGTCCCCTGGGACAGTTCCTCCTTCTCTAGAAGGGCGGTGCTGGAGGACGTGGAGAGGTGACGCTGTTCACCTGCTTCACCCTGTCGTGGAGGTAGGCTTGTGCTGGTGATGGTTCTCCACTGTTGATGGTGGTTATCACTTTTTCATAGTCTACAAAGTGTGGAGTCCGCTCTGGGGAGCTGATGGGCACGATGGCCTTTGCCCTAGGCCCACCCTCCTCTGTCATCCTGCTAGCTGGACTTTCAGCTCTGGAGAGCCACCCTGCACTTGAAGAGGGGGGCCCAGACATGCTGTCTGTGGGTGGTTATTTTGCTTGGGTTTGCTTTGGTTTCAGGTTGCTTTAATTCCAGGGCATCAAGGCAGGGGTTTTTGGTGGAGCAATGGGATGCTCTTCACAGTGGTGCTGGGTGTCTGTGGTCCCCTGGGACAGTTCCTCCCCTTCCAGTGTGTCAGCCAGCACCTGTGATGCTGGAGGTTTTGGGGAGATGAGGCTGTTCACCTGTTTCACCCCATCGCAGAGGTAGGCTTGTGCCGGTGGTGGTTCTCCACTGTTAATGATGCTTATCACTTCCTCTTGGTCTACAAAGCGTGGAGGCCACTCCGAGGAGCCGATGGCCACGATGGCCTTTGCCCCAGGCCCACCCTCCTCTGGCATCCTGCTAGTTGGGTTCCCAGCCCTGGAGAGCCACCCTGTGTTTGAGGGGGGGTGGCGGGGGGAGGGTTGGTTTGTCTTGGCGCCGTCCTGCTGTCTGGGGAATGCCTCTATAGGGTTAGGTCTGTGAGCTGAAGAGACCAGCTCCTCCCCAGAGGAGTGAGGGGTCCTCTTCCTTGAACAGTTGTAGATGGGTTTTTGACCCAGGCTAAAGGGATAAAGTTTCTGTTATGTTACAGATGGCCAAGCATCCTGCCCCACAGCCAAATCTGTTCTTGAGTCAGTCTGATCACCATCTCTGTAGCTTTAGACAGTGTCTGCTTGGAAATGAGGGCTTCATCCTTTTGATGGGAAGCCCTGAAACCAGCACTCAAGCTATCCTTCTGTAAAACTACCATGAGATCATCTTTGGACAAACACATCCAAGCTCTTGCAGGTGGCTCTGTGTTTTGAAATTCAAATAATGCATCTCCTTTGCATCTATGATTCCACCAGGTTTTGTTTCTTCTCTTAAAAACTCTGCTGGATTTTGAATAGTATGTTTGAAGTCTGCTTGTGTGAAATCCAGATGGGAGAGGGTGGAAACAATGTCCATTTGACAACTCCCTTGCTCAGTGTTGTTTAACATCACGGGACAGCTGAGTGGGTCTTTCCAGGTGATGCTGTGTTGGTGCAGAGCACACGCAATAGAAGGGGATGGATGTTTGTGGAGCACAGCAGATACAAGAGCACTGTCTCCATGCGAATGGGCTGTGACCTGTCTTTCTGGCTTTTCTCTGCTGATACTCAGTTTATCTGCCTGTGGTATTTCCTTGTCAGCCCAGGCAGAGGGTGCTCTGGGAGTCAGCTCACCCACTCCCTGGGAGCAGCTCTTGGGTGCCCAGTGTGGCAAAGCCTGCAAGGCTTGGCGCGTCGTCGCCGAGGGAAGCTGTTTGTGAGTGGACTTTGTCCACACCAAGGTTTTGGTGGTGCAGCAGCAGCTGCAAACCTGGTTGCAGGCAGTGCTTGGGCAGGTCTGCCTGCCTGCCCTCAACCTGCCCTTGAGCTTGCACCAAATAATTGACCAGTCCTTAATAAGTAGCACTGCTCACCGCTTGAGATTTTAATTTTGCAGTCTGCCTGTCATCTCCTCCCCAAAACCCACATAAGTCATGCTTTGACTTCATGAGGGATGTGCTGGATGAGTGGTGACCGTGGCTGTTGGCCGTGCAGAACGTGACAGCCATGGAGTTGGAACAGCTTGTATCAAGGCAGGAGGGCTTTTTTGCCATGCAGGTTGTCTCGTGGGACCTCTTGTGTTGAGCAAGGCCAGGGCTCTCCCAGCTCTAGTCGTGTTTTATGTCCCTGTCTACCCTCATCTTGTGCCCAAGCATCTCCACGGACTCCCTGAAACAAACATGTCGTGTGTGTGGAGCACAGCTGGGGGTACAGACACTGCTGGTTAAAGGCTGCTCCCTTCTGTAGCTCCTGCACATCCTGCACTTGGGACACGACAACGCTGTGCAGCTTTACAGGCCTGGGGAAGAGTGGCTGGAAAGCTGCCCAATGGAAAAGGACATGGGAGTGCTGGTCAGTTGTAGCTGAACATAAGCCAGCAGTGTCCTGGCTTTTATCAAAAATGGTGTGGCCAGCAGGACCAGGAAAGGGATCATCCTCCTGTACTTAGCACTGGTGAGACCACACCTTGAATCCCCGGTTCGGTTTTGAGTCTCTCACTACAAGAAAGACATTGAGGGGCTGGAGCGCGTCTGGAGAAGGGGACCGGAGCTGGAGAAGGGGCTGGAGCACAAGTCTTATGAGGAGCGGCTGAGGGACCTGGGACTGTTTAGCCTGGAGAAGAGGAGGCTGAGGGGAGACGCTATCCGTGTCTACAGCTGCCTAAAAGGAGGTTGTAGTGAGGTGGGTGCTGGTCTCTTCTCCCAAGTGACAGGCGATAGTATGATAGGAAATGGCTTCAAGTTGTGCCAGGGCAGGTTCGGATTAGACATTAAGAAAAATCTCTTCACTGAAAGGGTTCTCGGGCACCGGCAGAGGCTGCCCAGGGAGGTGGTGGAGTCCCCATCCCTGAAGGTGTTTAAAAGACAGATAGATGAGGTGCTCAGGGATGGTTTAGTAGTGGACAGGGACAATCAGGTACAAATAGACTTGATGATCTCAAAGATCTTTTCCAACCAAAGGTCTTTTCCATGATTCTGTGAAACATAACGGGGCTCGTAGGGGGGGCTCGTAGGGGCTCACAGCCAGCTCTGGTCTGTAACAGCCCACACACTGCACTGGCGTTGCAGCCAGGGAGCATTTGCTTGAAAAGCCCCTTTTGTGGTCTCTGCTCCTCGCTGGCCCAGAGAGCAGCGTAACCCTGGCGTGGGGACTGCAGCTGGGCAGCTCTGCCTACGTGGTGCAGATTTCTTCCCAGGGCTCTCCCTTCTTGGTGCCCTCGCCTGGCCCCGTGCACTCAAGGTGTTGCAAACACTGCTCCTTTGGCCGGACCCCGAGTGCGCGTGGCTGGGGCAGCCCCTGCGGCGAGGTGAGGCGGCCGCGCTCTTCCTCCACCGGTACCTCCTCCGGTTGGCTTGCCTGGCTGGTATTTCTTGCTTTCCTGTTTCCTCCTTTCACTGGTGGATTTGCAGGGTGCCTGGAGGCTTTGGCTTGGTGATTTGCCAGGGAATTAAACCCACGATTACTGTTCCTGTCTCTTTGCAGCGCCGTGGGTGCAGGCCGACATGCATCCTGCTTTGGGGCACGAATCGTAGTTCCTGCTAGGATTAGGTGGTTCTTGACACAAAGTACATGCCAAGGCTCTGCTCCTGCCTGAGGACTGTTCTCTCCTTTCTCAGCTAGGTCCTCCATTTTTCCAACATGACCCTGTGCAGTGCTGGAAGCAGGCAAGTTCAACCACGCTTGCTGCTTCATTCTTCGGTAGAATTGAGGAATCTGAAAGATACCATAGTTTCTCCCCACTCAAGGGAATTCCAGAGTAGAAAAGGACCATCTGGGAGGACTCAGCAGAGACATGAAGACATCTTCATCTACCTCCTTGTTCGGTGTTATGAACCTTGGGTTTGACTGAGCGGCATGGCCTCTGCTCCGCTGTCTCCATGTGGTTTTGTCTCCTTTTCAGCCATGGTGTGATGTTTCTTTTCCATCCCCAAGCTGCAGTCTGGCTAGTTTCTCATGGACAGTAACACTAATGTATAATTTTGCAGGTGAAATTCTCAGCAGGCTGGGGGTGATGGGTAGGCATAGCTGGACAGAGGGATGAATGGAAGGCCTTGTTAGTCCTGATGGCGCTTGGACCAAATAGCTGTTGTCCTCTTGCATGACTTTTGAGCTATCCAAGCAGCCTTTCATCCAGGTAGGAAAATCTGTAGCCTTTGGAAGGTATGTCTGGAAGCAGAGTTAGGTTTGCAGCACGTGGGTTTTCATCATGTTGTGTGTCACAGGAAGGCAGCGTGTTGCGCAGTACATGTATCCTGAGCTGAGTAAGGCCGATAACATCAGCCCGTGTGCTCAGCAGAGACAAACAAGGGCACAGCTCTTGCCTTTTAGTACAATAAACTGCTGCTGGAGTCCAGAGCAGCCCTGCACTACCTGCACCCATCTGCTCTGCACCATTTGCCCCAGGGCTTGCTGCTGCACACTCCATCGCCTTTTCTTGTGCCGTCAACTTTTCCTCCTGATCTGTTAATCCTCAGCATTTCCATTGATCTGTCATCTTCAGAGCACATCTCCAAGTGTAGTTAAGGCATCTTTTAGTGCTCTCTGGCTCCAGGTGATGGTTTTGTAGCAGGGGTGTGTGCGATCCTGGCTGGAGGAGCAATGTGGATCACCACGTGTCTTGTGGGACTGGGATGAGAAATCAGGAACCCAAAGGGCTCCTCTCTGGCAACCTTAAAACTCCTGTGCGGGTGGGTGTAGCCCTTCAGCCTGGCCTCAGCAGCCACCCCAGCAACTGCTGTGCTCTCTCCCTTCCAGACTCCCTGTACGTCTCCGAGTACTTCTCTCAAAGCGCACAGAAGCTGTCCTTCTACAGCTGGTATGGCAATGCCAAACTCTTCCACTTCCGTGTGCCAGAAGACACTGTGCTGCTTCGCTGGCTCCTGCAGGCATCCCGGGGAAAAGGACCTGAGTGCACCAGCATGGAGATCACAGTGTACGTATGTCCCTGTGCCACTGCTTGGGCTTCCTGTCCTTCTCTTGTCCTTGTTGCTTATGGCTGCGGTTGGTTGTTTGTAGGAGGCTGAGCATCTGTTCCAGCAATCATAGCTTCTTAATGTACCAGCACTAGATCTGTGTTTAACCTTGTAGGAGCATTTCATGGTCATGTTCCCAGTGGATATGGGGCTGTCCATCAGACATGGTGTCTAAGAAACCCCTTGGGAACACTGGAGAGAGCTTCATGGTGAGGCTGGTGTCGCTGCTCATAAGCAAAGGTGTTCCTGAACCTTTCTGTGCCTGGCAGGATCCTGCACATGGTACCAAACGATGTGGCAAGGCAACAAGAGGCTTGAGAGAACCCAGATGGGTTTGAGACAGATAAACTGCCAAATGCAGAGTAACTGAAGAGACTGGGGACACTTTGTGAGGGATGAAGCTGCGTGTGGAGTAGAGATAGGAAAGGAATGACAAGTCTTGCAGGCACAAGAGCATGAGAAGACTGCAAACTCAATGCCGGTGAAAGAAATGCTGCTTCAAGCAGTACTTGAGTTGTTGGAGGATTCGAGGTCAAAAACATGCAAGACTTTGAGCTGTATCTTGAGAGGGTCTCAAGTTCCCTGGGCAAGCTGTGCCCTTAGAGACATTTGGCTCTCTGGCATCTGCGCCATGGAAGTCTTGGCAGTGACTGAAATTTTCTGCTTGACTTGCACTTCCCTGGTCTATCCTGGGCACAGACCAGTGCTCTAGGTTGCTCCAGAGCAGTCTGGCACAGATGATCTTCCTGCTTTCCAGAAAGGTTTTCAATAGTTTGGTGATGTGAGGGACAAGGCAGCACCTAAATGATACCCTGAGATGCAAAGACCACCCAGCTAAGCTCAAACAGGTTAATAACACATCACCTGTCAGGTTTGCTGCACCTGTTGCATCCATTGTTTTGCTGCAGTGCAGTCCAAAAGCAAGCAAATTAAATGCTGAATAGGCTGCCTGAATAAATATCTCAAGTATTACTTAACTGCCTGCTTTTCTGGCACTTTAAATGTTGGGCTGCTTATCTGGGAAGCAGACGTGGTGCTGTACTGAAGTCAGTGACACAGACCTTCCGTGGTAAGCATCCTTTCAGTCTGTCTGCCTGCCCTCCTTAAAAGAGGCAATAGGGAAGATGCAGATTTGACTAGAGAACGAAAGCTCTTCCTTGATGTTTTAGCCTATGTGGGGAATTTGCTGATGGTTATAAAAAAGGAGTAGTCTTGCAGCTGTGGCTTAATCTTAGTAAGTGTGGAAATTTGTTTTCAGGCTTGATGGAACCATGTAAATCCTTATCTTAATAAGCAGCCAAGTTAAACCAATCTGTAATAAACCCCAGATAAGCTAATAGCAACCAGTCCTCACCAGATGAGAATGATGGCTCTTGTGGTCCACTTGAAACTGTGGGGTTTTTCCAGCCTGCTCTCTCCCCGTTCCCAGACCAACCTGGGTGTCCACTGATGAGTTTGTACCCCCGTTTATCTTGTCAGTGTCTTTACGTGCCTCGATTTAGTTGCATTCTGGTGTCTCTCACAGACACTTTCGCTACGGAGCTCCTCCTGTAATTAATCCACTGGGCACTCGTTTTCCTGCAAATGCGACCGTCCGTCCTTCCTATAACATCAGCATCACCCTGAGCAGTGCTGTGCAAAACACCACCTTTGTGAACGTCACCACCCCTGCTGCCGGAGACTGGTTCATCGCTGCCCACCTCCCAGAGGCTGCTGGCAGGATTGAAGTGAAGGTGAGGGTCCTGGTGAGGGTCTCAGACATCCAACTCTGCCCAGTGTGTCTCGCTGACCTGTGTGCTCTCCTCTCCTGCAGGGTTTCTCCACTCCATGCCCCTATATGTTCCAGGCAGATATGTTTGTGCTCAGACTCACGGATATGCCCGTTCTGGAGCCTGGTGTTGCCATGCCTCAAACCATCGTCTCACCTGCTAAGCCACTGCATGTCAAGTGAGTGAGAGCCATGACTGGAAAGACTGGGAGCTGCGGGAGAGTGGAATTTCCCTTGGGTGCTCTTTAAGGGTGCCAACTGCTGTTCCTGTGGGGGTTGGATTGTGCTTGGAGCTTGGGGTTGTCCAAGCCTGTTTACCACACTCCCTGCAGCAGTGGTGGGGTTTGCACAGGGAGCACTCGAGTGCCCCTCTCTGACTCTTCCCAGGTGGTCTGAGAGGTTCAGCTGTGAGAATTGTAGTTCTTTGAGATGTTTCCCTTGGGAAGGATTTTCACACCACCAACCAGGGCAATGTAGGTCTTGCTGCAAAGCTCCAGGGGCTGTGCTGGGTCACGGCTGGTTTGCACTGGGAGCACCAGCAAGCTGCTGGTCCCTCCTCCTGCAGGGTCTTCGTTCCCAAGCACGCTGCCAGGATGCGGTTTGAGCTGCGAAGCTGCGTGACAAGCGAGCAGAAAGCGTGTGCTGTGCGGGTAGTGCTGGGCTCCATCACACTACCCCAGTCCTTCCAGAGGATCCTCACCTGCACGGGGAACGTAAACTGCAGCCTGGCCCTGGATTCGCCGCCCTGGGAGAAGTGGCTGCAGATCATGGTGGAGAGTTTAGGCGCTGCTGATGCCAGCGTGTCAGTGGAGACGCTGGCTTCTTTCACAGGTAGGCTTCTGCTTTCTCTAGCCATATGGGGAGGACCAAAGAGAAATTGTGTCTTCTGTGATTCTCTTGGGCCTTTGGGTAGCTGGCTGTAGTGGCCTGCATCCCCCAGAGTGCTGGTTGCCTGGGTGTAACCTTGGGGCCTGAGACCTAGTTGTTGCTTTGGGGTCAAAAGTAAAGGCTCTGGTGTTCCCTCAAGAGGGACATTCCCTGGAGCTGTTTTGTAAATGCCTGAAAAGTTCAGGGACTCTGAAGCAATGACATTTTCCAAAGGGTGTTTGGGAAGCAGTGGCTGGCTTAAAATCTGTTAGGGAGAAGAGTTTTGGGTGGATGCACCAGACTGTAATGATATGTTGACTTTATTTGCCATAAAGCAGGCTACAGACAGGAAACCATCTCACAGAGGTTTACACGGGGGAATGTCTTGGTCGTAGCGAGGGGATGTCACCATCTGAGGTGACACCTTGTGACTCGGGTCATAAGGTCCTTGCAGCTGTGATAGGCATCTTTGCATCCTCTTATTAAGTGACCACGATCCCTGTTTGACTCTTGGAAGCTCACCACCTGGGTGTGTTTTTTAAAGCATTCTTCTACTGGGAGTTGTCCCACCTTTTCCTCAAAGAAGAGTCTCATCCCATGTACTGGAGAGCCTGACGTTGGCAGCCAAGCTATTAGAGGGGAGCACTAGGGTCTGTGGGAGCAGTGAACAGGCTGCAGCAGTGGCACTCCAAGGGTCACATTCAGCTCCAGCTGCCATGACATAATGGCTTGTGCCTGTAGCTGTGTTGGATTAGCTCCTCTCTCCTGCTCTGCCTTGTCTGCTCAGGTCTGGGGAACTGGTAGGGACTTCTGCACAGCCTGTGGTTATGGGAGCTCTGCCACTGGCTTGTGAATACCCCTTGGGCACACGGGTGTGGTGTTACAGTGGGTGTTATCCCTTCTTCTGTTCCCCCTCCCCTTCCCTGTAGCTCCAGGGTGCTTCCACCCACGGCCTGGCTTTCATCAGGGGCCCAACATGTGGATGGTGATGCTAGAGATCCCCCCGCAGAGATGGTGCCTTGCAGGGGCTGTAGCCAACACTGGAGTGCATGAACCAGCTGAAATACCCCCAGTTTGTGCTGTCACTCGAAGGTCTGGGGCTGCTGTGGCCCTCTTTGGATGAGGTGCTAGTCCTGACTACGGTGATCTTTCTCTTTTTTTTTTGGCTTTACAGCTTGCAAACCGGGCAGTACAAGTTCATTCCTTAACTTCAGCAGCCTAAACCAGAGCCAAACTGGTCCTAGACCAGGTAGCACAGGAGCAGCTGGGAGCCCCAGCCTGTCTGCAGGAGAGGCTTCACACAACGCATCCAGCCAGGGGAGCTTCTGCCTGCAGAACCAGCCCGTCGTTCGTGAGGACCTGGATGTGGTGTCTGTACGCTACAGGCTCTTAAACGGTCCCAGCGTGCCCGTGCACTCCATCTCCCCCACCATCCTCCTCCTCAGCCTGAACACGGGCACGGACAGTGGGGGTTCCCTCGTGGTCAGTCTCCTGCTTAACAAGGTGCGGAGGCTGAGTGATGGGATCGTCTTCCCTTTGCAGAGCTTTGTCCCTGCTCCTGGGCTGGTTTGTCAGCAAACTCTAGGGGTTATAGGTAACAGTGGAACTGTTTCCCTTTCTTTTTTTGTTGTCACAAAGGACTCTCACCCTGTTCTAGCTGCTTCCAGCATATCCCACCTGCCAGCTCCAGTTCAAATGCCACAACTTGCTGGCATGCGGTGGCAGTGACATAGGAGAGACCAAATGGAAAGCAGCTGCAATGTCATCTTCTCCAGGAGAGCCTGGCACCTTGCCACCAGGAGAGGAGACTGAGCAGGGAAACCTGGGGGTGTTCCTCCCCGAGTTGTTGATTCCCAGACTCCTTCATCACACCCCAAAATCAGCCCCCTGAAATTCTGACTATGATGCTTGTTGCAAGGGCTAATTGGTGCCTTCCCAGGGACTGGAGCAGGACTCAGCTGTGGCATCCTCTGACTTATGGCACCCTGTGCTCATGCTAAAGCCATGGGCTTGTGCAAGTGTCCTAGCTCTGGGGCAGTTCCCCCACACAGTCCCCCAGAAGGCTGTCCTGCCTTTCAGCCAGTGTGTAATGTGATGGCAGTGCATGGCGAGGTGAATCATGGAATGTGCTGAGTTGGAAGGGACCCACAGGGATCATCAAGCCCAACTCCTGTCCCTGCACAGGACAACTCCAATATTCACACCCTGTGTCAAGGAGGTTGTCCAAGTGCTTCTGGAATATTGTCAGGCTTGGCACCATGACTGCTTCCCTGGGGAGCTGTTCCAGTGCCCCACCACCCTCTGGGTGAAGAACCTTTTCCTAATGTCCTACTTAACCCTCCCCAGCACATCTTCCTGCCATTCCCTCCCTCAGGTCATTGGTCACCAGAGAGAAGAGCTCAGTGCCTGCTCCTCCTCCTCCCTTTGTGAGGAAGCTGCAGAGCACAATGAGGTCTCCCCTCAGTCTCCTCCAGGCTGAACAGACCCAGTGACTTCAGTCACTCCTCACACACTTCTCCTCTAAACCCTTCCCCAACTCTGTGTCCTCTGGACACTCTCCAGTAGCTTTAGACCCCTTTTGTCTTGTGGCCTCAGAACTGCCCCCAGTGCTGGTGGTGGGGCCACCCCAGTGTGAAGCAAAGCGGGATGATCCCCTCCCTCTCCCAGCTGGCGATGCCGTGCTGGATGCCCCCCAGGACACAGTTGGCCCTCTTGGGTGCCAGGGCTCACTGCTGCCTCGTGTTCAGGTGAACGTGGGTTTGCCCAGAAAGAGCTGGTGAATTGATGGGTTACCTTGACCTGCAGGATTTATCGTCACATGCTGCTCCCATGCAGGGTGGGAGATGAGTTGTGCAGGGGGTGGCATTGGGGCACTCTGACATGGGGCACTCTTCTGTTTGCACAGACATCCGTGGGCCTGCCCAATGCCACCGTGGCAGGGTGTGTGAGTGCTGCTGCGCCGGTGCTGTCCCTCAATGCCACACAGAACTGCAGCACAGGTACGAGAGACACTGGCAGCCACCTCGGGGCTTTGCTTTTAGACCTCGTGAGCTGACCCAGGGCGTTGTGGGATGTCCCAAGGAAGCTGATTTTGACACAAACGCACCTAAGGTCTTTGTGCTGGCACGTGCCCAGGGTGCTGGGGTGTGGGTGCTGCTCTGGCACCAGGAGTTAGCCTCCACCAAAGGAAGGACTGGTTATCAGCTGCGGCTCTTCCAGCCTCGTTGGCAGGAGATTTGGGGGAGGTCAAGTCTTTGCTGGTGTGCAGAGAAGCTAAGCTCTGCACTGGAGGACCAGCCAAGCAAATGAGCTGTTCCAGGTGCATTGTGCTGTCCAGGCAGGTACCAAAAGCTGAGACAAAAAGAAAACAAGGGTCTCGGGAGCAGGAGTCCTCTCCATCTCCCCTTGTGCTCCTGAGCACAGGAGAAAGGAGCCACAGGAGCATCTGATTTCTGTGCAACTGATCTGAGCTTAGGATGGCTTTGGACCCTTCTTACCTAGTTCTGACCCATCAGAGCCCCGTCTTTTCCTTAAGCTTTTTTCCAGGGCTACCCTCTGAGCTTGAGCCCGTCCTCTGCGGAAGCGATGCTGATTGTCCTGTACCCGCAGACGGATGACTGGTTCCTCTCCCTGCAGCTCATCTGCCTAAAGGGCCAGGGGTGAGTCTGGTGTGTCATCCCACCTCGGGGCTGGTTCCAAGGACTCTGCCTCCACATCCTGTTGCCTTTTGCTAGCTTGAGCAAAACCAAACCCTGTCTCAGTGCTGTGCCTCATCTCAGCTGGTAGGGGTGAAGCCATGGCTGCAGAGAGGGAAGGAGGTGGGTGGCAGTGCCAGCTTGCTCTCCTGTAGGCACCCAAGAAGCTTGTCTGGTGCTGAGCTGGCAGGTCTTGTGCAGACTGCGGGTGGCAGAGGCTGCCTGGATGAGCTTCCCCTTCTCCAGGTGGCTTTTGAAGTGATAAATTGGTAAATTAAATTAAATGAAAATGCTGCTGTTACAGCTTCAAGGGTCTCTGAAGGGCAGGCAGTTGTGCCCATAGTCCTGCGCTTTGCCTTCCTGCTGGTTCCTTGCCTAAAGGGGCCGAGTGCACGCTGTGAAATTGTGAAATGGGGCTGGTGGTGCTGGCCCTGGGTACCAGGGTCTGCTATGGGGGTCTGGAGAGAGCTGGGTCCCACCTGCACGTTGCTTTGGCAGTCTGAGTGGAGAGGGAGCCGACTGGGCTCTTGGGAGGGATGGAGCAGATCCCAAAACAGCGGGGAGCTTGCACGCCCGAGCGTGGCCTGGCCCTGTGGAGCAGAGTGACCCCTGGGCACCAGGCTGCCCCGAAGGACGGGCACCAACACAAGCTCCTCTCCGCAGTGAATGTAACGCCGCAGAAGCCAAAGTGACCGTCTTTGCATACCTCACCCCCTGCTTCAATGACTGTGGGCCGTACGGGCAGTGCAGCCTCCTGAGAAGACACGGCTACCTCTATGCTGGCTGCAGCTGCAAGGCTGGTGAGTGCATTTTCCTAGGAAGCTTTGCCATCCTTCCCATGGAGAGGTCACGTTTTTCAGTGATGATGTTTGGGGAGGGCAGCCTGGGGTCAGGTGCGGCTGCTCAGAACAGCCTGAGCTCACAGCACCTTCCCAAGGAGCATTCTGTATCCATGGTGGCTTCTTTGGGAGCATCGTGACTTCCCCAAGGGGTGCTGCATTCTGGGCAGCACCAAGCACTCTGGGGGAAATGGGGATCAGGCTGAGGACAGCTTTCTGCTCAGAGGTCATCTGGCTTCCAGCTTGGAGACTCTCAGAGCTTGGAGAGGTGCTTCTGAACATCTCCACAGAGATTGGGGTGCTGGCAGGGCTGCCTGGGTGTGCATTGGAGCCTGTGCCTTCTAGGGTGGTTCATTACAGAGGGTGCTGATAAGAATCATATAATCATAGAATGGTTGGGGTTGGAAGGGACCTCAAAGCCCATCCAGTTCCACCGCCCTGCCATGGGCAGGGACACCTCCCACTGGATCAGGGTGTTCAAAGCCCCATCCAGCCTGGCCTTGAACACCTCCAGGAAGAGGGCACCCACAACTTCCCTGGGCAACCTGTGCCAGGGTCTCACAACCCTTATTGTGAAGAAAGGGATGCAGCTGCTGTCCCTGTCCATGTTTTGCCACAGTGCTCTTGTCTCCTGCCAAGAGCCAGACTTAGAGGTGCCCCTGGAGGAGGAACATCTGTGTCAGCTGCTAATTATCTTAATGGGATGAGAAGGCTGGGCGGGAGTCAGCGGTCTAGGGAAGATGATAGCTCTGCTGTGCTTCGGTGGGTCTGTGTACCTGGTCTCAGCAGAAGGACAGGGCAAAACGTGGTTCAGTGCTGCTTTGGGCCTCAGCCAGGACGTCCCCGCTGTCTGCTGCAGTGCTGAGGAGCAAGGTGGAGAACAGCATCCTAATTTCCCTGAGGGGTGCCAGGTTCTGGGAAGCGCACAGCACCCCAGGGGAACTGGGGAATCAGGCTGAGGACAGCTTTCTGCTGAATCTCTTGGAGCAAAATGCCCCATCTGCATATTTGTGACCTAGAAATAAAATGGAGAGAGCAGTGTCCCTGGGCTCTGCCTGGCAGGGAGCTGGCAGAAGGGGCTGAGCTGCTGGCTTGGTTTCTGGTGACACTGTAATGGGATGGATGCTACTTTTAGCTCTGCTTGTTGACTGTGGCGTGCCTGCACGTGCCCAGGCTGCCCTGTGACTGACCTCCTTTCTCCAAAAGAAGGGTTCAGGCACCCTAATTTTGAACTAAAATAATTAAATTTAAATTTAATAATAATTAAAAAAAGGTAGGTTTGTGTTTGTAGAAGACTCTCTCAGCTCAATCCTTGGTATCCCATCAGCAGGCTCAGCACTCACCCCTGTGTCAGGCATAGAGCATGTGCTGTCCTCTAGGACGTTCTCACTCCCACCTGCCCTGCACAGGCCTCAGTGTCACCATGGGCTGAGGCAGTGGGTCTGGTTACCCTGGAGAAGAGGAGTTGAAGGGGGGTTGAATCACACCTTCTGTTGCCCACGGGAGTTACAAGGATCCTGGAGTCAGGGTCTTCTAGGAGAGCACAGGAAAAGGGCAAGAGGCCACAGGCTGCAGCAAGGAAACTTCCATAAAAAGTTTCCCCCATCAGAGTTGCTCAGCTTCGCACAGGACCCAGGTTTCCATCCTTGGAGATCTTCAAAACTCAGCTGAGAAAGGCCCAGAGGAACCTGGCTTTGCAGTCTGCCCTGCTGTGACAGGAGGCAGGACAGGAGCCCCATGGCTTCCTCGGAGTTGTGGATTGTTCATCACTCTGGTTCCTGGGATCTTGCACCCAGCTCACACCATCATCCAGTGCATCTGAGCCTCGAACACTTAATGTATCGCCCACAGGGAGCACGTGTGTGGAGTTACTATAGGGCTGAGAAGTGCCAGCCTGGACAGACCCACACAGTACATAGAATGATGGAGTGGTTTGGGTTGGAAGGGACCTTAAAGCCCATCTAGTTCCAAACCACTGGATCAGGGGGCTCAAAGCCCCATCCAGCCTGGCCTTGAACACTTCCAGGGATGGAGCTTCCACACCTTCTCTGGGCAACCTGCTCCACGGGAACAACTTGGGGCATGTTCTCAGAGCAGACATGGGGCTCTGCTGTGTTCCCCAAGACTTTCCACAGCAATGCATGTGAGGAGTAATGAGAAATTCCTGAGAACAGGAGTGCAAGTGGCTGACGGAACAAGGCAGAGGAGGCCAGGAGATGGTCCTGGGGTGCGACTGCTCCTTCTGAGGAGTCCCAGGTTCCTGCTGGGTGCTGCGGGAGGACAAGGCAGGGCATGTGAGATCCACCAAGCCTCTCTGCTCCGCAGGTTGGGGCGGGTGGAGCTGCACGGATGATACCAAGGCTCAGTCTGTTGGCGCACAGAACCTGGCCACGCTCCTGCTCACCCTGAGCAACCTCATGTTCCTGCCGGCCATAGCGGTTGCTGTTTATCGCTACTACTTGGTGGAGGCCTCTGTCTACACCTACACCATGTTCTTCTCCACGGTAGGAACTGCCTTTTGTCTATTCCTCTGCCAGCTCCCCCAGAGCATCAGGAATGCTGCACTGGACAGAAGTCCTTGGAGCTTCTAGGATCATTGGACAAGCGCCTCCACGGACATGTCCTGACCATTCAGAGTTTGACCAAGAGTGTTACTTTCACTGGACTCTTCCACCCACACTGTGGGTGCTCGTATTTGGGGGTGGGACTCCAAGGAGCTGAGAGCATGGAAGCACTTGGAGGGTGCTGTCCTAGTAGCTCTGGGCTGCTGCTGAGAGGGTGCAGGTTGATGGCTGCTCTCATCTGCTTTCCATAATGCCATGATGCTTTGGTGGAGCACTGCCAAGAGGGATTCTGGCTACCACAGGCTGAGCCTTCTCCTGCCTCTCCTTCCCAGAAAGCCATGTGCTGCTGCTGGATTCATGCTAGGCTTTGCTTTTGTCCCCGGCTCTAGTTCTACCACGCGTGTGACCAGCCGGGTGTCGCGGTGATGTGCATCATGGACTACGACACACTACAGTACTGTGACTTCCTGGGCTCTGTGGTGTCCATCTGGGTGACGATCCTGTGCATGTCCCGGGTGAAGAAGATCCTGAAATACGTAAGTGTCAGGTAACGCCGCGTGGCAGGGCCAGACCTGAGCCAGCCAAGCCACGGGTGGCCATATAGAGCCCTCTCACAGCTGGATTTTAGTGACACAGCCCAGCTTGGTGACAAAGCCTGTTTGTCACCCAGTGCCACCCTGATTTCACAGAATCATAGAATCCTAGAATGGTTTGAGTTGGAAGGGACCCTAAAGCCCATTCAGTTCCACCCCCCTTTCCATGGGCAGGGACACCTCTCACCAGACCAGGTTGCTCAAAGCCCTATCCAACCTGGCCTAGAACATTTCCAGGGAGGGACTATCCACACCTTCCCTGGGCAACCTGTGCCAGGGCCTCCTCACCCTCACTGTGAAGAATTTCTTCCTAATGTCTAATCTAAATTTTCCCTTTTCCAATTTAAAGCCATTCCCCCTCATCTTATCACTCCATGCCCATGTAAATAGTCCCTCATGAGCTTTCCCAGAGCCCCTTTCAGTCCTGGGAGGCTGCTCTAAGGTTCCCCCACAGCCTTCTCTTCTCCAGGCTGAACAGCCCCAACTCTCTCAGCCTGTCCTCATAGCAGAGGTGCTTCAGCCCTTGGATCTTCTTCATAGCCCTCCTCCATTTGTAAACCAGTGGCTTATTTTGTCCCAGGAGTTTGGTTCGTGAACCTGTGTGCTTTTAGGGACTGAGATTTGTAAAAAAGGTCTGTGGGTCCTCTGGGTTTTCCTTCTGAAGGTGCTGCTCTCGAGTCCTGCACGCAGGGCTGGGTGACCAGGAGGTGAAGTCCTCCCTGCCTCTGGAATGGCTGGGGGTGCTCTGGCAGCAGATGAGTTGCTGACCATAGTGGTGGTGTCTCATTCCCAGGTCCTGTTCATCTTGGGCACCCTGTTAATTGCCATGTCCCTGCAGCTGGACCGCAGAGGGGTGTGGAACATGATGGGCCCCTGCCTCTTTGCCCTCGTCATCATGATTGCAGCGTGGGTAAGTACAGGCAGTCAGGCAGGACCTGCTGCCCTAAACTCCCCTCTGGAGAATGATGGTGGCAAAGCAGTTCCCAGGCTCCAGCCCAACCACAAGCACGGCTTGATCCACTTGAAACACCCAGGTGGAGGGAGAGCGGGGTAAGGGATTCACCTTCTGTCCCTCCAGTAGCTGAGGAATCACCTGGCTACAGGTCTCAGCACAGCCCAGCTGCTGCAGCTCCACTTGAGCACACACCTGCAGCTGGACTGTTGGCCCAGAACAGTCGGCTGTTGCCTGGGGCAGGAGCTGCAGTGTCTGTGCTGGGCTTTGGTTCCACAGCTGGATCGGGGCTTTTACACACAAGGGATAGGCCCAGGAAGGGGGGAGGCTGTGTTTCTCAGGGGCAGCAGGCACTTACTGTGACGTTGGCAGATGCTCCTGGGTGAGGCAGTGCTGCCTGTTCCTACCTGCCTGAGCTTCTGCTTCTGCTCCAACCCCTCCTCTGCTCTGCCACCTCCAGGTTCACCATGGAGTGAAGCGCAGACACTGCTACCCCTCCTCATGGAAGCGCTGGGTTTTCTACCTCCTCCCAGGGATCACCTTGGCTTTCATCGCCATCTCAGTATATGCATTCATGGAAACCAATGAGAACTATTACTACACCCACAGCATCTGGCACGTGCTGGTGGCTTCCAGCGTTGCTTTCCTGCTTCCTCCTCGGGACAAGCATAAGAAGCCCTGGGCCTGGTCCCAGAAGCTCACTTGTCGCTATCAGATCTGCCAGAATGACCGTGAGGAGCTCTATGCTGTGACCTGAAACTGCTTGGCTCCCAGTGGCAGAGGTGGAGGTTGCTCTTTGCCTGGGCTGCCCCTCTCTCGCACGTCAGCAATCCTCTTACGTGCTTATTCACTGGCCGGGAGAGCTGCAGTATGGACCAGGTTTAAAGGTGAAAATGATGAGCTTGTCTTGTGCAGGCAAGTTTGAGGCCACCTCTGCTTTTCTGCTGGGATAGGGCAGGCTCTTCATAGTTCTAGACCAAGGAATAGCCTGTCCCCCACCTCCCTGTGGCCCCGGGGGAAATTGCCAACCCTTCTTCCCCTCCTGCTGCATCCATGAGGCTTGGACTTAGCCCATACTGAGCTGGAGCCAGAGCTTTGGCTCTTCCCCTTGCCCGTTGTCCAAGCTGTGGGACAGTGATTTCCCCTGCTATCCTGCAGTCAGCATTTGAACCCAAGAGAAGAATGAGTTTGTTCTGATCGGGGGGCAAATGCTGCTGCATGCCCTTGGTGCTGATGGGAGGGAGGGAGCTGATACCAGCGTGCGCAGGACCCTTGGCCGCCATCCCCATGGTGGTCTGGAGCCTCTCTCCCTGTGAAACAGACGGTGCTGCTCTTACCTAGTCCTGATTCTGAGGGGCACAGAACGTGGCCAGGACTTGGGCCCTGGATTCAGGATCAGACTTAGCAGGAATGTGAAAGCAAACCTTATGTGGGGATGTGCAAAAGGCATCAGCAGCACCTTGCCCAGAGCTGTGAAACCTGCAGCAGCATAGGTTTTAGTCTAAGTTTAACTTTAACCCTCTGAGCTCATCTGGAAAGAGCCAGGCTGCTGTAGTGCCCCCTTCCTCTCTCTGTGGTCAGGTATTCACTGTCTTCCTCCCTTTGGTGGGTTTGGCATGTGCGAGGCTCTGCCTGGGCTGTGTAGGTGGCCCAGGATGGCATCTCCTGGCTCCTGCAGTCTGCTGTGCCCCGAGGTTGGATGTGCTGGGGAGTGGTGGCTGATCGGAGGGTATCAGCCGTGTCCCCCCCAGCCAGGAGCATGGCTGTGGGCTCCCTGGATGGCTTTGCTCTCACCTCAGCCTTACTACAGGGCACGGAGGCATCGGAAAGCAAGGGCAGAAACCTGACAACCAGGAAAGTTGCCCTTGCCCATCCTTGTTCTATAGAGAAGGGCTCAAACACACCGTTCCTTGCTGGTTTACTCCAGCTGTGGTCAGTCTGGCATGTGCTGCTGGGAGCCTGTCCATGGAGCCCCTCCTCAGGTGGCTTTTGGGAGGAAGGAGTAACCAGTGAAGGATTTATCTCCTAGTTCATAGGAAACAGGATTATCCCTTTGCTTTGAAGAGCGTCCAGCCTTCTGCTCAGCTCTGCACTTTATCCCTCTCCCTCCCCTTCCTCTGCAAACTCCCGACTTCTGAAGCAGGCGTGGGGTGAGCGGTGGGCGCTCGCCTGCACTCCCAGCCCTGTCTCCCATGTCCCCCGCGTTTTCCTTTGCTGCTGCGGGAGGGAGGGGGACCTGGGGCCCTCAGGGCTTTCTCCAACTTTTATCACTTTTAGGCACTTTTCCCCCCACCCTGTTTTTGGTTTGCACAGCAGTGGTGCAGCTGTGGAGCTGCAGCAGGGACCACTGCTCCTTCACAGCCGTGCCAGGCTGCCGGTCGCACCCGGGTGCTGTTGTTCCCAGAGAAAGCAATAATTCCTCCTTGGGAATTTTCCATCAGGAGCTTCCAGCCCTTTGGGGCAAGAAATCCCACTAACGTGATTGTTTATTTTGTGTTTGATTGTTGAAATTCTGCTTTTACCCATCTCCTGTAACTATTGGTCCTGACACAAGGTTGTGTCAGGTGCCTGGGAGAGGGGGGGATTAATTATTTTGGGTTAAATCCGAGCAAATTCGTGTGTCTGGGGAAAAAAAAAAGGTGTTCAGGGTTTTTTTTCTTTGCTCTTAATACTTGTGATTATTTTATATGGTAAATTTTAAAGCTTACAGTTTTATAATTTAATAAAGGTAATGGTATTTGAGGGCAAGTCTGTGGTGCAAGTAGGTGAGGGTGAGGGTGGGAGCAGCAGTTCTGGTTCTGGGTGCAGGGATTGAGTGAGTTTGCGGATGACGCAAAGCTGGGTGGGAGTGTTCATCTGCTTGAGGGCAGGAAGGCTCTGCAGAGGAACTCCGACAGGCTGGATCCATGGGCCACGGCCAAGGGGATGAGGTTCAACAAGGCTCAGTGCTGGGTCCTGCACTTGGGTCACACCAACCTCCTGCAACGCTCCAGACTAGGGGAAGATTGGCTGGAAAGCTGCCTGGCAGAGCAGGATATGGAGGTGTTGGTTGACAGCGGCTGAACATGAGGCAGCAGTGGCCCAGGTGGCCATGAAGGCCACCAGCATCCTGCCTTGGATCCGCCATGGTGTGACTGGCAGGAGCAGGGCAGGGATTGTCCCCCTGGACCCGGCGCTAATGAAGCTCCAGCTCAAATCCTGGGTTCAGTTTTGGGCCCCTCACTCCAAGAAAGACCTGGAGGGCCTGGAGCATGTCCAGAGAAGGGAACAGAGCTGGGGAATGGTCTGGAGCCCAGGGGGTCTGGAAGCAGCTGAAGGACCTGGGACTGTTTAGGCTGGATAAGAGGAGGCTGAGGGGAGACCTCATCGCTCTCTGCAGCTCCCAGAAAGGAGGGTATAGCAAGATGGGTGCTGGGCTCTTCTCCCAAGTAACAAGTGATACCGAAAATACCAGCAAATAAACTCTCAGACTCATTTTGGAGTTTTAGAAAACAGCAGCCTTTATTTCAGTGCCAGATGCAAGGGGGATAATTCCACCAATCATGTGTAACGAGACACAAGCTAGTTACAGAATATATTTCCCATCTACTTCCATATCTATAACATTTCCCAGAAACCTCATGCATATTTTGTCACTTCCAAAGACTAATTTTAATGTTATTATGAACATCACAGCAGCCAAATCTCCACTTATTACTACAGTACCTGTTCCCTGTCTGACCTTACATTCTTTAGATGGAGACTATAAACAAATGGAAATGATTACAGAAGACACATCTGTTCAGCACAAATTATACTTAAGGCATTATCATTTTTCAAGAGAGCAGTGTCTGAAAAAACACAGCTTGAAAACTATGTGTAAAATAAGGTATCTGAGACATCTGTCTGCAACTTTCAAAAATACAGTTAAATGATACTTAGCTGAAGTTCTTAGAAAACTGATTCTACTTTAGCTCAAACCATAATTTTCCACTTTCACAACAGTAACTACTTCTTGCATCAACAGGAAAATATTCTGAAGTTGTGCCAGTGGAGGTTTAGATTGGATATCAAGAAAAATTCCTTCACAGAAAGTGTCCTCAGGCAGTGGCAGAGGCTGCCCAGGGAAGTGGTGGAGTCCCCCCCTGGAGATGTTTAAAAGATGAGTAAGTGAAGTGCTCAGGGATCTGGTTTAGTAGTGGACAGGGATGGTGGGACTCCATCTCACAGATCTTTTCCAATCCAACGAGTCTATGATTCAGCCCATCCACCAGCTCGCTGCAAGGCTTTTTGAGGCACTGGAAGAGGTTGCCCAAGGAAGTGGTGGAGTCCCCGTCCCCGGAAGGATTTAAAAGGGGTGTGGATGTGGCACTTAGGGACATGGTTTAGAGTGGAGTTGGCAGTGTTGGGATAAGGGTTGAATTCATGGATTTGAAAGGCCCTTTCCAACCTAAACAATTCTATAATGCATGGTGCCATCACATGGAGTTCCATAACTTTCTCCAGTCTTGTACCTACTGGTTGATGTGTGATCACAGACTCTCTCTCAGACTCCTACTTGCTCAGTGCATGGCATGGCTGGTACTGGGGGAACTAACGGAGCAGGCAGGAAGGAAGGAGTGCATTACCGCTTGCATCATTAAAGGCCTTTTAGTGGAAGAGGCAGCAGATGCAAGCAGAGACACACAGGTACTTCTGTGCTGGTGGAGTCTCCAGCCCTGGAGGGGTTGAAGGCGGGCGGACGAGGTGCTCAGGGATGGTTCAGTATCGGATAGAGACGGGTGGACTCCATCATCTCAAAGACCTTTTCCAACCCAACGCCTCCCCCATCCTACAAAACGTGGGAGCTCCCAGCACCTCCCGGCCACCGTCCTTACCTCCTATGCCCTGCACTCTCCGCGCCAGCCAATGACAGGCGGTTCCGCTTCCTGTGCCCGCCTTTCCCCTCCGCGTCAGCCAATGAAAGACGGCGCCGCCACCTGCACCAGCCAGTGAACAGCAGCTCCGACATTTGCGCCCTGTCCCCCTGCGCCAGCCAATGAGAGGTGGATCCAGCCCCTGAGCCCGCCCCGTCCCCCGCCCCTGGCAATAGGCGGTGGCTCTGGCCCCTGCGTCCGCCAATGAGAGGCGTTTTCGGCCTCTATTTCCCCCCCCCTTCCCGCTCCAGCCAATGAGAAACGGCTCCGGCGTCGCTTCCGGCCGCCGGTAGCGGAAGCGGAGGCGAAGGCGGCTGCGGCGATGCCGCTGCACCGGTTCCCGCCGCGGCTGTGGCCGGCGCTGCGGATGCAGGAGGGGATCTGCTCGCGGCTGCCCGAGCACTTCCTGGCGGCGCTGCGGGACGAGACACCGCCCACCCCCGTGCACTGGCGGCCGAAGGGCGTGCGCTTCCGCTGGAATCCGCGCACCGGCGAGCGGGAGCGTGTGCAGGACGTGCCGGTGCCCGTGTTCTTCCCCCGCGCCGCCGACGAGGGGCTCTGGGGCGGCGAGGGCTGGATCCGTGGCTACCGATATGCGCGCAACGACAAGGTGAGCGCTACGGCCTTTCCATACCCCGGGCGGAGGCAGCCTCGGGTCGTTCGGGTGTCCCCGGGGCAGTTCCGGCCCTTTGGGCCGGGTAGCGGTGTCCCCGGCCCCTGGGACAACTCTGGCCTGTTCGAGTGGACAGCGGCGTCCACTCAGCTCCTGGAACAGCCCCAGCTCGTCTGGGCGAGCAGCGGAGTCCTTGTGCCTACCCGGCCCCTCGAACAGCCCTGGTCCCTTTCGGGTAGGCAGCATCACCCCTCGTGCCCTAACATGTCCCGACCTTTGCCCAGCTCTCCACCAGGTTGCCCAAGATCTGGAAGCCACAGCTCTTCGAGCGGAAGTTCTACAGCGAGATCCTTGACACCACGCTGACCATCACTGTCACCATGCGGACATTGGACCTCATTGACGAAGCCTACGGCTTTGACTTCTACATTCTCAAGGTGAGGCCCTGGGGATGGTGGGACCTGCTGTGACACAGCCTCAGGGCTCAGGGGGGGAGCCCCAGGGAGGTGGTTGAGTCCCCCCATTCTTCGACAGACAGGCAGGTCAGCTGCCCTGGGATCTGGTTCAGTAGTGAACTTTATGGTTGGACTAAAGATCTGGCCTTTAATACCCCCTTGGTTGGAGGCCTTAGTCTTAAAGGTCAGGACCATGATCAAATTAACTCCAGAACATAGACTCAAAGAATGTCCTGAGTTGGAAGGGACCCATGGAGATCATTGAGTCCAACTCTTGTCCCTGCACAGGACAGCCCCAACATTCACACCGTGTGGCTGAGGGCCTTGGCCAAATGCTTCTGGAATATTGTCAGGCTTGGTATCGTGACTGCTTCCCTGGGGAGCTGTTCCACCACCCTCATACAATTTCCCCTCTAAATTCTTCTCCATCTTTGTGACCTCCTCTGGAAACTCTCCAGTAGCTTTAGGTCTTTTTTACCCTGTGGCCGCACAACTGCCCCCAGTGCTCAAGGTGCGGCCGCACCAGTGCCTAATGTACCAAAGGGATCTTTCCTCTTTCATAGCATGTGTCCCGAGAGTCTCTACAGCGTGCGGTGAGCTGGGGGTGTCCTCTGTGTGCCAGTAGGTCTGTGTGTTCCCCAGCAGCTGCTCTCCTGGTGCATTTTAACATCAGGCTTTGTTTCTCCAGACTCCAAAAGCCGACATGTGCTCGAAGCTGGGCATGGATTTGAAGCGAACGATGCTGCTGCGACTGGCACGGCGGGATCCTAAACTGCATCCTGATGATCCAGCAAGACGAGAGGCGATTTATAATAAGTACCAGGTGGGTGCCTGACCTGCTGTTCCTGCCCAGGTGTCTGCGGTGATGTTTACTGCCTGTCCAGACTGATAATTCCCTAATCACCCTGTCACAATGCAAAACAGAGTGGGCAGAGAAGAGTTAAATATTATTTGTCAGGTTTTTCTTGTCTCTGTACTGATTTCTGTCCCCTGTTAATTTCTATTCCCTGTTAATTTCTGTACTGGGCCCTTTAGGAAGACCAAAGCCAGTGTTTTTGCTGTGATTGAGGTCGGTGAGGGTCGGCACTGAGCACTGGAAGGAGCTGGCACTGCTGACACAGTGAGAATTTGTGCCTATGCTGCAGCGCCGAGCCCAGAGTGCAGGTGCACAGTTTGGTTCTGTGCCACTGGTGGTGGTTGCCAGCACAGAAACACCACCACCATCCATGTTTTGTGGAGTTTTGTTGAGGTGCAGACCCAGGACTACACAAAGGCAGTGGACATGGCTGACTGGAGAAAGCAGCACCCTTGCTCAGGAAAAAGGAGAGTAGGGGATTGGACTTTGGTTGCCAGAAATGAGGGAACAGTGTTTTAAGATTTGTCTGTAGTAACGTTCCTGCTGGATTGCATTTTTGTGAGAGCTGAGCATAGAGAGACTTTGCATCTTAATTTCCTGGAAAGACTGTACCACCTGCTCCTTCTGTTTCACAGGAATTTGCGATCCCTGAAGAGGAAGCTGAATGGGTTGGCTTGAGTTTAGAAGAAGCAATAGAAAAACAGCGGCTCCTAGAAAAAAAGGTGAGTTCCTGAGGCTGTGCTTGGCACTGGGGTGTCCTGGCTGCATCCACCTGCACGTCCAGCTGGTCCGAGCAGCCTGAGCAATGCAAGTGCTGCTCCCAGACTGCTGAGCAGCCATGTAAACCCAGTTAAATTTGGGGGTCCAAATCCTGGGGCTGGGTTTGATTTTATTTTTATGATCAATCTATTAAAATGTATTTTCATTACTTATTTCTTTTAAAGTAATTATATTTTTAAATTTCTAATTCATTGCGCACGTTTATTATTCGACCAATAGCAGTTTAATAACACTATAATAAATATTGTTATTATATTAATAAATGAGATAATATGATTGTTGTGGTGCTATTATTAACATTAAAAACTATTAATGATAATAGTCATTATTAATTTAATTTGCATTATTATTTATTGCTGGAAGGCTGGTGAATGTCCCACGGCGGTGCCTGTCATCGTTGAGGCAGGCTTACAGAGCTGGGCAGCAGCACTGTCTGGAGGAGTTGTGTAGCAGGTTGCTTTGTTTCCACTGAAACAAGCCTGGCCACATCATCCTCTGGTTTTAACTCTCAGCATTCCCACAGCACTCCCTGGGCTCTCCATTAGTCTTCACCCTGTGCTGCTGCTGCTCATATTCACTCCTTTAACTCCTTTATCCTCTGTTCTGTTTCAGGACCCTGTCCCACTCTTTAAGGTCTATGCTGAAGAACTCGTGAACCAGCTGAAAGAACAGGCACAACAGAAGCAGTAGAAGGAGAAAAACCTTTGGAGCAAAACCCCTCAAGCTGTGGGGTTCACTGAGTCTTCCATCTGAACTATGCTCGTGTGGAAGGGGCTGCCCAAGGGGTGTGCCCAGGAGTCTGTTGCAGTTATTGCAGTCTAACAACAGCCAAATTCAGTGAGGATCCGTTCCTGTGGGCTGAGGAAAGAATACTGTCCTTTGCCCTTGTAAGACTGACATAGTGTGGTGGTTCTGCCTATACAAGTGGTTGGCTGTTGCTGAGAGCTTGATCATGATATAAAATGAAATACGTGTTTTGGGAGTATCAGTAAACTTTTCTCTGATACTCATTGCTAATTAATGTGTTACAGCAGGGTCTGAGACAGTGGCAGTGTAACCTAGAATCACAGAATGACCTGAATTGGAAGGGACCCACAGGGGTCATTGAGCCCAACTCCTGTTGCTGCACAGGACAATCCCAACATTCACACCGTGGGTCTGAGTGCTTTGGCCAGATGCTTCTGGAATATTGTCAGGCTGTGACTGCTTCCCTGGGGAGCTGTTCCATGGCTCCACCACCCTCTGGGGGAAGAACCTCCAACCTAACCCTGCCCTGACACATCTTCCTGCCATTCTCTGGAGTCCTATCACTGGTCACCAGAGAGGGGAGCTCAGTGCCTGCTTCTCCTCCTCTCCTTGCTAGGAAGCAGTAAACGGCTGTGAGGTTTGCCTTTAGTCTCCTCCAGGCTGAACAGACCCAGTGACTTTGGCCACTCCCCATACAGTTTCTCCTCTAGACCCTTCACCAGCTTTGTGACCTCCTCTGGACACTCTCCAGTAGTTTGGTGCCCTTTTTATACTGTGGTGCCCAGAACTGAATACAATACTCAAGGTGGGGCCTCACCAGAGCAGAGCAGAGCGGGACGATCCCCTCCCTCACCCAGCTGGTGATGCCCCTCAGGACACAGTTGGCCCTCTTGGCTGCCAGGGCTCACTGCTGCCTCACATTCATCTTCCTATTGACCAGACCCCCCCAGGTCCCTTTCTGCAGGGAAAGTCCCAGCCTCATGCAGCAGAGATGTCTGTACCCTCGAAGCAGGACCCCAGCTCTCTGTCCCAGGCAGTGCCTGCCAGGTGGGGCTGAGCTCCCCAGCCCCAGTGGCCTCACATTTCCCTCTGAGCCCTCAGGTTCCAGCGCTCATTCTGTTTGGAGTTGGTGACTTTAAAATCTTTTATTTTGTCAAAATGTAGGTGAAGTGGACATTGAAGCCTTTGCTCCTATCTGGCAATGGGGGTCTGAAAAGCACTTTCCACAGTTCAAGGGAGGGGATTCTCCCCCTCTGGTCCACTCTGGTCAGATCCCATCTGGGGCTTCAGCTCTGGAGCCCTCAGCACAGAAAAACCATGGACCTATGGAGCAGGGCCGGAAGAGGCCACAAAAATGATCCGAGGGATGAGCACCTACTTTGGGAGAAGGGTGAGATAGTTGGGGTTGTTCAGCCTGGAGAAAGGAAGTCTCTGGAGAGACCTTAGAGCAACCTTCCAGTACTGAGAGGGGCTTCAGGAAAGCTGAGGATTTCTTAGTGGAGCCTGTAGCAAAAGGACAAGGGGAAATGGTTTTAATCTGAAGGAGGGGAGATTCAGCCTAGATATAAGGAGAAATTGTTTATGCTGAGAATGGTGAAACACTGGCACAGGTTGCCTAGAGAGGAGGGAGATGCCCCATCCCTGGAAACATTCAAGGCCAGGTTGGATGGGGTTCTGAGCAACCAGATGGAATGGGATTTTTATTGCTCACTGGAGGGGCTTGAACTGGATGGGTTTTAAAGGCCCCTTCCCACCCAAACCGTTCCATGACTCTATTCTGCGTGTTATGAACAGTGCTGTGAACTCACTGTTGTCAGTAAACATTGTGGTCCTGCAGTGGATTTCTGCTGGAGAGCAAGCAGCCTCTCCTCCCTTTCCCTTTGGCTGTGAGGTGAGAAATAGGTGCAGAGCTTGCAGGATGCCCCTCGTGTGAGCCATGGGATTGTTGCCCCAGGAAGAGACTTCACCTTAACCTCGCCTTGGGTTGAGACGTGCTCTCCTCTCTAATACATAAGGGCAAGTGTGCTGTTTCTGAGCCACAGGACCCATGATAAGAGGGGAACTGAGCTTGTAGAGCAGCGTGTGGCTGGTCCCCTCTGCTCTGGGGTGGAGTAGGACCACAGGGGAGAAGAAATTCCCAGTGCCTTAAGCTCTGCCTTAAGGATCTGGGGCAGAGATGCTGTGGAGGTGGTCGCTGGGTAGGCTCAGGACTTCTGTGCTGGGCTTGAAGTAGATGGCTGAAGTGGATGCAAACTCGATAGTGGTGTTTCGTGAAGACCTGGCTTCTCTGCTGCTTTTTGGGCCAGGGAATGTGGTGGAGCCCTCACAAGGGGTATTTGAGCCCCGAGGTGAGTGTGGCACAGCTGTGCTGCCTGGGGCTGGTCAGGAGCTGTCTCTGCATGGACGCAGGGGGCTCCGTGCTGCAGGAGCCAGGTTGGTGCCAAAAGCGGGGATGTTTCCAGCTCTGGCAAATCCAGGTTCTCAAGAGCAAACGGGCACAGAAGGTGACATTTGCCTAATTAATGGTTTTGTAGTTTGGCCAGCACAATGACATTTGCTTATCTTCTCCCTCTTCTGCAACTGAGCTGAGTGGGGAGCTGCTGCCCAGGTCCTCGGGGACCCTGACACTCTGCCCTCGTTAGAGATAATTAGCTGGGACAAGCTCCTTGTTTGACAGCTCTGCTCATCATTAGGGCTTGCACAGCTCATGCATTTTAATGTGGCTCTGAGCAAAGCTTCAGCCTGTGGCTCTGTCCCGGCGCCACTCTGTAGCTTTACTGGAACGTGCTGGTGCAGATCTGGCCTCGTGCCCAGCGTGGCTGGTGCCCATCCGGATCCTGCTCTGAGCCCCGTTGGGGTCCCCAGTGCCTCACAGCTCCTCAGCAGTGATGGGGCTGCTTGGGATGGCTGAGGGGACAATTGTCAGCTCCTCTCTGTGTGGGGGCTGGGTTCCAGTGCTGTGGAATTGCCTCCCAGTTGTGTGGTGCTGTGTTTGAGACCTCACCTGGAGCCCTGCCTTCAGTTATGGAGCCCTCAGTGCAGGAAGGACCTGGAGCTGTTGGAGCAAGTCTAGAGTATCCCTGCACTCCCTGATCAAGAGCCCCTCCCCCAGCTTTCCTGTAAACTCTTTCAGGCTGCTCCAAGGTCTCTCTGGAGCCTTCTCTTCTTCAGGCTGAACAAGCACAACTCTCTCAGCCTGTCCTCATATGTGAGGTTCTCCAGCCCTCTGATCATCTCTGTGGCCTTCTATGGGCTTGCTCCAACAGATCCATGTCCTTCCTGTGCTGAGGATGTCATTGCCATCCTACAACATTTATCAATCATAGAATCATGGAACAGTTTGGGTTAGAAGAGACCTTAAACATTCCAACTCCCCTGCCATGGGCAGGGACACTTTCCACCAGACCAGGCTGCTTAAGGCCCCATCCAACCTGGCCTTGAACACCTCCAGGGAGGGAGCATCCCTGGGCAACCTGTGCCAGGGCCTCCCCATCCTCATTGTGAAGAATTTCTTCCCAATGCCTATTCTAAATCTTCCCCCTTCCCCTTTAAAGCTGTTCCCCCTTGTTCTATCAGTCCAGGCCCTTGTAAAAAGTCCCTCTCCAGCTTTCCTGGAGCCAAGCAGAGGAGCCTGTGGTCAGTCCCCAGCCACCACGGCTGCCCTTTGCACCTTCTTCCCGCAGCCAATCTGAACCCGTGACATGCAGCAGGAGGCTGGGAGGCTGCTCTGAGGGCTGCTCAGAGCCTTCTCCAGGCTGAACAACCCCAACGCTCTCAGCCAGTCCTCATAGCAGAGCTGCTCCAGCCCTTGGATCATCTCCATGGCCTCCTCTGCACCTGCTCCAACATATCCTCCTTATGTTGGGGATTCCAGAACTGGACACAATACACAAATCTCATCATCAAGAAGAGATGAGGTTTGCTAACTCACTTGAGCAATTCCAGCAAGCGCTTCCATAGATTGCTGTGATTTGCTTTCTAATCAATAGGATTCAATTCCGACCAAGAAGCTGGACTTGGGCTCTGTTGGGTCTGTTGGGTTTGGGCTGTGCTCACCTCCACAGCTTTGCTCTCTTCTTGGTATCTGCTTCGTGGTGTTTAGAGATGATGGGGAAATGGCAGCAAATACACTCATAGCTGGTGAGTATCATTTGAAACACGTGGTTTGTGTTTGTGAATTTTTGGCATTCAGATGGAGCCAGGCCTGTCTCCAGGTGTCACAGAGAAGGACTGGAGGCCATGGGTAGGGATGTGGGAAATGCCAGTTAGAAGTAAGGAAAATCTTCTTTCCTAGGAGGGTGGTCCTACCCTGGGATGGGGCCTGGAGAGGTGGTGGCACCTTCATCCTTGGAGGCTTTCAAAAGGACCTCAGTGACCTGCTCTAGCTGTGCAGCCAGCCTTGCTCAGAACAGGAGGTTGGACTGGAGACCTCCAGAGGTCCTCCCAACCTCACTTTTTCTGTGATGCAGTTTCTAGTAGCTACTCCACCTTGTGTAGCTCCCTGTGAAATGGCATCAGTTTGAGGAAGGGGGATAAGCAATGAATGTAAGAAGACCGGTTACCACATGCTGGCTGGAGGGGAAGGGTCCTGCCAGGGCAGGAGAAAGGAGTCTAATAGTTCTGCTCCCTCCCCTCCTCTGGGGTATGAACAGTCACCACCTGCCTGAAGCTCCTTCTGCAGCCGAGTGATGTGCTCCCTCTTCTCCCACCCACCCAAGGAAGCATCTCATGCACAAAGCCATCACCTCCAGCAGTGGCTGCGAGCAAGGATGGCGGGATGGAGCCATTGGCTGCAGGCTGGATCACCAGGAGCCCACCGTGGTGGAGCAGTGGGCAACAGCCTGGCTCTGCAGGAACATTCCTGGGGATGCCCTGGGGTGGCCTTGGGTGCCAGTTGGCTGTGCCCAGCAGAAGGGCCTGGTGTCTCTCCGTGTATGACTGCTGGATGTCCCAGGCCTGCTGGTTCACAGCTCTCTGCTCGTCCTGGCCAGCTGCCCCAGCCCTGCAGGGGATGAGGCAGGAGATGGCATGGCCATCATGTCACACCAAACCCTGTGGCCTGATGACACCCTGCTCCATAGCATCAGGGCTCTGCTGAGGGCAGGACACACGGTCAGGGGACAGCCAGGCAGTACCAGCCTGGGGCCAGGCACAGGTCCTGGCTGGAGAGGGACATGGGCAGGTCTTGTGTGAAGCTTAGCTTTTAAAATAGGGAGTCATAAGGAAAAAAAAACAACCCATGAAATCTACATATGCACATGCATTAATTGTCCAAAGCATCTGCTCCTGGTGTGTTTCTGCTGCAATCTCTCCTACAGCCATTGGCTGAGCTGGATCAGGGAGGCTGGACCAGGCGTGATGGGCACGCAGATCATAGGTGGGTGTGTGGAGTTACCTCCATCCACAGCTCCTGCTGCATGTCACAGGCTCAGATTGGCTGCAGGAAGAAGGTGCAAAGGGCAGCCGTGGTGGCTGGGGACTGCCCACAGGCTCCTTTGCTTGGCTGGATTCTGTCGACCCTGTGCATCTCCACCACCACGCAGCCATCACCATGGCAACGCTGAAAATGGTGCTGGTTCAGGCCAGTTAGAGCATTCTAGCAAACACAGCAAATGACATTTCTAAGATAGGAGCAGGGCTTTGCTCACAGGGCCCCCATGTACCTGGGGATGCAGCTGCTTGGAGAGGGTCCTCACAAGACCTCACAAGGGATGCACGTCCCAAGCTGGGGTGAAGGTGGTGGAGGGAGCCTGCCGGATGGGAAGATCGAGCAGTTGCACAGGGGGATTCTCCAGCAGCATCTGGCATGGATGGGGCTGGGATCAGCATAGCTTGTCCCCAGGATGGGATGTGCAAAGCCAGCCTCCCTCTCTGCCAGACGACCTTGCCATCCAAAGAAACCTGGGGCCAGTACAAGGGATGGGGCAGGCGTTTGGTGGAGCTGCATCCTCACCCACGTCAGAGCTGCCCAGCACCACGCTGGGGTTCCATGACTGTCGCTGTATTATTCATCCCAGTAAGAAGCAGGCAGTTCCCTTTAGTGAGGAGAGCTCCCTGGTGTGTGGTCAGGCTGAATTTTCTGTATGCCTTTATAAAGGCTGAGCTCTACCTGGTGCTTAATCCTCCAGCCAGGCCTGCAAGATGCTTTTGCAGCTCCTCCTAACCAGCTCTCATCTTCTTGCCCTGATTAACCACGTCATCAGCAAACTGGATCACCTCCCTTTTCCCAGCTGCTGGAGGAGCTTCAGGCTGTGTGGAGAGCCCCTAGGGGCTGCCCTGCCCTATACCCCCCTGCAGAGTGCCCACTTGGTGCTTTAACCAGGTATTTATACACATGGGAACTTAGAATCATGGAATGGTTTCTATTGGAAGGGACCTTAAAGTCCATCCATTTCCAATGGGTAGGGACACCTCCCACTGGATCAGGGGGCTTAAAGCCCCATCCAACCTGGCCTGGAACACCTCCAGGGATGGGGCAGCCACCACTGCTCTGGGCAACTTGTGCCAGGGCCTCCCCACCCTCATCATGAAGAATTTCTTCATAATTCCTAATCTAATTCTTCCCCCTTCCAGTTTAAAGCCATTCTCCTTGCCCTGTCACTCCAGACCCTTGTAAAAAGTCCTTCCCCAGCTTTCCTGGAGCCCCTTTCAGTACTGAGGGGCTGCTCTAAGGTTCCCCCACAGCCTTCTCTTCTCCAGGCTGAACAACCCCAACTCTCTCAGCCTGTCCTTGTACAGGAGGTGCTCCAGCCCTCAGATCATCTTTGTGGCCTCCTCTGGATTCACTCCAACAGCTCCATGTCCTTCCTGTGCTGAGGACTCCAGAACTGAATGTAGGGCTTCAGGTGAAGTCTCTTGAGAGCAGAAATCTCCTTGGATGCTGACACCAGATCAGGAGGCTTCTGCCCAGCCAGGCAGTCCTGGGATACACAGAGCTGGGACCTACTGGAGTGTGGAGGTGGGAAATCACCCTCACATAGACCCGCTTGTCCTGCTCCGTACCCCTTTCCTCTGTCAGTGCTGTGCTCCTCCTTTTATCAGTTTTCTCTTGTTTTCTGCAAGATATGATGGAGACAAAGGGGAATTATGGTCTTTGCAGGGCTGTGGGGAAGGTGCTTTTACTGAGGAGGCTTGTGGAGCTGCTCTTTGCAGCAGGGTGGGTCCATTGCAGAGAGGCCAGAATCATAGAACCACTTGGTTGGAAAAGACCTTCGAGATCGTCGAATCCAATGATACCTGTCCACTACTAAACCATCCCTGAGCACCTCATCTATCTGTCTTTTAAACACCTTCAGGGATTGGGGACTCCACCACCTCCCTGGGCAGCCTCTGTCGGATAGCAGGAGGGGATGGCAGTGCTGGGAGGAGGGGGGGGGGGCGGTGAGATGCAGGCGTGGGAGCTGGGGGTGTGTGGTTGAAGCTGTGATGGCGTGAGGCTAAAACCACGGCGCCTCGGGAGCCTGTGAGCCGGGGAGTTTCCATGGGAACCGCTGGAGGATGCTCGGGAGCGCTTCCGACCTGGCTCCATGGCCTCGGCGCCTGCGCCGGGTCCCCGGCCACGAGCACGGGCAGGAGGCTCCCCTTGCCTGGACCGAGGGGGCTCCCAGCCCGCGGGGACCTGGAGAGGCACCAGCTTGTCTGCGGCAGGAAGGGAGCGATCCCCACAGCACTGCACAGAGAAGCTGCCTTTAGAATGGGGAAAACACAAGCGGGAGAGCAACCCCAGGCAGGGCCAGAGCGTGGAGAGACCCACAGCCAGACAGCAGCGCTGGGGCTGTGCCGGGGCTCCCGGCCCCAGGGTCCTGAGCCACCCCCCAGCCCACAGGGCTTCCAAACGCCCTGTGCTGATGCTTTTGTTCAAGCCGAGCTTTCCCAGCTGCCCCTAAGCTGGCTGTTGATCTGGGCCCAGCTCTGAGTGCCTCCCTTTGCTTGCCCCCCCCGTGCAAGGACAGGACATCTGCCTGGCCGGGCACCACGATGAGCTGTGTCGGCAGTGGCTGCTCCAGGCACCAGACAGCCCCTTCCCCCAGGCTGTTCTACTTCCCTGGAAGCCTTCAATGACAACATTGTCACCAGCCTTTTGTACACCCAAGAGGGTTGTACCATGTGCAGCCCCTCCACACGTTGCTGATGACTCCTCCTGAGCTGGTTGTGCTTAGCAGACAGGGCTTCCCCATGCAGGTCCTCTCTGCTTCCCAGGTGTGTTTACTCAGGTGCCTGCAAGTTGTGCTTTCAGGAGCATCTCTGCTAACTCGCTGGTACAGCTGGCAGAGTTAGTGGCCCACTCTTCCCCTGTAACACGTTCAAAAGAAAATGGCTATCACTTTGCCAGGCTCCAAACTGTCCTATCCAGGAGCAGGTAGTTAGGGCAAACCCTAGTTCCTTCAGAAGCCCTGGAGATGCCTCCTGGCCCCATGGCTCCTTGCTGCTCCTTCCTCATCTGGTTTCACATTGTTGTCTGTGGTCAGGCCTGTCCTCTGCGCTCCCCAGTGAGCAGGATGGGAATCCTCTCTCCTCCCATCGAAGCAAGTAGCTCAGGCAGCATCTCCCAGTGCTCCTCCCAAAAATGCTCTGACACACCCCTCCCTCTGGATGGCTGTGAGAAGAGAAAGGGAAGATGACCTTGGTTTCCTTTCCCTCAAGACTACCCTGCTCCTTTCTTCCCTCACTGCCTGTGAGCTCCCCATTTTCCCAGGGTCTCTTCAGCCCTTAGATTCTCCCTAAACCGTTTTTTCCCCCGTTTTCCAGGAATTGCTGTCTGGTGCAGCAATGACTCATGGGAACAGAAGCACCCTGTGGGTCCCAAGGCTGTTCTCTGGGTACAGCATCCCTTCCTGGACCATGGGGATGCAGACAGGGCCACGCTCCTGCTGCCTCTCTCCTGCGTGACCCTGTCGTGGTCCATGCTCACGGCTCTGGCGACAAGACCTGTGCGTGATCGCTCTGTCCATCATCATTAAACACCCTCCAGGAGTAACGAGAGGCTCCAGGCCCTGCAGAACTGGCAAGGAGCGGCTTGGGAGGAAGGTGCCCCAGCATCCCAGCCTTGAGGGATGAGCGTGGCCGGAGACAGAGGAACAAAAGCCCCCATCCCATCCAGCATCGCAGTTGGGTCTTGCAGAGCTGGGGAAAGGACCAGCCAAGCCGGGCAGTGCTGGTGCTCAGGCAATGTTGGCATCCAGGTAGAAACCCCACGTGCTGTGGACACAAACCGCTAGTGGCAGTGGAGATGAAGGTAGGTGGGAGTGATGGAAGACCGTTCAGCCCCATTCTCCCTCTCTGGATGAACCAATCTGAGATCCCCATGGAAGACAGAAGCAACGGCTGTGGCAGAGCCACCACAGCCAGAACGTTGCACCCATGGGGTGTCACACATCCCCACCCAGTACTGCTCCTTGAAGGAGGAGGATGCTGAGGGCTGCACGAAGGTGTGGGAAAGCCTCAGCATCGAGGCATTGTGCAGCGGGAGTGGTGGGAAAAGGCTGGTCAAGGGGGAGGCACCACTTTCTGCAAGAGCCTTCAAAGAGTTTTCCTTAAGTCTTGCTGCTCTTTAGGGTTTCCTCCTCCAACCAAAAAAAAAGGGAAGGGAAAAGAGGCGACGAGGAAGAGCAATCTCTTGGTGTGGGATGAAAGCGGCCTGTCTTGACTATTTACCCAGCAATTATAAGTAAATCGGTGGTGCCTAACGGGGCCGGTTGCCATAGTGACGATGGGATGGAAGGACCAGCATTTGGTCCTGACCGCAGCCAATCAGGCTGGGAAGCCCAAGCTGCAATATAAAGTAAAGATTCCCATCTTCCAGCCACGCACTTGCCAAGAAAGGGAAATAGGTTCAAGAGTCGGGGGGAAAAAAGTGCTCCGGCCAGCGGCACCCAGGGCGGCTGCTCCCGTCATGGCGGACTGCGAACGCGCGGGCAGGTGAGAAATCCCAACTCTCCCCATCTCCCCGCTTATTGTTCTCCCGCGCCGCGGTCCTCTTCGCCGCCCCACCCCACCCACGCCACCGCCCTGACCCCCTCGCCCCGGCACCCACAATGAAACCCCCCTTTCGGGTGAGAGACAAAGAGAGGCGGGTGGAGAAAGGCTCCACCATTCTCCCCAAATTGCCATCGTAGGCCTTTCAAATCAAATTTCGCAAAGCAGCTTCATCAAAGGCCCCCGGCTGGGAGGCGCGAGCCCCATATTCCTGCCCCCCCTGGCAGGTCTAGGGTGGTGTGGTGATCCCATACAAAGTCGGTGCCTTTCCAAAAGTGTCTTTGCAAAAAAAAAATAGAGGGGGGAACAAAAAAGGGGGGGAGATGGAGATGAAAAAAAAACCCTACAAGAGAGAGAGAGCGGCGCCTAAATTGCTCGTCGTCTCCCCATCTCATTACGCGCGACTTCTGAGGACGGGTATTTCCAAAGGCGGCTATGAAAGACTTGTGAATGGAGCCCCCCCGTCCGGGATCAAAGCCCAAGGGCCGGGATGGCGGGGTGTGCCGAAGGAGGGGGCGAGCGGCAGCGGCACCGCAGGATGGTGGGGGGAGCCTTCCGCCCCCGCTGCCGCTGCCCTCCATGTTCCCGGTGTCGCTGCTGCCGCTGCCTGACCCATCTTGCAATGGAGACCAGGGACAGCGGCCGGAGCCCAACGGCTCAAACCAAGATGAGCAAACTCCATCGGCTCACAGTTCGGCAACTCTCCCCAAATTTGTGATGAATGAGTTTATTCCGCCTGGGACCTTTCCAAACACCTCCAATTGCAGATGACCAGCGGCTTCTCCATTGCCCAAGCCCACTCCTTGGGTCTCCTCACTCCGCAGCATCCAGCGGCCACCGGCGCAAGGGCCGAGGACAAAGGCAGGAGGACAGAAGTTGTGCCACTTCGCTTCCTTCAAACGTGGGCTGCTTGCTTCTGCTCGCAACAAATTCCGCTCCAGGCAGCGTTCCCACCACCAGCACCAGCGGCAGACGGGTGCCCCATCGGCGGCACGGAAAGCAAACTCACAGATGGTAAAATAAGAGAGTCGTGTAGGGTTCAAAGAGACCTTCTATGTCAATTGTTATATTATTAGGTAAACTCTAAGAAGAAAATCTTTTAATCCACTGTGGCTAATCCAGTCCACTTTTGTTAGCCAGGACATATTCAGCAGCAACAAAAGGCGCTGGCCGACGGACACCGGCATACATAATGTATTTATAACTGCGGGAGTCGGCTCGGCGGCAGAAAGAGCCACCGCTTGGGCCAGCGCCGGGGGCCGGGGCGGAGGATTTGCCCGACTTTTATCAGTTTTATTTTCATTTCAAAGACACCGGCTGATATTTGCACTGCGCCGCTTCCCAGAGGGAGCACAAAGAGGGCAGGGATGCTCCCGGCAGCAGCCAGCGCCAAAAGCCCACTGGGACCCTACCAGGACCTCACCAAGACGCTTGCTCCTCACCTCCCGGGCAGCATCGGGGCGATGGCAGCAGAGAGGGCTGCAAGGGCAGGTTTGACCCATGCCTGGGTTTGGGGTGACGATTCCTATGGGGTGATCCCAGCTGGGCATAGCTGGGGTTGCTCCCCCCAAAACATCTGTCCTGACTGGCAGGATCCCCTAGGATTTACCACAGGAAGGTGTCATTTCCCTGGGATGGGGGTAGTCACCTTCCCACAAGGACATGGGATGCAAGAGATGTAAGGAAAGAGCTGCAAGGGGCCGGCATTGCAAGGTGGAGAGCGACGAGTGGGTAGACTTTGTCCTCCAAACCTGAGGAAGTAGAGACCAGAGCTGAGGAACCTGAAAATGAGATAAAAACCAACAGCGACAAAGGGCAGGTGGGATGTGAGCAGGGACCACGTGGCCACAGCCCAGCTGATGCGGGGTCTTCAGGTAGGAGGAGGTGGGATCCGGAGATGCCAAGCTGAGATGGGTCAAGGTGGCCAGTGGTGAGCTGACAGCTGTGGATGCTGGAGGTGAGCGGGGAAACAACGGCCACCCAGCTCCTTCAGGCCACAGGTATGTCCCGCTCTGAGCATTGGGCTCCCCTAGGGCAGGGCTGGGTTGGGGCAGGAGGGAACAGAGGGGACAGATGGCCAGGCTGGGTCCATGGGCTGAGCTGGTGATTGAAAACATCTGTGAAACATCTGGCTGGATGGGAACTGGTGGCCATGGGATAAGGATGAGGACTGAGCCAGCAGGCACCTCTGCAGAGAAGAAGCAGGTTCTCCAGTGGGGGCGAGCTCACTTAGGATTTTGTGGTCCTCCCAGGATGCCATTGAATCAAAAATGTCCTTTTTCCACCTGTGGATACTCCAGTGTCATCCAAAGCCACTGGCTCAGATGTGACCATAAGGATCTTCACTAGGACAACAGAAAGGAGGCACAGCAAAGGAGGCACCAAAAAGTATGATTTCAAAGAGTCCAGAGGGTTCGCCCAGGGTTTAGTCCTCATGACAAGGGACAGTGGATGACCCCCAAGGTGGACACAGGGTGTTCAACCATTGAGGTAGTGCTAAAGGGAGTGACACAGAGGGGAAATGGCCTCACAGGTACGTCGGGTCCTTCAGAACTACAGTCTTCCTCAAATGTGACTGCATTGCCCAGTGTTCAAAAATTTCTCCAAGGAACAGATGCAGTGATTGAGCACAAAGTCATGAGTCGCCAGCCCTGGAGGGTCCATCCTTGAGACCCAGCAGGAGAACTGAGGGATGGACGTCTGGGATGTGGATGCCACTCATGAAAGCAACCCCTCTTCTACAGGCTGAAGCATAACAGGGGCTCACTGAGCCTCGCTGCCCAACCCAGACCCTTGCTCTAATCATTGCCAAGGCATCCACAAAACTCCTGGATGCTCTACATGATCCATACAGAGGTTCATCCAGCGCAGGAAGTGGAGGCCAGACTGACAGACAAGGAGCACAAACCACCTGGGAGACACAGGATGAAAATTCAGGCTAAATCATCCATCTTCATCAGCCAGAAATTTGACAGCTGGGGCTGCAGAGGTGCCAGGCTCTGGGCAGCTGGTGAATGAGAGACTGAGCTAAACAGGCTGAGTTAAACATGTTCAGCATCGAAGAGCTGCAAATACCTCTCTGTTGAGAAAAGGGAGCCATGGACCTCCTCTGCAGGCACCTCCGCTTCACGTCCTGCTGCAGGAGAAGGCTCGGGTGGGCTGGGATGGCATGGGTTGGGCTGTCGTGGGACAGCTGCCCGCAAGATGGTCATCTCCATACACAGCCCATGGGTGCTGATCCCACCTCATGGCCCTGGGAGGGTCAGAGAAGTGTGAGAAGATCATGTAAACTTCATCTGTGAGACATCCTTGGCGTGCTGTGGAAGATCTGCCACACAAAGATGCTAAATCTGAGTCGGGCAAGATTTGGTATTGTACATCCACAACCACACGATTCCTCGTGCTTTGGCCAATTGCAAATACAAAGGACGAGGATGAAACACAATTTGAGGCCTGATTTTCTTGTGTTTGCCAACTATGGCTTCTCCTGAGGCTGCTCACCATGCCAGCCAATGCTTGTCCATTGAAGGATTTCTGGCAGAGCTGCATTAAGAAGAGAAGGTCCTACAGGACTATTGGAGTGGGGAATACATCCTCTAGGAGAAGACCAGGAGAGGCTGGTGCCCCAAGGGCTGCACAGAGGGCTGCTGTCTGCTCTCACCATGGGGAGACAAACTGTGCAGGCTGAAGGACATAGATGGCACGACCATGAATGGTGTGAACTGGCTGCAGATGGGCAGGTTGGACAGCAGAAGGTGGCTCCAGCCCTGCAGAGAGCAGGGGATTGCAGCAGCTTTAAGGAAGATGGTCCAGGGCTTGGTGTCTGCAGGAGACGGGACACAGCAAAGCTTGAGACACCTGCCCAGCCTAATGCCTACGTCTGTGCTGAGAAGCTCTTGCTCTCTTCTCCCCAAGGAAGGAGAGGACCATGGGAGGCACATGATCACAAGCCCATGTGAAGAAATTCTTCACAATGAGGGTAGGGAGGCCCTGGCCCAGGTTGCCCAGAGCAGTGCTGGCTGCCCCATCCCTGGAGGTGTTCAAGGCCAGGTTGGATGGGGCTTTGAGCCCCCTGATCCAGTGGGAGGTGTCCCTGCCCATGGCAGGGAGGATTGGAATTGGATGGGCTTTAAGGTCCCTTCCAATCCAAACCATTCCATGCTTTTGTCATTCTATGCCTCCCCTGGCTTCCAGCTATCATGTCCTGGAGATGACTTGGCTCTACTCCCATTCACAGGCCCATCCTGGCATGAGAAGAGGAGGGGATTTTGGGAGCAAAGTGCCCTGGGGTTTCACAGTTTCCCAAAGTGGTAAGCCTGAGCAGAAAAGGGCCATTGGCGGTCCCAGAAGTGCCACCAGAAGTGGATGGAGAATCTCACAGCTGACATCCAGCACTAGGACAGCTTTGCCCTGGCTTGCAGCAGTCTGGTCACCCACAGCCTCCTCCCACTGCCACAGCCTCGTCAACATCAGCACACTTAGGTGTCCCCAGCCAACCTGCAGATCTCCAGCCTGCAGATGAGGAAGGGCCCCCTCCTCACCACATTTCTGTGCATTTTTGCTCTTCTCTGCAAGAAGGAAGCAGCTGAACCCCAGGATCACTGCTGGGTCCAGCACCTTCGCCTCAGCTGGTGTATGGCAGTGCAGAGCCTCTCTGGTGCCATTCCTAGGAGCTCCCTCCCACCACAAAAGAGGAACCCCATGGAGAAACCTTTTCCCAGAGGTGGTGCAGCCCACAGTCACCAGGGATGGTGGTGCTCCAGGACTTGCCTGTTTCAAGCCCCAGCTGCTGATTGAGAGCTGGTGATGTGGCAGCATGGGGGTCCTGTCCACCAGCTCTGTTGGGAAGATTGGCCATCACTGGGGAGATGGATGCGGGATGGTTGCTTTAGGAAAGAGAGATGGTAAAGTAGGGCAACCCTCATCTGGGGGATGGAGGTTTTGGAGATGCTGCTAGGAAGCAGGAGGCTGGGAAAGGAGTGGTGGAGGCTGGGGTCTCATCAACAGTAGGGAGAGACCCCTGCAGGGTCTGTGGCTGTGTTACCAGAGGGCTGCAAGAACAGGAGGCTCCCAGAAGTGCCCTGCCATGCCTTCAGCTCTCCTAGCCAGGCTTGCTTCTCCCCGGGGCCTGGAGCAGATGCTGCGGTGTGGAAGGAGCCCAGCGAGGGCTCCCAGTGGCAGGATGCAACTTCCCACAAGCATGGCCTTCCTGTTGGCCAGGGGAGCAGGCTCCAGGAGCCCGTTACCAGCAATCAGCTGCAAAGAGCTTCCCAGCCCAGCTGCTGGCCTGCCTGAGCACTCAGGGCTGATGCTTCACCAGAGAATGGCTGCTCCAGGGCACGGCATCTCTCAGAGAAGCATCTGGGGCATCCAAGGCCCTGTCTGAGAAGCATGAGGCAGCGAGGAAAACCACACTTCGGGAGAACTATGGGGTGAAAATGCCATGGGGCTTCCCTCAGCAGGGAAGGACAGTGGTCAGTTGAGACCTGAACTGTACCTGTCAGGTACCTGTGTGGGTAAAATGATTTCCAGAGTTTGTCCTGAGTGCACGACTGTTTCTAAGGTGTCCTCACAAGCCTCACTATGCCCAGCAGAGCCGGCCATAAACTCATGAGCCACTAGGTGGACTCGCAATAAACCAAAATTGCATGATAGAAAGATCATTGACCATCTTCTGCTTCTTTGGGAAGAACCTTGCCGAGCAAATGCATCGTCAGTGAGCCTCATCCAAGGCAAGAACTGAAAAACCAGCAACGTGCATTCAGCTGGCCACACCTGGTCACCAGATGTTGTCCAAAAGGTGGTCCAAACAGACCTCACTTATCATAAAACTTCTTGATGGCTCCCTGAGAGAGCTGCCCCTCCAGGACGGGTGAGCCAGGAATGTGGGGACAAGCACTTGCTCTCCAAGCTGGACTGCTGGTAGGGATCATATCAAAACAGCCAGGCTGGAAGTCTGCAGGGCTGTAGGACAGACATCAAGGCATTGCTGGGTTTGCTTTCACCAGCCAGGCCAGTGACGATATCTAAGCCAGATGATCTTGCCCAGTGTGGCAAAACAGATCTGCAAAAGTCAAGCAACCTAATGGGTTTTCCAGCAGCGCTCTTGGCATCAGCCCTCCCTTACCTCCCGGTAGCCCAGCTGGTTGGGATCACTGATGGTTGGACAGAGGAGGTCTGGTTGGGGTCACTGGTGGTTGGATAAAGGAGATCTGCCTCTCCCACCAGGACCAAACGGGTTAAATTAGAGTGGGGTGCTCTGGGATAACCCTACTGGCAGCCACCAGCTGTCTCAATATAGCTGTCAATGATGAAAACCACCAGCCAGACCTCACATTCCTCCCTGGGGATGGTGCCCACTGTGTGCCCACCTCATCCCATCCCACCACAGGGATGCCAGAGCAGCAGCCACAGAGTGAGCAATGCCCTGGGACAGGTGGGTGAGCCCCCGGACTGCAGGGGGGCTTGGGGACCCGGGACAGGGATGTGCCCCCAACGCTGTTGCTCCATCCCACCCTGGCCCTGTAAGGTGGGACCATTTCTGTAGTGATAACCGCTCCAGAGCCCAGGTGCCCAGGGATGGGATGGTCCTAGTGCAGCTCAGGGCAGAGCAGATGCTGCTCCAGACTTCTCCATCTCATGGAGAGTCAAGATATGTCTTTCAGGACCATGGGAGCAGGATCCCCTCCTGCAAATTGGGACTGGAGCACATCCCTGCCCGGCCCAGCTGCCCTGCAGACACCTTCTGGGCAGGGTGGTCCCAGCAGGGACAAGCTGACATCTCTTCTCTCTGCAGAGCGGCGCTGCTGGGACATGCATGGATGGCATCCCACCTTCAGCCCCCCAAGAGGAGCCACGAGCCTGGTGGTCTGGAGCATGGAGACACAGACACACGGGGTGCAGCCCTGGGGCGAACCCCAAAGGTGGGTGTGGGAAAGCGCGTGGGGTGGGACATTGCTTGGGGGTGGTAACGAAAAGCATTGGGTGTTGGTAATCCTGCCTGAGTGTGTGTGATGGCTGTTGGTAGAGAGGGTTGATCAAAACTGGGGAAGCCGTGGGGTTCCAGATCTGACAGGGTTCTGCACAGAGCTGGGCAGCTCTTCTCCAAAAGTGTGGTGGGGGCCAGGTGGAGAGCTGGGGGACGTTGAGGTCCTGGAGTTGCCTCATACGCTCCTCTTCTGTGCAAAGGCTCAGAGTATCAGCACCAGCTCCTTGCCCAGGCACAGCTGAGGCTCAGGGTGCATCCTCACCATTTGGCAAGGATGGGCTCAGCAGCCACCCTCCACCCAGTCCCACCCTAAGCAAGGTTCCACAAGAAGCTAGGGCCCTGCCCAGGTGATTTCAAGGGTTAAGGACTTGGCTTTCAGCTTTGAATCTCGCTTGTAGTCTCAGTCCGTCTCAAAGCCCCATCCAGCCTGGCCTTTAACGCTTCCAGGGAGGGGACAGCCACCACTTCTCTGGGCAACCTGTGCCAGGGCCTCCCCACCCTCATTGTGAAGATTTTCTTCCTAATATTTAATATAAATCTTCCCCCTTCCAATTTAAAGCCATTCCTCCTCATTCTGTCACTCCAGGCCCTTGTAAAAATCCCTCCCCAGCTTTCCTGTAGTCCTATCAGGTACTGAAAGGCTTCTGTAAGGTCTCCTCTAAGCCTTCTCTTCTCCAGGCTAAACAATCCCAACTCTCTCAGCCTGTCCTCATAACAGAGGTGCTCCAGCCCTCGGATCATCTTCATGGCCTCCTCTGGACTCATTCCAACAGTTCCATATCCTTCTTATGTTGGGGATTCCAGAGCTGGACACAATACTCCAACTGGGGTCTCATGACAGCAGAGTAGAGGGGCACAATCCTCTCCCTTGACCTGCTGGCTGCGCCTCTTCTGATGCAGCCCAGGACACGGTTGGCCTTCTGGGCTGTGACCACACATTGCTGGCTCATGTTGATCTTCTCATCAATCAGCTCCCCCAAGTTTTTCTGCACAGGGCTACTCTCAGTCACTTCTCTTTGTTCTCCTGCCAGCCATGTCCTGTCACTTAGCTTGCTCATTGCCTTTGCAGTGGTGCCACTGGGCTGCAGGTGCCCCATCCCAGCTGGACTCTTTGAGGTGCCCTCAGTTCCCAGTGCCACGACACCAGTACTGTTATCTTGACTGCTAATGCAGTTTCTTCCTGCTGCTCTGCAAGTGTCATCTTTCCAGTGGCCCAGAGAGAGCTATCAGTCTCCTCTTCCACCCCAGGACATTTTTCTCTTGGCAGCCCCTTCTGCCATCGCTGCTGATGTAGCCAAAGCCCAACTCCTGCCTCAGAAATGAGGATTCTCCAGGCACGAGCGGGGAGGCAGTACACATCCCTCTGAGGGTGAGCCTCTGCCAGCAATCGGTGTAGGACCCCACATTTCAGGGAATTGCTATTTGTCCGCCAGTTTCAAAAAGGCTGAAATTCGGCACCACTTGTGACCTTGCAGGCTCCTTTGAAATCGCAGCCAAAGGTTGAACAGCACCACCTAGTGCGCTTCATCCCGAAACTGCCCGCGCCTGGGGGACGCCCGCTCACCCACGGCAATCTCCAAACATCAGCACTAGGTCACGCTCGCCTTGTTTTGGAGTAAGTCAGTAAGTCACTACAAAGAGGAGAATTAATTTGAGATGAATATTGGCAGTGCTGAAGCTGAACAGAGCGCTCGCAGCCTCTGCAGGAGCGATGCTTGTGGCTCCCAAGCCAGCCTGGCAGGGAAGTGATGGTGCTGCCAGAACACGGCTCTTTGCAGCTCTGAGAGAGGAAGGGCTTGCAGGAAGGCTTTGTGAATCACACAGAGCAAGCACTGTGTGTACAGCATTGGGCTGCTTGGACACAGCTCCAGAGCCTTTAGACCAAAGGCTGAGCGCACTTCCTATACCAGTAGCATCTACTGGCTCTTCCAGTCAGAAATGACTGCGTGCACTGGGAACTGGGAAGCACAGCATCCCAGGCTGGCGTGGGGACCAGCCTTGGCTGGAGGCTAACACCAGGTTTGCACCAAAACACCACTGGTACCTTATTTGTGGCACTTTTGGGAGGCATAAGGCAGGGCCACACTACCAAGTGCTGAAGAAGGGAGAAATGATCCACTTTGATTCTTTGGTCTTTTACCCTTTGTTGAAAGACCTCACAGGCTGATTCCTCCCCTGCCACAGCCAGAGACAACTGAATCATAGAAACATAGAATGATGCGATTTGGACAGGACCCATGAGGGTCATCAAGCCCAACTTCTGCTCCTGCACAGGACAACCCTAACATCCACACCATGTGGCTGAGGGCCTTGTCCAAGTGCTTCTGGAGCATTGTCTGATTTGGCACCCTGACTGCTTCCCTGGAGAGCTGTTCCAGTGCTTCATTACCCTTTGGGTGAAGAACCTTTTCCTAATATCTAACTGAAACCTCCCCTGGCACATCTTCCTGCCATTCCCTTGAGTCCTATCACCAGCCATTGCTTTGGTTTTTACCTGTTTGATGTCCACAGGTAAACCTGGAAGGAGCTGATGTTGGCTTCTTGAGACCAGGCTCCTCAGCGTGGGCAAACCAAGCTGTGAAAGGCAGGGAAAGGGCTCCAGAGGGAGCCCCTGGCTCTCCCAGCCCTGCTCAGCCTTGCTAGAGGACCAGAACATGGAGGCACCAAGAGGACTGGCATCATCCTGTGGGGAATTCAACCATCCAGCTGCCTTGGCTGGATGGGGCAGCGCTGGCTCTGCTTTCTTGGGGTACGAGGATGAAGTGTGCTGTGATCCTGCACTGCTGGAAGGGACCCACTGGGTGGCCGGAGCCTTCTGCACCTCCCCAGCGTGGCAGGAGCCTGGTGCAGCCAAACTCCTCACGCCCACCCCTTCGGTCCCCCCCTTGTCACGCAGAAATCTCGCTCTGGTTTCTCATGCAAAGGCCACGCGGGCCGTGAAATCTTGCTGGGCCTTTCTCTGGGAGATGAAAAGCTCTCTAATACCTGATCATCTCTCACCCATGAAGTCTCTTAAGCGCTTAATCGAGGCATCCCTGGGGCTCCTTTGAACTAGCTGAGGAGGCTGCTGTTCTCAGGCATCCCCTGTAAAGCAAAGGTCAGGTTTAGATCCTTTCCACTTTCTAATTTCTCAGCGTCCTTTCTGAAACATGGATGCTGGAACCCGTTCTGCTGCAGCACCCAACCCCAGTCCAGCCAGGACATCCTCCATGGGGAGTCTGCTGCTCCCATATCTCTGCAGCCTCCTAAGCTCCGCTCTGAATCCCTCCTTGGCAGAGCGTGGGTTTTCAGCAGAAGGTCCCCATGCTCAGCGCTGGGATCCTTTCACAGCTGCTCACATTCAACCACATTTTCATTCCCCGGGACTCAGCTTATGAAGTTTTCTACAGCTGTCTTGACCCCGTCCACGTCTCCTGCCCCTCTCATTTCCCTGGCCCCGGCGTTTTTCTCAGCAGGGCCTTTTAATCTATTTCTAGACCATTGATGGAAACGCTGAATAGCGTTGGGCTTCCCATCCAGCCCCCGGACACCCACTGAGCGCTCTCCCATTCTGCAGGGATTCCCCATTGATGGCTGTCTGTTTGCCAGCTCCCAGTCCCTTTAAGGTGTCTCTCTTGATGTTGTATTGTGCTAATTTTTAATCAGAATACTATATGGATTAAGTCACATGCCTGAACAGAGTCCAGGTCTATTATTCCTATGCCATAACCTTTATCAGCCAAACTTGTAATCTCTTCAAAGGATGACATCAGAGTTTGACAAGAGCTATTTTCCAGAAACCAGGCTGATTGCATTAATTATATTCCCGTCCTTTAATTCCTTACCAGCTCAATCCCACATCAGCTTTTCTATTATTGTGCCTGAGATCAGTGCTGCACTGCTACATATAAATCAGCTCCAAGTATCGCTCACATGAAACAGCACAAGAGGCTGAACCTGTTGGGCTCTGCACTGGGGTGGGAAGGGAAGTAACATTGCCCAGTGTCAACTTCTGTGCGTTTTGGAATGCTGGAGAAAAATGTACATTATTGAAAGTGTTCCCTGAATGCATGAAATCAGCCACATGCAGTAGAATAATTGCATCAAAACCCCAGAAACCATCCCTCTCAGAAATCCTTCTGAGTAATTTCTGATTTTGAGAGGACTGCCTTGCAGCTCGTTTGCATGTTCAGATTTTGGGTACCCAGGGCTCTCAGTGCGTCACTGCTTTCCACAGGGAAGAAGCAGGCTTTGCATTTCCCCATCAGTTGTGCTACTCTCGTTCGGTCTCTGCATATGGCAATCCCCTTCTTCTTCCCACAGTGTCACCTGTTCCTCTGGGACAGCATTGCAGGCTCAGTGCTGGGATGCCCTGCCTGGCCAGAAGCTCCATCCTGGAGTAAGCCAGGTTTCCCACCACTTTCCTGGGAGTCTCCATGCTGTTTGACCCATTTCATCCTATACAGTGCCACCTCTTGGAGAGTCCCCTTATTTCTCCCCGTTGTAGACTTGACCAGCTCAGGGAAGGCCGCACCTTGAATACTGTCTTCAGTTTTGGGCCTTCTCACTACAAGATGGACTTCGAAGTGCTGGAGCACATCCAGAGAAGGGAACAGAGCTGGGGAAGGGGCTGGAGAACAAGTCTTACTAGGAATGGCTGAGGGACCTGAGGCTGTTTAGCCTGGAGAAATGAAGGCTGAGGGGAGACCTCATCACTGTCTATAACTACCTGAAAGGAAGCTGGAGCGAGGTGGGGGTTGGTCTGTCCTCCCAATAGACAAGCAATAGGACAAGAGCAAATGACCTCAAGTTGCGCCAGGGGAGGTTCAGATTAGACATCAGGAACTATTTCTTCACTGAAGGAGTGGTCAGGCACTGACAGAGGTTGCCCAGGGAGGTGACTGGGTCCCCATCCCTGGAGGTGTTTAAAAGACAGGTAGATCAGGTGCTCAGGGATGGTTCAGCAGTGGACAGGGACGGTTAGACTCAATGATCTCAAAGGTCTTTCCTAACCAACTGATTCTATGAAGCAGGACACACGCCATGGTTTCTGAACCAGTTCTACTTGTTGGTGGAGGTAAGAGCCACTGGTGGGTCAGCCACTGCACTCCTCCATCCCAGGGCCCACTGGTGTTGTTCCTCCTGGGCAAAACTTGCCTAAAGATGTTGCTGTTTGTTCCTGGTTGGTGCAGCTGGTGGTGGCTCTGAGGGTTGCTGCCTTTTCCCTGCCGAGCCAAGCCAGCTCCTCCTCCAGGCCTCAGAGGTCTCCAAAGTGTGACCCCAGGCCATCCCCTGCCCAGGATGCTCAGAGCTCTGTTGGGCTCCTCGTGGCCAGAGTGAGCCCTGGAGCAGCCTTGAGCGAGCCACCAGCCCAGCTGGGGTTCTGCTGGGGCACCCAGCTCCATGTTAGACCCTTGGCCATGTCCCTGGAGCCCCCAGCTCCATGCCCTGACCTTTGGCCATAATCACAGGGGCTCCCAGCTCCCTGCCTGGACCCTGGGTCGTCCTCCTGGAGCTCCCAGTTCCATATTGAACACTCGGCCATGCACCGGGGGCTCCTCAGCCGTGAGGAGGGGCCTTTGCCCGGGCCTCTGTGCTCTGGGGCCTGAAGCTCCCAGCTCTGTGTTAGCCCCTCAGCCATGCTCCTGGGACCTCCAGCTCCGTGTTGGATACGACCGCGGGGTTCCGGAGTCCCCATCTCCCCCACCCAGCACTACAGTCCCGCAGCTCCGCGTCCGGCCCCGCGCAACTCCCCTCGCGGCTCCGCGCCTGCCCCCAGGGCCGCAGCTCCGCGCGGAGTCTCGCTCCACCCCCGCAGGCCCGTGCCGACCCAGCTCCGCCTAGGCCGCAACTCCGCCCCCGGGGCCGCAACTATGCGTGGAGCCGCACTCTGCCCGCAGCTCAGTGCGTGGTTCTCGCTCCGCCCGCAGCTCCGCCGCAGCTCCGCGCGGAGTCCCGCTCCGCCCCCAGAGTCGGCAGCTCCGAACCCGGCCCCGTTCCGCCCACAGCTCCGCGTGGGGACCCCTGCTTCGCCAGCAGCTCCGCGCCCGGCCCCACTTCGCCCTCTAAGGCTGCAGCTCCGCGTGGAGCCCCTACTCCGCCCGCAGCTCTGCCCGCGGCTCCGCGCGGGGTCTCGCTCCGCCCCCGGGTCCGCAGCTCCGCGCGGGGTCCCCGCTCCGCCCCGCTCCGCCCCCGGGTCCGCAGCTCCGCGCGGGGCCGCGGGGGGCGCTGCGGAGCCGCCGTGCCGGCGCGGGGAGGCAGCGGCGCGGGCGGAGCGGGGTCGCTGCTGCCGCTGCTCGCTCCCCGCCGCCGGCCCCGCGGCCATGGGCGCCCCGCGCCGCGCGCTTTGTGCCGCCGCCCCGCGCCGCCGCCGCCGCCGCCGCTGCTGAGCCCGCCCGGGCCGGGCCCCGCGCCGGGTGAGTGGGGAGCGGCCCCGCGCAGGGCCCTGCGCCGAGGCCGCGCCGAGGCCGCCGGGCGGGAGCGCGGGGCCGGGCCGGGGGGCGCGGGGTTCCTCCTGGCGAGTTGCGCGCTGACAGCGCCGCCGGGCCGAGCACCCCCGGGGCCGCCGGGCGCGAGTGGGCCCCGCGCCGCGCTCCCACCCGCGGGGCTGCAATCCCCGCGCAGGGATGGGGGGGCAACAATGACCGGGGGGGCTGGGGGGCTGCTGCCCCGGGGGGGCTGGGGAGCTGCCTCGGCGTCCGGTGGGGCTGCCCCGGGAGCTGGGGGTCCGGGGGGGGGGTGATGCACGGGGGTCGAGGTTGCTGCCCCAGGGGTCGCGGGGACTGAACGATGGGGCTGCCCCGAGAGTTGGGAGGTTGCCCTGGGGGGGCTCCCTGGGGGCCAAGGGAGTCCCCGGGATCCAGGGAGGGCTGCCCCGGCGTCTGGGGGACTGCCCGGGGAACTCCCTGTTGGTTAAGGGGCTACCCCGGGGCTGGAGGGACTGCGTTGGGTTTTGGGGGCGCTGCCCCGGGGCTTGGGGGGACGGATAGGGATGCGCGGGTTATGAGGTTGCTGACTCTGAGGTTGGGGAGCTGGAGGGGCTGCCCCAGCGATTGAGGTTGCTGCCCTGAGGGTTGAGCATTTGTCCCGCGGGTCTCCCTGGAGGTTAGGGTGGTCCCCGGTATTTGGGGGTCTGCCCCGGGGGGTTGAGGTTGCTGCCCTGAGGGTTGGGAATTTGCCCCAGGCGCTTGGGGATTTGCCCCCGGGGTTGAGGTTGCTGCCCTGGGGGTTGAGGGAGCTGTTTGGGGGGACCCTCAGGGTCGGGAGTGAGCTCCGACCCGAGGTTTGAGGTTGTTGCCCCGAGGGCTGGGGATTCTACCCCGGGGTGTGAGAGGGCTGCCCTTCTGACTGAGGTGCTGTCTTTGGATTGGAGGTTAAGGGGCTCCCTGGGGTCTGGGGACTGCCCCAGAGGATTGTGGGGCTGCCTTTGGGGATTGTGGGGCAGCCTGCAGAGTTGAGGGGCAACCTTGAGCCCAGAGTACATTGCCCCGGTTTGAGGTTGCTGCCCTGGGGGGGTCTTGGATTCCAGGCAGGGATAACTGGGGACCCTCGCCGGGGAGATGGGTGCGAGTCCAGCACTCACATCCATAACCAGGGTGAGAAGGACCTAAAAGGGTAGCATGGCACGAAAACCCAGCCCGGTTCTGCGGTGCCAGGGCAGTGACTCGGGCCGGGTGTGAGGACGACACTGGCCTCTGTGATACAGGGTTGGGCACGTGGGGCCAGGCCTGTGGCTCTTCTGCGATGCGCAGGTGGGCTGTGAGGACAGACTGGGTGTAGACAACAGTTCTCAGTTCAGCCCTGGCGAGGAAGTGGGGGGAAAATGGCAAAGCATCCTAAAGACGTGTTCATTAGGGTGGGGTGAGCTTTGAGAGGGAGGCCGAGCTGAAATCTGTGCTTCCTGGTGTGTTTTCACATGCAGTGGAGTTAATTCAGTGCGAGAAGCGATTCATCTCTGCAGTGCTCAGGGCTTAGAGGCTGATGCTGTTCTGTAAAACAAGACTTTTGGTATTGTCTTTAAATGATGAAGTAGACGTAGCCACCCAGGGATTGGGGACCCATTTAAAGACCCCCACTGGGTCCCCCATTCAAGGTCTCTTCTGACCCAAACCGTTCTATGATTCTATGATTTCCCTTCTCTGCTTCCCCACACCTCCCATCCTCCATGTTAACTCATTGCTCTTTAAAAATGTTGTACTTGCTTGCATTTCCTTCTTGAGGTGCTTTTCTCATCTTCCTTTGATGGCCTGAAATTTTCCCAGCCTTGTAGCATGCAATGTCGTTAGCATGAACGAGCCTTTTCTCAATGACCCATCTACAAAACTCAGTGCCAGGACTGAGCTCCTGTGCTAACAAGCCCATCTGAAGCAAGAATGCAGTCCAGATGCCCAAAATATGGGGGTCAGCAATGCATCTGGATTCCCCTAGAGCTAGACGAGGCGACGCAGCGTAGTTCTGAGAGGCAGAGATTTGCGAGGAATGTGGGGCTGGTATGTCACTTGAGCATACGAAAGCCACCTGTGTTTGATTAAGGTGCAGCCTCGCTTTCGGGACTAACTGGATGTTCTTTCAGAATATTTTTCACAAGCCTTAAATTCCTGTTTGGGGTTGAGAATTTCCTAGCTTGGTAGCCAAATAAAAACTTGCTGCCTTGGTGTGACCTGGTGCTTGTGCTGTACAGAGGAGTTAGTGGCAGGGCAGACGATGGCACGTGTCCTGTGGGACCTGAGCTTAGATCTCTTGGATGTGGGCACTGCCGGATCCCAGGGTCTCATAAAAATGATGGGAAATCGGCTGTTGTTTTAGCATAGCACCGGCTGTGTCAGTGATGCTGAATGCTGGATGTTCTGCAGCTGTCATTTGTAGAGGGTGCCCGGTTTGGGCCCAGTTCTGTGCTCTTTGAAGTCACCGAGAGCTTTGTCACTGATTCTGCTGAAAGAGAGGCGTTGGTACAGTGATTGTGCAGAGCAAAAGTGGTGCTTTGTAAACTCAGTCTATTTACAGTGATACTTATTTTTTTTTCTCATCTGTTTCAGCCAAACAGCCTTGTTCACCTTGGAGCTACAAATATTGGTGATTTGAGATTTGAGCTCATTCCCTGCTGCTCCTGCACGAGCAAGGACCAGAAAAATGAATATCCAGGGGAAAGGCTTCCCCTTGGACCTTGGAGGAAGCTTCACTGAAGATGCTCCCAGGCCACCAGTTCCAGGTGAGGAGGGAGAACTCGTGTCCACGGATCCAAGGCCAGTTAGCCACAGTTTCTACTCTGGTAAAAGCGATGTGGTTAGAAATGAGACGTCCACGGCAACACCCAGGCGCTCCGATTTGGATTTGGGGTACGAGCCGGAGGGGAGTGCTTCGCCAACTCCACCCTACCTGAAGTGGGCCGAGTCGCTGCACTCCTTGCTGGATGATCAAGATGGTATCAACCTCTTCAGGACTTTCCTGAAACAGGAGGACTGCGCGGATCTGCTGGACTTCTGGTTTGCCTGCAGTGGCTTCAGGAAGCTGGAGCCATGCGCGTCTAACGAGGAAAAAAGACTCAAGCTGGCAAAAGCCATTTACAAAAAATACATCCTTGACAACAACGGTATTGTGTCCCGGCAGATCAAACCAGCCACAAAAAGCTTCATCAAAGACTGTGTCATGAAACTGCAGATTGACCCTGACATGTTTGACCAGGCCCAAACGGAGATCCAGTGCATGATAGAAGACAATACCTACCCTTTGTTCCTTAAGTCGGATATTTATTTGGAATACACGAGGACAGGTGGGGAAAGTCCAAAAATTTATAGCGATCCGAGCTCGGGGTCTGGGACAGGTAAAGGGCTGCCTGGTTATCTGCCGACTCTGAACGAGGACGAGGAGTGGAAATGTGACCAAGAGGCCGAGCCCGAGGCCAGCAGGGACTCGGCCCCCTCCAGCAGGCTGACACAGAAGCTGCTTCTGGAGACGGCCACCCAGCGCGCCGCCTCGGCTCGGCGCTACAGCGAGGGCAGGGAGTTCAGGTAGGTGAACGCTGGGGAATGGATCTGTGAGCCACCACGGAGGTGGTGGGACCCTTGGAGGACCTTGGGTGGTGGGGAGCATCTGCATCAGTCCAGGGTGATGATGCGTGGGCGCTTTGGTGGAATGCAAAGCTTTAGTTGAAAGTAGTTGCAGGTTGTTTTAAGGATGTCTTTGGTGGTTCCTGTGTGACTGTCCTGAATCATCCTTGCAGCATGTTCCTAGGGAAACTGCTGCTGGATGCGGTGTGGTGGCAGGTAGGGCTTGGAGGGCAGTGCAGAGCCGTGGGCAGTCCTCATGTGTACACAGGGAGTCGAGCAATCTGCAGCATCAGGTTGGCCAGAGCCCACACTGGCAGAAGGTCAGTGTTCAGTTATGGGAATGTGGGTGAGTCCAACTCGTGGTAAAACTTCTCCGTGTGAATCCACCAGGAAATTGTTGTGTTGAGGCACAGGGAGAGGCTGCGGGAAGCTGGCAGGAGATGCCCTCACCTCTCTCATGTTTATGCAGGTCAAACAGGGATCACGGTGCTCCCCAAACGGTACCGCGCTGTGCACAAGATTCCCAGCATGGAGCTGTAGCAGTGTCAAAATCAGAATCCCTGAATCCAGTTAAAACCATTCCCTCTTGCAGCTTTTCCCTTCATCAAAGCCATCGCTGGGCTTTGTAACCAGAGGAGTTGCACAGTTTTGCAGTCTGTTTTTTTCTGGGTCCCCCACCCACTTCCAGCAACATGGATTTTGAAACTTGCTGAGAGCTCAGTTAAAATTCCAGACAATTAACTTAGCAGGGAGCTCTCTGGGATCAATAAGCGTGTGTGTGTCTAACCCTTGCTGAATCAACAGAACCCAGCCAGGACACATTCCTACTTCATTTTTTTTTCTTTCTTTTTTTTTTAAATAAAATCCTTTTTTTAAGACCTGCTTAGGCTAAAATCTGACGCATTGTGAAGATTACGAAATGAAGTAGCTGAACTGTCCTCTTCACAGCCTCCTGCTTTATGAAAAGCATTTCTGTGTTTAATCTCCCTCGGCCATCCCTTTGGACTGGCAGCTAGAAACGCATCCCGCCCTGCGCAAGGTCTCGACGCCTTTCAGCTGGTGAAATGTTTTTGGTTTGAGTCTTGTTTCCTTCCAGGTTATGAGGAGGGGGATGTTGCAGGAGAAAGTTTTTGGGGAAAAACTGGGAAATTTATGCGGACTCCAGCTGTTTTAATCAGGAGTCAGAAAAACAAAATCCTGGGGTCCTGGGACTTTCCCGTGGAGTTAATAAAAACCTTGAGCATGTCTTGAAGTGCATTTTCACTGAGTAGTCAGGTACTCACCATAAGCAAAGGATTAGAAAAGTCTACGATTTAAGTAGCTTTTTATTTAAGCAATAATGGCTTTAGGATTGAAAATAACTTATTTGAGGTTCAGCTGTGTTGGGTTTTCTAACTAGAGCAGGTAGCGAAAACCTGCATGAGAGCCTGCATTTTTCAGCTCAGGCTTCAGGAAGAAATGTACTTTATCCATGAGGTGAATGTATCTGTGCCAGGTTTTAAAATGGTTTAAGAAATCTAATGTGAAATGGAAGCATTTTGGAGTAGAGTTCCTCCGTCTCGGGCATTTTCATACCCAATTGGAACAACATGAAATAACTCCTTACCTGGGGGATGGAGGTTGCTGTTAATTTGCAGTGTCCAACAGGCTGTCATTGTGGCTGCTGACACTCCATTGACCTGTCAGGTAGGGAGGCACGGAAACCTTTCCCGTTCTCACCAGCACAGTTGTTTCTCAGGCTGCGGTAACTGAAGAGAAGTGATTTGTTTTCTTTTTCAGACGTTGGGATGTCAGCTCTAGTGGTGTCCAGAGCTTTGCAATGGAAGATGCTGCTGAATTGCATCATCTCCTCTTTTTTTTTTATTTTAAAGTATCTGCTGAGATACTAATTTACGAGGTGATTGTTCCTCTTTGTGCAAGACCAGTGGCTGAATTAACTGGCTTCCTGGGTGTTGTATAGCCAGAGCTGTTTTCAGTAAGCTGAGTTTTAAGCTGTAGCATCTTTATCTTGCAGACTTTTTTGTTCATTTACTGTATCACCTAAGTAAGTGTGCTGGAAGCTGGTGGAGCTGCGTGCAGCGATGGATTCATGCAGTGTTTGAAAGGCCAGCTCCCAGTTTATTTTGAAAATTTCCACAAACTTTTTTTTTTTTGGCATATGTCTGGAAAAATTTCTCATTTCTCTTCTTGAGGGAATGTTGAAATAAGCTGTTCTGCATTATATCTGAGGGCCTCTTTAATCTTTCTAAGATGGAACTTCTATTCCTTGGCTTCCATGGAAACCCTAAATAAAGAGGAATCGGAGCAAATGCAATAGAAGTATTTCTCTGTTAGCAAATGAGCATCTTGAATCAACTCCAAATTGTTTTGCAGCAGAAAGTTCATAAGTCTTGACATGATGGCTCTGCTCTCAGGAGAGCAAACATTAAGAAAACCTTCAAATGGCAGAAGACAACCCGTCATTAGCGTTGGGTATTTTGAGGGTGTACGAGTGTGCGTGTATATGTGAGAATATCCCGAAGCCAGAAGCGTTGCTGTTACCCACTGTGTTTTTGTATGCATAGGAAAAGGCCAATAGTCATTATAGTTAGGCTCCTGCAAATTAATTGGACATTGGTTATGGATCAGTGAACTTCAAAGAGGGCAACCCCTGAAGATCTCGGGCATTAACTCGCAGCTTCCGAAAGTGACACTAACGTGGTTGTGAGGGCGGCTAAATCGTTCATTAACCTTCTTCTGACACGCCGGGATGGCGTTCCTCGGATCCGGAGAGCAGAAATTAAACCTGTGCCCGAGGACCGCCCCGCAGCCTCATTTTCGAGTGCTGCAGGAAAACGCGTGTATCTTAAAGAGCTGGAGATTTGGTGTTTGATTGTGAAAGGTCACAGTTGTGTTTATCACTTCTGCCTGTCTTTAGCCTTGGATCGAGTCTTCTGGGGAGACCTTAGAGCAGCCTTCCAGTACTGAAAGGGGCTACAGGCAAGCTGGGGAGGGGCTCTTGATCAGGGAGTGCAGGGATAGCATGAAGAGGAACAGTTTTAAGCTGAAAGAGGGGAGGATTTAGATTAGATATTGGGAAGAAATATTTTCCTGTGAGGACGGTGAGGTCCTGGCACAGGCTGGCCAGAGAAGTGGTGGCTGTCCCCATCCCTGGAGGCGTTCAAGGCCAGGTTGGATGGGTCTTTGAACAACCTGATCCAGTGGGAGGTGTTTCTACACACAACAGAAGGGGTTGGAGCTGGATGGGCTTTGCAGTCCCTTCCAACCGAAACCATTCTATGATTCTATTATCAGAAAGGATTTCTCTCCCACTCCCAAAGCACTGGGGAGCAGCACTCAGCTGTTGCCTTGCTTTCTTTCCGTGATGGAAAGCAAGAAGCTCATACCGTTATATGTGTGAGCAGCTCTGCTTTTGTGTCTTCTGAAGCGCCACCAGGCTGGGAGATGTGGGTGGGTTCTGCCAGTTGATTTGGGTTGTGACTGTGTCATGACATGCACAACGTGTTGAAAAGGAGACCTGGAGAATGGTGATGACAGGTGGTGATAGGTGAGGTCTCCAGTTGCTGGACATCGGGGAATACTGTGTTGGAGCCAAAAGGCATAGATGGAGGAATTCCACAACGGGGGCTTTGGTGTACATGTGGTTTGGTTTCTTTAAAGGAAACTGGCTAAGTGATCTTAGCTTTAATTTCCAGCTGAGCTGACTAAGCTCATGGTGTTTCACAAGGGCTGGTGGTTCAGATGAAAAGGATGGGTGACGCAGTTCTTCACCAAGGCTGGTAGAAGTCACCAGGAGGGTCCTCATGCTTGTGTCCCTGGACACATGTGAGAACAGCTCACCCCAAAATGTACAGCCAGCACCCTTCATAGCAGGGTGTGCTGGGACAGCATTGGAGAAACAGCTGAAAGAGCTTTTGAAGAGATTTGATGATCTCTGCTCTGAGACTGCAACAATGAACTGTGACTTGTAGAGGAGCAGCGTAGGCTGATTCGGGGAAGACATGGGATCTCTCAATTGCTTAGGCAGCATAAACTGTTCAGTGGTCAGAAGCTGGGCCTGCATCACAAAGAACCTAAAATTTGGCTGGCAGACCTAATTTTGAGATTTGCTGCTTTATTCATAATTAAATATTAGGTTGCACCCTTCTGACCCAAGACTGTGTGGTGAGGAATCGGTGTGACCTGTACTGAACGAGTGGAAAACAGGACACAAAATCACAACCACTGATGCAGGAGCAGTCTGTGTTTAGAAAGTTTAAGACATACTGATGCTTCTTTTAAGCATCATGTACATCTTGTAGCTGGGTTGCTGGACATTTGTGAGAGACTGATTGCTGGAAAAAGCAGCTACTCGTGTATGAAGGTGGAAAGAAAAGTTTTGGATGCTGAGCTTGACTTAGCTGGAATTAAAATTGCTGGGCCCTTAACTCCGCTTGTCATTGATATTGGAGTCTGTGACTGTTTCCACATGTAAAGAAAATGAGTTACAGAAGAATAGTTTTGGTTCTGCATTGTTCTGGAGAGAAGGCAGTGAGCCTGACGAGGAGGTGGGTGCTGGTGCCTATAGTGCTAAGAGGTAGTTGAGTGACTCGAGCACCCTAAGATACACAAGGCAAAGACTGATGGTGGTTTTGCACAGAAGTTACGCCAGCTTTTCTATATACATTGTTAACCTGCTGAAACTTCTGAGTGGAAATGCTTATATTAACAGTGTAAAGTATTTATATTGGCGAGTGCCAAGTTTTAAAATGGATTTTATTTGAAGAAGAATACCTTTTGTGCCCATAGCTTTGCCTCTACACAAATCAAGATGAAGAAGTGGTGTGTTTGTTGTTTGGTTATGGATCAGTGCTTTGGCTTCTTTTTAAAGACAGGTAGTTAAACTTTTAGCACTCTCTCTTGATAAATGAATATCGTTTTCTCCCCTCCTCCAGCAAACAGCTACCTTATTTTGATAAATGAATAGCATTTTCTCTTCTCCTCCAGCAAAAAACTACCTTGTTTTGTTCAGTTTTACTTGGGTTACAGAAACTTTGCTCTTAAAAGAATGAAATGGGAGTTATACCACTCTCTTTTTGGTGCTGAGGAGGTGCAGATTGGACACTGGGAAGAAAAACCTTCATGAGGAGTGTGATGCTGCCCAGGAATGGGTCACCAGGGAGGAAGGGATCTCCATCCCTGGAGAGCTTTGCAACTGGATTAGAGCCACAACCCATCTGGTCCAGTGTTGGCGCTGGTCCTATTTCGATGTGCAGATACTGTGTTTGAAGAACCAGGCTGGAAGATGGGCTGGTTTGAGTGCTGGCTGGTTTGTGTTCTGCCATCCAAGGATTGGATGCTAAAAGGCTGCCTGGGAGCTGAACCGATCCCAGGACGCGGAGCAGTGCACGCAGGAGGTGGCCATGGCGTGGTTACACCTTGGTTTTGATCTGCCGCTTGGCTTTATGTTTTAAGAGTTTCTTTGTTGTTGCTATAATGGACTAATCCCTCGAATAATTAGTTACCGTTGGACACTTTAAAAATGACTGCCTCTTGGATGTTTTCTTTTAACAGTCAGTTAGATCCTGGATTTATTAACTATTGAGACAGACTGTGAAATCCTGTTACACCAGGCTTTCTTGGTGGAAAAGGGACTGCAAAGGGTGTGGGGGTGTTGGAGGAGAGCCTCATGTTAGAGTAGAGCTGTTGGCTTCTCCACCTTCCCAAGCTGTGCAAGAAGTCCTCCCTGCCCGGTGGGCTGGGTCGTCGTCAGAGCATGCCATGGTCATGTGTCATCCCTAGCTTTGGGACTTCAGAAGGGGCTCTGAGCAGTTCCAGCACTTTGACTGCACAGTGCAAGGCCAGTCAGGCAGTCACTGTCTGTGGAAAATAAATTGTGTTGGGATTGTTCAGCCTGGAGAACAGAAGGCTCTGGGGAGACCTTAGAGTAGCCTTTCAGTGCTGAAAGGGGCTGCAGGAAAGCTGGGAAGGGGCTCTTGATCAGGGAGTGCAGGGATAGCATGAAGAGGAACAGTTTTAAGCTGAAAGGGGGGAGGATTGAGATTGGATATTGGGAAGAAATACTTTCCTGTGAGAATGGTGAGGTCCTGGCACAGGTTGCCCAGAGAAGTGGTGACTGCCCCATCCCCGGAGGTGTTCAAGGCCAGGTTGGATGGGTCTTTGAGCACCCTGATCCAGTGGGAGGTGTCACTGATTGTGGCAGGGGGTTGGAAGTGGATGGGCTTTGAGGTCCCTTCAAACACAAACCATTCTGTGATTCTATGATTTTATTAGAATCAGTGGAGAAATCTGGATTCAGAAGTGCCTGTGTAGTGCAGAAAATCACTGTTTGAAAAAAACTCGTAACAGAGGTGCTAATATCCTAAATCAGTTCCTGGAAATATCATTGGATTATTAGGCTCATCCTTAAATCCATTAAGCAAATTACAGTTAATCAGTCAATAAAAGAAGAAAGATCTTTTGCAAGGCCCTGTCTTTTGAGCCACATGCAGAAGCTGTAGTAATATTTTAATTTTCAGTCTGTCAGTGAATGTATTCAATCACTTTGCTTCCTTATGTGGAGGATTTGAAATTAGAAACTGAGGTTAATTATCTGCATTAAATGAAATATGTGAAGACCACAGAAGCAAAAACCTTCCCGATTTGGTATGGTCTGTTAAGCCAGGCAGACTGTTTCAGAAGGAGAGGGGTTATTTTTCCCCGGTTTTGTTCCGATTGAAGGGTTTTAGTCACAGTAATTGAAATGATTAAAAAGTCAAATTGCTGGTGAACATAATTCTGAGCATCTTTCTGAAAAGATTTGACACTTGGTTGAGAGCAGCGGTTTGGTCTGCCTGGCAGCGCGGCGCAGCTTGTGCTGTGCCGTCCCGGCATGGCTGAGATGGTCCTTGGTGCCTTGGTGTCCTCCTCTTCCATAGCAATGGGTTATCACTGTGTTAGTGGAGGTGACTTGGAAGTGGAACAATACCAGAGGAGAGCTGTGCTTCTGAGCGTATCAGATATAAAACGGGTCTGACACCATCCATCCCAATGTTACTAATTAGCTAATTATTGCCTGCTTCACGTGGAAGTGCAGCTTTGGACTCTACAAAGATGACGGCCCTCTTGGAAATGCACCATCTCCAGTAGTCAGCCGCCCTTGGGGCGATTTTTTTAAGAGACTCAGGGTTTTCCTACTATTCCAACCACACGTGGGCCAGGTTTGAGCTCCTCTGGGGGCTGCAGTGCCCATCTCCGCTTGACCACCGCAGAGATGCCCTTTCGCTGATGCAACCCTGAACCCCCTGCTCAGCATCTGAGCACTTCAGGAAAGAGCTCTTCTGGAGATACTCATCTTCTCAATTCCCTCTGCCATGTGCCACAGCGAGGAGCTTTGCCCACAGACACACTCAAAAATTCCATTGTAGCAGGTCATGCTTCAGTGTAAAAGCAAACCCGTCGTTAGTTGCAGCCCTAGTGCGGGTTCTTCATGTTGTAAAGCAGTGATGGATTAAGTAAAACTGTTGCAGTTTTAAGTCAGATTATCTAAATTCTGTAAAACCCATGTGGAAATTGGATTTTACCTTGGAAGACTACAGAGTACACTTCCGTGGTAAGACATGGAATTTTGTGGTCCTCTGGCCCCCAAGATACAATCTGTCCTGGAAGTACCAGCTTTTTGAAGGCCTTTAGCTGATCTAAATAGCTGATAGAAGAATAGCTTTTGTCTGTCCTGATGACAAACAGAAAGGGAGGGAAAACTATAGCTGGAAGAAATTAACCTCTTTGAAATACCCACTGAGATCTACTGCTTAGCACCAGGACCTAATCCCTGGACCCACCTATACAGCAAGTGACCAGAAGCTACTGGGGTTTATTCCTCCTCCAGCCCCCACATATCCCTCTGTCTTGTTGTAGTCTTGGGAGTCTCAGTCCTCTCCCTCTCTCCATTTTCATTTTCATTTTCTTTCTGGAGGTTTAGGGTTTTTGTCATTTATCTCCAGGGTGTGTTCAGAGAAGTTCTGCTGCTGGAAGGAGGAGAGTGATGGGCAGATGAGATTGCCTGGTTTTCAGCAGCCCACATTTAGAGTGGGCTAGCTCTGCTGGAAAGCCTTTACCCTTTGATTTGCCCCTTTCAGTCATGATTTTTGTTCTTTTTCCTGGCTGAAAACCAGCTTTTCAGACTCGGGGAGATTTATCTGGAAGAGGGACTTCCTTGTTCTGTCATCGCTGCCAGCCTGTCCAAGTGGCTACTTTGGGTGCCGTGACCAGTGCATGAATTCCCCTGGAATCCATCCTTTACCTTTCACAAGCAAAATGCAAATCAGAGCCAAGTAGCAGGGAAGCTCTTGGGAATTACAGGTCAGGAGAGGGGTGTGGGGACTCTGTATCCAGCTGTAGCTACTGGGTTCGATTAACTTTGTCCTGGCTCTGCCCCACGGAAGTAAGAGCTGTAAAACCATTTGGCACCAGACATGCAAATGAGAGCTGGGCTGAAGCGGCTGTTACCCTCGAGGATCCCAAAAGAGGGATCAACAAATAGAAATTATTCTATTAGCAGGGGCAAAGTTCACAGGTTAACCATCGTGTCAAATCAATGAAATACAGCCTTGATCTCCTGCACAAGGGCTTTATTGTGTATAAATAAGAGTGCCTGAGCAAAGACAGCAAGTTCTTGCACTGTAACATTTGCAGCGTGCTGAAGAAAGGGAAGCTCTGTACAGATTGCAGCATGAAATGCCTTCTTCGGCCATCGGCTTTAGTCCTCCTTCAAAAGATTGTAAAACGTGACCTTGGAAACTTCTTGTTCTCCTTATGGCCCTACCTAGATTGGATTTCCACAGGGCATGTATTCTTTATTTTTTTAATAAAAAGTTGGGGTCTTTGGCTAAGAAGCCTTGTCTTTGTACTTTTAATTCAGTCCATGTGACTGTCATAACATTTATTTCTTAGGAAATGAAAATTGTTCCTTCTTGAGCAAAGACCCTGTTGGATACCCAGGCAACCTCAGGTTTGTACAGCGTGTCTTCTGCTGGCAGTGGACAAAGACCATCATCCCTGGTCCTTTGTGGCTTAGTCCATGGCCTTGCTAGGAAAAGAAATGTCAGAAACCACTGCCTTTTGTCGTGAAAGTATTTATATTTAATGTGTCTTTGAACATCTGCACATTCAGGAAACTTTGTTCTCCTCTCTTGGGAAAAGCTACTTTGAAAAGGCTCCCTTGATCCTCTTTTCTTCAAGATGGGCTGATGCTTGCAAAAATAGATGAGCTTGAAACGGGCTGGAAATGGGCAGTGAAGGATGTGTGGATGTGTCAGTGCAGGGTAGGATTTGTCACGTTGTAAAACAGCCGTTGTGTTTTTCCCCTCCAGATACATGCAGTGAAGTTTGTGACCCAGGGGTGATTTGAGTGCTGCCGCTGGAGGCATTTGAGAGGGCAGAGCATCCCGCTGTCCCCAAGCAGTGGGGTCTGGTCCTCCCTAGATGAGACTGGAGGAGTCTGTTAAAACTGATCCACAAACCTTCCTCCTCCTGAAGAGAGGAGGCTTTCCAGATGCGCGTGGGGAAAACTTTCCTTTGGTAATCCTGGAGATAACAGGTCCTGCAGCTTCACCGGATGATTCTTACACAATGGCTTGTGGTCTGGCTGAAGTGTCTATTTTAGAAAGGCATCCAAGTGATGGGAGGTCAGGCAGCATTTTTGTTATCTCTTCCTCTGGTTAACTACTCTCACTGTTCTCACTTGTGTTCCTTTTTGCTCCCTTCATTTTTTTTCCAGCCTCAGTTTCTAGCTGCTGGGTTTCGGTGTCTCTTTGCTCACTTTAGTGCCTCCAAATACCTTTGAAAAAAAAAAAAACCTGACTGAAAGGGTGTGAATGTTCTCCGTCAGTGGCAGCAGCTTTGTTATGGAAGGCCCTTCGGTTTTATTAGACTTTTCAACCCTCCGGTCGACTGTTAAACAAGCCATAGCTTGTCATGGTTGACAAACCTTCGCTCTGGTCTCAGACCTAACCTACCAGTTTAAAAGGCTTTTGTGTGCAGGTTTCTGGGTGGGGACCATGGGCTTCGAAGGGAAATTAACTCTCGCGGCCTCTCTTTTCCCTCCTCCCACCTCAAATAAATTAAGTTTTGTGTTAACTGTTCTGTCACTTCCAAAGGCCAAAAGGAAATGTCAGCGTATGCTTTAGGATTTCTGCTCCCTCAAGTGCTTTGCTCCCTGGTGAGAGTGCAAGTAGGTGGGAATATGTAATTGCATTAAAAACAAAACAGCTGCACAATCGCTGTCAGCAGCTGGAGATAAAATGTAGAAAGTTTTTTTTCGAATGATTCATCCATAATTATTTAAAAACATGTTGAGTTTATTCTTAAGCTTTGGAGGAGAATTCCTGCAAGGCTGGCACTTGCCGTCCGTGATGTTTATACACCTGAGTAAATGCCTGGCTCAGCAGTTTGCTGGTGTTGAGCGCTCCAGATCTAAATCCTGTCAGAGGTAAACCCTGCACACTTTTGTCTCTGTGGGCCTTTCCATCTCTGGAGTTCGCATGGGTGAGGCAGGCACTGGCATAAACTGGGTGCTGAGGCTCACAGTGTTTTAATAACTGTTCTGGGCAGATTTGTTCTCTGGTGGCAAGGGTTGTAGCAGCTGAGTGACGCAAATACGTTGATGGAAGTGGTGGAGATGTGGTTGGGGAGCAGCAACCACAGCTTTGTCTGCCCTCCTCTTTTTATGCCCCTCCAGCAGGGTTGTTGCGGTCTAGGGAAGAAGTGAAGTCCCTTTAGATGGTCTCTCTCGCAAATGACAGACTGGCAACTACTTCCTGCACTGATTGTAGGATGCTGGAAGTGCTTTCCCTTGTGTCTCTGCAGGTGCTGGTGGTGCTTTGTGCCCAGCTGGGCAAAGCTCAAAATTTTTATTTTCAGGTAAAGGTAACCTGCCCTGAGAGAGGGGCATTTTTCACACACTTCTCTCGCTGTGATTGCCAAGAAATTGGAAATGCCTTACACTGAACCCACAGAGAATTGTTGGGGGTTGCTGTTGTTTTTGTGCTGATGTAGCACCCTACCCGGCTCCCAGACCCAGATAAGCATCGTCGCAGGGCAGGGCGCTTGCCCACGTGGCTGGGAGGGCAGCCCACGCTGCCGTGGGTGTCACTGCCGAGCAGCCAACGCCTGCTGGTTTCATCAGGCTCAGGGTGCATTTCTCAGCACAGCACAGACACCTGCTGCAGCCACACTGCCTTCGCTTTGCTCCTCCACTGCAGAGCCAGGAGAGGAGGGGAACGATCTCGGAGACCAATGAGTTGCATCTCTGATCCAGGCATCAGCAGAGTGCCCTCAGTCCCTGGGGCTGGTCACCCATCGAGCTTCACTGCTCCATCACACAGCGTGGATGGGAAATGTGTAATTCTGAGGAAGGCAGGAACCCCAGCGCTTGTAGCTCTAGTCCAGAGCTCGAGGAGGCTTTTCTGATCCTGCAGCAGTCTTGGCAGAAAAGGCAGGTGGCCCCATCTTGATCTGTTTTCCTTTCTTGATGCAGTGCTAGAGCTTCTCTTCCTAGAGCTAATGACTTATGCTGGGGACTTGGCCTGGGAGAGGTGGCTTGTTGGACCTGTAGTAAGTGAGCCGGTGGCCCACCGATTTAATAGTGAAGATGCTGGCCTTGCAGTCCTCCAGTGCCTGCCCACAGCTCTTCCACGTGCTCAGAAGGGTAGATGGATCCTGCAGCTCCCTGGATTTGCCTCCTTGATGGTAGGATACAGTTGAGAGGAAGCAGTTCCCTAGACTCAGCAAGGTCACCTGGGTTTTGGTCCTTGATGTGACGCCCTGAGTCAGCTCCACATGGTTTGCTGTCTTTCTCACCTCATGTAAGTTCTTCTGTCTGGAGCCATCAACCACATTGCCAGCAGTCAAGCTACAAGCAGCCCTTTTTCATTGTTAATTGCCACCTGTGGCTTGGCACCAGCAATGTCAGAAACCCTCCCAGGTAGCCCATCTTGGGCTGTGGACTTGGGTGTAGCCTATTGCCTCGGGTGGTACAGAGTAGCATAATCTTCTCACTTCCCAGCTTTGGAAATCATCCTGGAAGCCGGAGCTGAAGAAAGAGGGTGGGACTGGAGCCAAACCTCTCCTTTCAGATGGGACAGTAGCAGCAGGAACAAGTATTGTCCACAAAGGTGTTGCCAAGCCACAGAAAGCAGTTAGCAGGGAAGAAAAATGTGCTTCCTTTAAAATCTACATTTTAAAAGTAGTTTTTCCTCTTTGAATGGAATATACACACATTGATTGGCCAAGTAGGCAAAATCAGGATTGGAAGGGCAAGCATCTGAAATTATCTAACGCATATAGGTCACAACGTAATAAAGCAGGCAGGTTTGTCAAACAGGGTTGCATTCAGTCCTGAGCAATAGCTGAGTGTGGACTGGGTTTATAACATCAGGTTCCTCTGCCTTTGGTGTAGAGGACAAGTAGAGCAGTCTTGGAGAATGGCAGAGGGGTCTCTTTCCAACCATGTTGCTGCCAGTGCAGTTATGGTGGGCATGGGGTTGGAAAATAAATGTTTCCTTCTTTTTAGGGTCAGCAGTTAATGTTGCAAATCTAAACTCTGTATTATAAACAGTTAACGCCTTTGAGTCTTAAAAAGGTTTCCACAACCTCTCCCTTTCCTACAGGGACAGTTCTGCACCAAGTCCCTCTCCCCAGGTGACATTGCAGCCATGGTTTATATTTGTGCTAGGCTGCTGGATTTCACGTTTCGCTATCCTAGTGCTCAGTGCATCGCTTCCCTCTGGGTTACCATACTTGGAGTGTGGATTTGGAACCAGAGAGCAGGATTTCAGGGGCAGGAAGTCCTTCTGAGGTGCTGGAGTGAACATGGAGATGAGGAGTATCAGAGGAGCAGCGCTGTAGCTGGGAAGGAGGGGAGGGCAGTGGGGAATTAACCCCTGCAATCTGTGACCTACAGCGATCCAGGCTTGGGGAAGTGGAGTGGTGTAGGTGGTAGGTGGTGAGCTGTCTGGGACCTGCTGACCATGCGAGATGTTTGAGGTCAGGATGCCCTCCGAGGCCTTAGGAGTGTCTTATTAGCACTTTACTATCCCTCCTATCTCTGACATCCCATAGGGACAAAACAGATGTGCATCATTTCTTGGAGAGAGGTGTTTTAAAACTTGTCACTTCTAAGCACATTGTTGGCTTTCCTTGCATTAATCCTTCCTCCTTGCTCTTCCTATGGTCCTTATGATGCAAGATCAGTAAAGGCTGTTCCAGTATCTCAAGGTAGCTGATCATAACTTTACTTCTCTTATCAGATTTCTGTAAACACTAATGTTCTCAGTAGGTGCCTCAGCCATGGCCACCTTACCTGGTCAGGACAGCAGTCTCACCTTGACCTGGAGGCTGAACTGCTCTGCTCCTCCAGAGGTCTCTTCCAAGCAACGCCTCCATGACTTTAGTTCTTAGTTAACTGCCAAGCCCATCCTTATCTGTCACACACTTGTCTGAAGGCCTGCATCAGCTTTTATGCAACAACGAGCCCTGCAGAAATTCATGCAGCAGAGAGTGGCACAAACAACTGAACTGGTGGCCAGGAGACAGGGAGACATCACTGCAAAGAGTCGTGAAATACGACACGAGAGCCCCACTCTGATGTAAAAGTTTAGTTCCAGCAACACAAGCTACGTAAGCAAGGAAAAGTGTTCCCCTCCTCCCCCCAAAATGCATCAAAAATGGGGATTGAAGCTACCACACTGTACCTGTCATCTAGGCTAGGTCATATCCTGGTCCATCCCTCCTCCTCTCCACCTCTAGGGGTGTTTTAAATTCTCCAGTCTAAATGGTTAAACTTTAAAAATGAGAAAGGTATCTTTCCCTTCCTCTCAATCATTGAATGATTTTTAATTTGATGTTTATTCCTGGTTCTCATGTATTGGCTGTGTGGGAGCTATAGCATTGGGTTACAACTAAAGCAGGTGACTGTTCTTTTAAAAACTATAAGGCTTAAATCACGTTATTCAGTATTATAATGGAGTTGGGTTTTTTTCAAATAACAGAAGAAATGGATTTTTTGTTGTTGTTTGCTGGTATAGGATCCCCCATGGTTTTAAATATCTGATCTAGCATCCTTTCTCCTGGTGGTGAATTCCTCTTTGCAGCATGGTGACAGAAGGTCCTGCATCTTCCTGCATCTCATCTCCAGGGCTGGTGGAGGTGGGAATGGGCAGGGTGCTATTTATAGAAATCGGCAGTGATACATTCCAGGAACTCCTGTATTTTTCAGAACAGAGTTTGAAGGTTTTAAGCACAGATAGGGAAATATGTCATCTGTGTGAATTGCTCTAAATTACCTGCAATTTGATGGGAGTTGCCATTTCTAAGTGGTTATTGCAACTCCAGATATTTGAGGAAGCTTTTGATTATCCTGAGCTTGTAAAATGTAATTGGCTATTTCTTAATTGTTGTCCTCTGTGAAGTATAATTACCTGTAATGTAGAGCTTTTTATTTGTCAATGCCGCAAACAGGAAATCAAGACTGTCTGATGGAGATAAGTTTGGGGACTCCACCATGGCTTGCAATTGCATCAGGTGACTTGTTTGTACTGGGACTGGTCTCTCCTGTGAAGTCCTGGAGGGCTTCAAAGAACCTAAAAACCTTAAATGGAATCATAAAATGCTTTGAGTTGGTAAGGATCTTAAAGCCCATCCAGTTCCACGCCCCTGCCATGGGCAGGGACACTTCCCACTGGATCAGGGGGCTCAAAGCCCCATCCAACTTGGCCTTGAACACCTCCAGGGATGGGGCAGCCACCACTGCTCTGGGCAACCTGTGCCAGGGCCTCTCCACCCTCACAGCAAAACATTTCTTCCTGATACCTCATCTGAGTCTCCCCTCTTTCAGCTTCCAGCTGTTCCCCCTCATCCTATCCCTGCACTCCCTGATCAAGAGCCCTTCCTGAGCTTTCCTGCAGCCCCTTTCAGTACTGAGAGGCTGCTGTAAGGTCTCCCCAGAGCCTTCTTTTCTCCAGGCTGAACAACCCCAAATCTTTCAGCCTGTCGACATAACACACGTGGTCCAGCCATTGGATCATCTTTGTGGCCTCCTCTGGACTCACTTGAACAGATCCAAGTTTTTATGTCGTGCTGTGCAGAAGTCTGGCTTGTTCTCTCCTAAAAGGCTCTTCAGACAGCCACTGTCCTCTTAGCAAAGTAGAGGCATCTCTTCACTCTGACCTGTTGCATGAAGTTTAGAAGCCTGAAGGACGCTGGTAGGTACAGAGAATCCCAGTTCTCATCAGTGTGTGATGGTACCTGGATGTAGAGTAGAGAGCAGGTTTTGCGCGTTCATACTGAACTCAGATCTACTGTGGACTGGGATGTCTTGTCCCAGTCTGACATGTCTGCACAGGGAGTGATCCTCATGTCCCATTTGCTGCTGCTTGGCTGCCCTTGACCCAACCATGCTGGCATTCCTCTAGAATGAGGGGAATGTGGGTCTGGGATGCTGGGCATGTGTTGCATGGCCGAGGTCTACCTGTAAACGTGAGTCTCCCGGGTTTGTGTCGTGCTCACTCATGCTGAAGCTTTCATTGTCTTCGTCTTCCCAGGCTGCCTCTGCCCTTGGTGGGGCATTAAACGTTATTACTTAATTGAACTTAGACCTTATTGGAGATTTCTTTGTTGTAGTTCTGGGCAGGTTTTATGTTTTACAGCAGCAATAGAATTTTCAGGCTGGGTGTATTTGCCCCTAGTTCATCTCCACCTGAGCTTGGCTGTGCTGAGCCCAAGTGTGGCTCTGGGGAGAGGCAGAGGAAGACGTAACATAGATTGACACCAGTCTGAGGTTTTACATTCAGTGTAAGTGGGTGGAGACCACATAAATGGAAAACGAAAAGCCTTCTTGTTGCCCACTGCAGCCCTGGGAGATGCTGTGCCAAGACAGGCTGATTTATGAACGGCTCTTCTCCCATACCTGAGGGTTTCTGGAGCATTTGTGTAGATGTGTTTTCCTTACGTGTGGTCTATTGGTTTAAATGTCCTCCTCGCTGTGCCTCTAGAACATGGACTTAGAAGCAAGAGTCACCTGGGAGTGTCCTCCAGGAGCGCCTGGCTGATTCTGCTGCCCAAGAGCCGGCAGCAACACAAGCTTCCTTTGGAGGAACGTCCCAAAAACAAAACCTTAAAATAAAAACCCTCTTCTTGCTAAACTAACTCTCTGCAAACATAGAATTATTTAGTTTTATTTTTGCTCTTTTGATGGAGAACTGGTGCCGAACAGTTCTCGGGGAGGGCGGTGAGTCAGCTCGCCCAACAGTGACTCTATTGATAGATGGAAGGAGTGGCGCTGAAGTCTGTCTAGTCATTGTTGGTGCTTGGCTGGAGCGCCGGGGGCTCTGAGGGCAGGCTCAAACACCTTTTGCCAACCTTGGGAGATCAAACGCTATGAGTCAGGCTGCAGAAAATCATGATAGGGCCCAAATTAATTACTTATTTTTTTTTTCTAAACCCTGTTTTGAAAGTGGGAAGGGAAGGACACGCACGCACCAGGGTGTGTGGGACCTGCCAGCTCGTGTCTCTCTGCAAGTTGACTTTTCTTTTGCCTCTCAAGCTGCTCCAGTGGAAAATCTGCCCCTGCTCTGCTGCAGAGTGATGGAGCTACCAACTTTTTCCTCTCTTGATAGCCTCTTATTCCTCACCTTTCTGCGTAAGGACATGAAGCAGAGCTGGAAAATAAACAGCACTGACACATCACTCTTACTTATCCCATCTTCTGGTTATTTTTCAATTAAAAATACATGCAAGCCAGAAAACATTACAAGAGGGTCTTTAATTCGTTCTAATTTATGTGTAGTTTTGATCAGGGTGGGAGAGGCAGGAGATGGCCTGATGGTTGGAGGTACAGCTTTGTTGTAGGCCTAGCAACATCTTCCCCCTGGGTTTTCCCATCTCCTTTCCCCAAGGCATGGCTTGCTGCCGAAATGGGGGAACCACATCCGTGAAGCCCACGGCTTCCGACAGAGCCTTGCCTATAAACCAAACCATAAAGGTTGTGGGCGTGAAGGACCATATCCTGTTGATGCCACAGCTCTTCATGCCAGCACCGATATCCCATGCTGTGCTTTGGCTTGGTACCATCTCCAGGGCAAGAGAGGGATACAGCAGGCACCGAAGGCCTCAAACTTCACTTTGGTCTATTGAGTGCAAGTGCCACACACTTTGATACCTCAGGCCATGCTGCCCCGAGCTTTCTTCAGGTGCTCTGAACACGCGATGTTCACCTCCCATCTCACCAGGCACCAGCCAATTTTCAGCATAACGCACAATCTGAACTATTTTATTGCTTAATTTAGGCCATAAAGTCCCTTTGATGTGTTGTGTAATGCAACGTTCATTCTGAAAAAGTGGGTGGAGTAGCTTTATGGTATTATAAAAATAAATAAAATGCCTGGCAGGATTTTGAAACCACATGGTCATTCCTCTTCTCTCCGTAGATAAGTTGATTGTTGAGAGAGAAATCTTGCTTAATATCTAACTTTGGGTGATTTATTTCTCCAGAGTCCTTTCATCTCCAGCATGTATTGGGTTATCTGTGACTTCTAATCTGATTGTTTTAAGCGTGATCAAAGAAACCAAGAGAATGCACTCTGTTTTCCCACTGTATGAACAGAATGCTGTTTGTACAGTGCATTACATCACCTGTTCCTGCTGCTCCCGACTCCTGCACCAAATGGCCGTGGTATAAATAGAAAACAGAATGGACTTGTAGGGGGTGATGAAATTCGTTCCACTTGCTGAGTAAAACAGAGTTAACTCAACAAATGCTTTCTTTAAGCCTGACTCTACCTCGGCACAGAACAACACCATGGGCTGAAAATGTTCAAAATAACTTGCTCGTGTGGGGTATCGAGCCGGCTTTCGGCAGGGTCAAGGATCCGCGCCAGAAATCCATGGGAGGTGGCAGGCAGGGAGATTGCTGGCGCTGAAATTGCTGGGATTCTTTCCAGGCTATGCAGAGAAGGAGTTTGGCCCTGTGTCGGAGTCGTGGTGGTGTTCTAGCTGTGGTGGTCCACTGGCAGGGTCTGCAGGGAGAGGTGGTTGCCCTCCTTACCTTGGCGCTGCAGGGTCCCGGCACGTGTCGAGGACTTTACTATAGAATCATAGAATTGTTAACATTGGAAAAGACCTCTATCAAGTCCAACTATCAACACAATTACCAACACTGCCTACTAAGTCATGTCCTGAGGCACCACATCTACACCTTTTTTTCAACTCCTCCAGGGATTGAGACTCCACCACTGCCCTGGGCAGCCTCTGCCAGTGCTTCACCACTCTTTTGGTAAAGAGGTATTTCCTAATGTCCAGTCTAAACCTCCCCTGGTGCAACTTGGAGCCATTTCCTCTCGTCCTATCACTTGCTACTTGGGAGAAGAGACCAACACCCACCTCACTACAGCCTCCCTTCAGGCAGCTGTAGAGAGCAATAAGGTTGCCATCCCAAAGAAACCCCTCTGTCAAAAGCAGCTTGCTTTTAGAAGACCCGGAGGAGGTAGACCTGGTTGCACCAGTGTTGCTCCAGGATGCAAACTGTGCATTTCTAGGGGAGAGGCACTGAGGAGCAGCTCTGGTTTGCAGCAGAGGCCTAGGAGGTGCCTCTGACGATGGGCCTGGGAGCTGCGTTTCTCTGCTCGATCTTAAAAATCCCAGGTTCAGGAAAGGATGTTTATTTTCTGACAAGTCTTAACTGCTTCACCACAACGTAACCTCAGCGTTTCATGGAGGTTGTCTGTCCTTCTCTGTAGATTTGCCACGTTTTCCCCCACCAACCTCTCTCAGCCTCTTTGAGGGCACTGAGCAGCATTTTCACTCCAATTATCTAATCGATGAGCATATTTAACTTGGAACATTTGTTCTCAACCTGTGTTTGACTTTCATTTTCTTGCTTCTCTTGCAGACTAGGAGGATAATCTAAGGGTCTGAAAGCTTACTTGCCAGCTTTTCCAAGCTGTAGCTGTTGGATTTAAAATAAAAACCCCAAATCTCTCTCCTTTACTGACCTTGCCTCGACACACCTACAGGCCCTCAGGAAAATCCCACCCTGGGTAAATAACTCACTTTTTTATTCAGAGGAGAACTGCCACGCACCAAAGAGTCAGGGAAAATCATTTGGGAGATAAGTGGTGGTTTTATCTTGAGCCATTAGTCCCTGGTTGTGGGGTGTTTTTTAATTTTCTAATTGGCTTGGAGGTTTCTCTTGTGCAGTGCGTGGTTGCTATAGGATTACTAAACTTGCAACAAATGGCTAAACCTTGCCTCCCTGCCCTGTCCTGCCTCTGCCACCCTGCTTGCTGGGAGGCAGGAAGCCACCAGCATTTCTGACAGGGTGAGCTTGGGGCCACTATCTCCGCCATCAGCCAGCAGGGATCATCTGATATGCATAATGGTTTTGCCCATCCATCATGAAGCTGCTAGTGGTTTTGTCTCTCTGTAGCCCCCAGGTGAGGGAGCAGGAAGGAAGAGGACTGAAACATGGAGATTTCCCTTTGAATGTTTTTACTGCATGACTTAGGGTTGGGATCAGCGCAGCTTTAGCAATCCTGACTGCTCAGGCACGGCCAGGTTTCCTCCTTGCTGCAGCCATCACCCCATGAAATGGGGAATTGTCTTTCTTAAAGCAAACAGAGCTGCTCTGCAATTTTTTTGCAATGAATTATAAGAAAATAAGTTTGTCCTTCTCCCTTGAAAGCTGTGAAGTACTGACATGGGATTGACTGAATTGTGAGGTGTTCAAGGCCAGGTTGGATGCGGCTCTGAGCACCCTGACCCAGTGGACAGTGTCTCTGTCCATGGCAGGGGAGTGGAACTGTGTGGGCTTTAAGGTCCCTTGCAACCCAAAGCATTCTATGATTCTGTGATTCAAAGTTTCCCTGCAGGGTGCTGAGCAGTGGGAACGACTGCACAGTTATCTGGCCTTGTCCTGCTGTGGGTCTACTGCTACTGGCCAAAGCGGCAATGGTGTGATTGCTCTCCGGGGACTCGCCAGCTGTGGCACATTGCTCGCCTCAAGGTCACATTGCAAAGGTTGCTGTAACTGAAACACTTCTTGTTTATTGTTTGCGCAGTGGTGGTGTTTGGAGGCCCCAGCTCCCTTGGCTGGGGGGCTCGCACACACCATGGTTTGTATTAGGACAGGGGATTTTCCAGCCCTCAAGGAACAGCATCTTCCTTAGTGAAGTTTTAGCTTCCTTCTGGTGTGGTTGGATGTTGGACAGGGGCCTCCATCTGCAGTGGCTGGGAAGCTCCTCTGTCTCTTAGCCCTTATGGGGGAAAGGACTGAATTCCGGGGTGTGGGCTGATGAAATGATGAGCTGGGCTCACGCTGTGGCAGTTTTATTGCTGCTATTGCAGATCCTAGAGGCGACCGGTTGGACTCTGTTCATAGACCAGCACCGAAATAAACTACATCTGCTTGAACTCACGTTGGGATATCTGTATTTCAGTGTGTTACACTACTAGGATTTTTTTTTCCCCCAGCTGTCTTATGCAAAAGCACTTAACGAGCCACTTCAAAAGCATCCCGAGGTGTGAATTACAGCTGATGTAATTAATTTGCGTCTGTGGGCCTGGCCCCCTGCGGTCTAGGTGGCATGTTGTTGGGCTGGCAGTTAGGAAGAACAAAAGTCTAATCTTGGAGAAGATTAGGAATTCTTTGACAAAGGTTAAGCCAGGGCTCTGCTGCCTTATCATTTGTACCAGTGTCCTGCGGCAAATCTGTCACTTAAGTCATGAACAGTAGGCAGGCTGCTCCTCACGCTGGCTTTAAAGCAGCAGCATCTCTGCTTACCTACCTGGTTGTTTTGCAAAGCAAAGTCTTAAAAACATGGTTAGGCATAAAAGATGACCGGGGCAACTCTAGATCCAAAAGTCACTGCAGGGGAGCCCGTTGCAAGGACATTCAGAGCCAGAGCCCACTGGGTAACTTTTGAAGTCTCTCTTTCCCAAGCCCATCTCCATGCCATCCCCTGTCTCTTCTGCTCATCTCTTCTCATCCCTCCCACCCTGGGGGGAGTGAGCAGCATAAACACCGTGCATCGCCCGGGTGCTGCAAGGAGAGCTGAGGATGAAACGTGGAGGGAGGCAGATGGACAGGCAGGCAGCTCCAAAAGGGGGAAACCAGCCTTGCCTTTGCTGCGGGCTGCCTTGGCGTGCTGAGCCCCATCCCGGCTGCAGCAGGATTTAGTCCCAGCACACTTCCAGCCAACATGTCATGGCAAGCTTCCCCAAGCAGCAGTTTCCACTTTTCCTCTTTGGTGTCTATTGTTTTGTTATTCAGGGAAGTGGAATCTGTGATTGAGTTTGAAACGTGGTTAACATTAGCTTCTGATGGAATGTGGGTTTCTTTTCCCTTTCAGATGGGTCTGAGCGTGAGCACATCTTGCCTTGGACAGCTTGAGGGATCCACAGTTCTCCTATTACCCATGCATTGTGTGTAATGACGAAGGACTGTCCCGTTTAGTCTCAGCAGAGCTGCAAAATGCTGGCTTGGGCTGTTGGGCAAATAGTCATTTGATTGCAAGTGAGGTTCCAAAAGAGGTGGAGGCTGGCTGAGTGCTGATGGTTCATATTTAGTCATTTAATAAACAGCATCAGGAATAGGTTACATTCGCAATTATTTTGATTTTAATCTAATGTGTTAATAACGTGAGGCTCTTCGAGATCAGAATGTATTTCCAAGTTACTCTAAGTATTTGCTAGTGCAATAAGTTGAAGACATATGTGAAGGAAAGGACAATCTGATGAGTTGCTATTGTTCTCTTAATTCAACCCATCCTATTTGGGCCACTCTGCGTGAATGGCTTTGTGTTTGCGAATAAAATCGTGCAGTGTTCACTACAACACGTTCTGCGTGTCCCAACTAGTCAGCAGCAGTAAAACCTTATTTAATAGGTTTATCATGTTACCTTCTCAACTGTGGCTTCTTCTAGAGACAGCAGGACTTCCAGGGATGACCTTGGTGTGCTTTGAGAGTTGCCATAACCCCATGTTTCTGGCCCACCTTCCTCCTTTCCCTTTCGATCTTGTTGCTCCCTGCGTGGCTCGTCCGCCAGAGTGTGTACCTCCTCACCTAAAGGGTGCTTTGTTAGCACATTGCCTTCTCCCCAAAATGTTTGGGCAAGCCCAATTTGCTACTCAAGTTGGCTCAGGGAGGGTCTGACGGTAGTGGCAGGAGCTGGGGCTGCTTCACAGCCCTTTTATCTGCTTTGGAGACCCAAAGAAGTTGTGGGAAGAGCTCTGCTGTTGCCTACGCCCAGGAGAGCTGCAACCGGCCTTGTGGTTTCTTTGGGCAGTCCGTAAGACAGAGGGATGAAAAGCAACCTTCTGCCTTAGCACAGCATCTCAGAGGGGGCTGCTCCAAGCAGTTGGCTCACAGTGGTCCTCCAGGAGCCAAGTCCAAGCTGGGGAGGAATCAGTATGCAGAGCAGTTGCTCCCTTTCCTCAGTGCATTGTTTTTTAAGGGCTGTAGGGTGGAGGGGATTAGACCAAGTTCTTAGAGGAGGAGAATAGCCAGCAGGGGATGGCTGGTCATTTTTGTTCCTTTTGTGGCACAAACAATCTCTCCATTACTACTTATAGGGGCTCATGAGCCTTTGTGATGTTTATTAGGCTGAAAGATTTGGAGACCTCTGGTCTAGATAGCTCTCCAACTGAGAAGGGGATTTTAGGCACTTGTGATAGCAGGGCCAAAGAAATTACAATAAATATTTGGGAGATCTTAGTGTTTGGCATTTGTCAAGAATGGTTTAGCAGAATAAAATCTTCAGTGGAAAGGCTGGAAGTCCAGCTGAAATGACAGAGATGTGCCTGGGCTGGCGTTGGCACATCTTCCACACTTCAGGGATTAGAAGGAATTGTGTAATAGCAGCGTAATGGTCGGCAGAATTGGCTCATTTAAACTTCAGCTGCTTTTGTTTAAGAGATGGACTTAAAATCTGAAACTGGGTCAAAATCTTTTCTTGCTCTAGAACTAAAAGTTCCACACGTTTCAGACTTCTGTTTGAAGAGATCTCGTTCTTACTGCTGTTCAACCAGCCGTCCTGGGCTGGGTTTCAGCCAGGCAGGAGACCTTGGTCTGCTAGTGCTCGTCACTTGAGAAGGTGGTATTGATAAGGATCAGAAAAGATTTTGCAGGCTGTGATGATCACCAGTGTATCCTCTCCTGCTGATCAAATCATGGTCCTCTTTCAGACTGATGGAAATGTCTCCTCTCTTATAACAGCAGCTGAGCAGGCACCATCCTGGAGGTGTGTTCACTCTTCTGGATTCCTATCACATTTTCAGTGAATGTCAGCATCAGAGTTCCATCACTTCATGAACTTGCCCTAAGCTTGCCCAGGGAGACAGAAGTCTTCCTTAGCAATAGCATTCTTCCCAGAAGTAAAGCCCAGGTCTTTGTGAGCAGTGTCCTGAGAGCTGTTGTTGCCCCATATCTACTCAGCTTGCAGCAGGGAATCAAATCCCCAAAAGGTTTTTCAGTTGCAACCGTATTTCCAACAGTAAATGAAGATTCTTCTTCCTGATCCCAGGGACAGCTGCTCACAGACATGCATGGCCTCCTGATCTCCTGGGGCTGGCCTCAGTCAAGGAAGTATACAGATATTTCTTTGTCCCAACCTGTTCCCTAACTTTTCCCAGAGAGTGAACCCTGAGGGGGAGATTTGCAAGGTTAGTGTCGGGAAATAGCTGCTTGGGAAAGCTTGCTTCCTTTCTACTGGAGAAAGCAGCCTGATTAATTAATCTGATAGCTCATGTGGACTGAGGTAGCCTTCCAGTGGTGAGACTGAGAGCAGTTATGAGCTGGAAGATTTGGATGTCAGTAATTATGGCCCTTTGGCAGGCAGCTTGCTGTCCACAGGCAAGTAATGAAATGAACCTGCACATGGAGGATCTCCATAAGCGATGAATGGTCACCCTGTATTCCACTCTTGTGAGACCCCACCTGTGCCCAGTTCTGGAATCCCCAATATAAGCAAATGGAGCTGTTGGAAGGGGTCCAGAGGAGGTCTTGAAGGTGATCTGAAGGCTGGAGCACCTCCCATCCAACGATAGGCTTGAGAGAGTTGGGTTTGTTCAGCCTGGAGAAGAGAAGGCTCCAGGGAGAGCTCATAACAGCCTTCCACTACCTGAAGGGGCTACAGGAGTGGAAGGGCCTGGAGTGACAGGACGCGGGGGAACAGCTTTAAATTGGAAGGGGGAAGATTTAGGTTAGACATGAGATGCAGCAAACACAGACATCTGCTGTCATCTTGAGCAGAGAAGATGCTGCCATCGAGCAGTCGCTGTGTTACCAACATGCACGCATAAGACAGATGAGTCTCCCTTTGCTCACTTACTGGTGATGTGAACCATCATCCTGCAGATACACACGGAGTCCAGAAGGATCAGTCCTGGAGTAAGAGTCACTGGCAAATATTGTTCTTTCTTGCCTGGATCTGACAAAGTCCCAGCAGCAAAAGTTGGCAGCAGAGTCTCTCTGCTGTCGTGTCGCATCACGCAAGAGCCTCCCAACTGCAGATGCGAATGTGCAGGCTCAGAGCTCGGTGTCACAAGCTCCTGCAGGTTTTGATTAATTCATCTACGAGTTTCACACACAGATTTGGGGACGGGCGCTTTCATCAAGTTGGCGATCAAAATGTATGCCAAAGATATTCTGACTGACGTTACAGACTCATTGTAGTTTGCAGAGGGGGTTAATAGCAGTGTTAAAATAGCTCTCATTTACCCTACAGGCAGAGCTGGCGGCGGTGGCTGTACTGATGGTTGCCTAACATTTCCCATTATATAAAACTTTGTTGTAGTTGCTCATATCTTTATCAGACTGTGTTGTTTGGTGTTCTTCCATGCTGGGATTTTGCCTGAGGCTGAATTGTTTTGGCAAATTTTAGCAAAAACAGAGGGGGAGGAAATTACATTGTTTTGCTCATGTCAGAGTCTTACAATTTACTTTTCATTGATAACCTTCCAGCTTTCCAACTTTGAAGTGAGGGTGTATCATTTGGCAAGTGCGTTGCTGGAGGTGGGAGGGATGCGCTGGCAGCTTGAACATGCTTCTCGCTGTCCATGTGTGAATCTATCCAACTTGATTAAATTATAAGCTTGTGGAACTTGCACAAGCTCTATAGTAGATGGTTTAAACTTTTGGCAGCCAGAGTACCTGAAAAGTGGATTTTCTCTGACGATTCTCATGGCTAAGACTTCAGAGACTGGAAATTGTAATTCGTTTTGCTGCTGATCATAGAATGGCAGAATGGTTTGGGTTGGAAGGGATCTTGAAGCCCATCCAGTTCCAACCCCCTGTTATGGGCAGGGAAACCTCCCACTCGATCAGGTTGCTCAAAGACCCATCCAACCTGGTTTTGAACACCTCCAGGGATGGGGCAGCCACCACTTCTCTGGGCAACCTGTGCCAGGGCCTCACCACCCTCACAGGAAAGAATTCCTTCTTAATATCTTATCTAAATCTCCTCTCTTTCAGCTCAAAATGATGATGATGGTGGAGTCTCTGGTGCTCATTGTTAGGGGAACCAACTGTCTTTTCATTCTTCAGGAAAGGCACTCAGCAAAAATAAGGCTTTTGGGGCAGTGAAAGGGAGGAGATGTAACTGAAGCTGCATGTTCAGCCTTAGTTCAAGCCCACTCCACAGGAGGAAGATCCTGCTGACTCTCTAATCTCGGCCAGTTTTGATAATGGCATAAAATTCTCTTTTGTGCAAAAGAATGGCAGGTTAGAGGAGAGAAACCCTGTTCACCTCAAAGGGGGAGGGCTGTGAGCTGACCCTAATTGCATCATTGAACCAATACACCTGAACGGAAAAGAGGGGCTGGGGATGGTGTAGACATGGGATGATGTAAGTCTGTAAGTTCAGCGGGGCTCCGTGCTGGGTCCTGCACTTGGGCCGCAACAACCCCATGCAATGCTCCAGACTGGGGAAGAGTGACTGAGAAGCTGCCCTGTGGAAAAGGACCTGGGGGTGCTGGTCAGCAGTGGCAGAACATGAGCCAACAGTGGCCCAGGTGAGTAAGAAGGCCACCAGCATCCTGGCTTGGATCAGCCATGGTGTGGCCAGCAGAAGCAGGGCAGGGATTGACCCCCTGCACTCGGCACTGGTGAGACTGCACCTCGAATCCTGGGTTCAGTTCTGGGCCCCTCACTCCAAGAAAGCCCTTGAGAGGCTGGAGCACGTCTGGAGAAGGGAATGGAGCTGGGGAAGTGTCTGCAAAGCAAGAGTTCTGGGAGCGACTGAAGGACCTGGGACAGTTTAGTCTGGAGAAAAGGAGGCTGAGGGGAGACCTCACCACTCTCTGCAGCTCCTGGAAAGGTGGTTAGAGCGAGGTGGGAGCTGGTCTCTTCTCCCAAGTGGGACAAGAGATAACAGGTGATAGTAACAAGGAAAACGGCCTTAAGTTGCGTTAGAGAAGGTTTAGACTGGATAATAGGGAATATTTCTTCACAGAAGGGATTGTCAAGCACTGGAAGAGGCTGCCCAGAGAAGTGGTGGAGTCACCGTCCCTGGGGATATTTAAAAACCCGTAGATATAGTGCTTAGGGACATGGTTTAGGGTGAAGTTGGCAGTGTTGGGTTTATTGTTGGACTCGATCTTAAAGGTCTTTCCCTACCTACATGATTCTGTGGTTCTATGATGCATGATGCCATCACATGGAGTTCCATAACTTCTCCACTCTTGTAGCAGCTACTGGTTGATGTGTGATCACAGACTCTCTTTCTCTCGGACTCCTGCTTGCTCAGTGCATGGCATGGCTGGTACTGGGGGAACTAACGGAGCAGGCAGGAAGGAGTGAGCACAGGGCACCTGTGCATTACCGCTTGCATCATTAAAGGCCTTTTAGTGGAAGAGGCAGCAGATGCAAGCAGAGGAACACAGGTACTTCTGTGCTGGTTTTTGCCAGAAATGTCCTGTAAGACAGCTCTTCTTCTTGGGAGAAAAGCATCGTGCATGCCTTAGCTTTTCTGTGCAAATCAGATCAGACTTACTGATGTGCTGAGCATGCATCAAGGCAGAAGTCTTACAGAAATAGTGAGTATCAGGCCTAGAGCATATCAAAATAAGCACCCACATTTTGAGAAAATGTTGGCTCTTTCAGCATTGCAGTTGGCTTTTTGTACATAAGGGAATAGCTTTGCCTTCCTCCAGAAGAGCATCACGAAGAAGTACGAGATCCACTTCTAAAAATTACCATAGAAGAATCTCCAACCGAGTGAATAACAGTGCATTCAACATGAAATTTGGGTGATGTTAGAGTACAAAGAGGAGAATAATAAGGATATCAATCCATTTATCCTGTGCCCTGAGCAGATGGAGTTGTGCGGAGGCAGTGCGGGGTCAGTAATAGATAATGTGGTAACATGAGCATGAGAGAGGGGAGGAGGAGATAGATTTTATTCAGACTTGTAGGTTGCTTTTCCATACTGTCTTAAGGACCAAACATCTAAAGCAGTGAGGCATTTTTGTGTTACCTATGTGGTCAGTGAAATCCTCTATGGATAGAATGGCACAGATGCTGTTTGTGTCGTGCAGGTGGGCTCCCATGTTTCACAGCTGTACATAGAAAACAGCCTTTTTCTTCAGCTGCAGGATTTCATTTCTAATTAAGGCAGCTGGGATGATTGCAGCACATAGCAGTGGGTCAGACTGGCCACAGGGCTCTGCTCTGCTCCAGGCTCTGCTTGGTGTAGAAGAAGAAAACAGTAACAACAATACATCATGTCAGCTGGAGGTGATTTGGGGCTCATCTGAAATGCAGAATTAAACCAGGTCTCAGCACTGGGGCTCACAAAATGTGGCTTTTGTAGTGGAACTGTGCTAAATTCAGTGTCTGGGAAGGTGTCAGCTGGAGCTGAAACTTATATTTGCGTTTGAGGCAATTGTAAGATCTCTTCTCCGTGGAGGTTTTCTGCTGAGATTTGGCCATGGCCTTGTCGTTATTCAGAACACTTAAAATCTCTCACAGCGTCTTTGGGGCCTCCCTCCCCTGCTGGATTTGATTGAGTGTCAGCAAATACCTCCAGAATTTCTGGAGGAAGTAAAAAGAGATCCACGGGAATGAGGAGTTTGATCACCTCAGCTTTTGCTGTTAAGAAATTGAAGTACACAAAATAAAGGTGTCTTTTATCTGAGCAATGGCTAATTTATTTAGAACAAAAGGCTTGCATTGTCACTTATTTTTCCTAAATGGAGCAGTCAACTGGTTTTAATTGTATAAAGATATGGAATGGAATGGAACGAGAGTTCAAACAGCTCTTTTACAGCACTTTAAAAGGGCATGGTACTTCATATATATCCCTGCAATAATGCATACCAGATGAAAAGATACTGTGGAATTTGTGTAATAAAGGTAAAAGCCCATATATCTGCCTCTTCTAATGGATAAGAACCAAAACAGAAAAATTGTATAAGGCAAAGCTAACATCAAACCCCAGCACAGTTCTTGGAGTCAGGCTTCACTTGCTGTAGAGTGCACAGAGAAAAACCAAGCAAAGGACTTCCCTGAGCAGTGTTGAGCACAGTAACGGGATGGACCACATGTATGAGCCTCCCAACAGTTGCCCTAATGCTCTCACACTGAACTTGAAGGTATTTCATCTCCCTTCTGGGCTGGAGTTTTCTGTAAGCAACTCCTTACTTTTTTTCCTCCCTTGCCTCCTTTAACTGTTTTTTGCTACATTTTAATATCCATTTAGATGAGGTGTTGCACCTTGAACTATTTAGTGAACGCCTCTGGAGATGCTGTTGCCTTCAGGAGTGGAGCGTGCCCAATGGGATGCTTCTACTTATGGTCAAGGTATACACTGTAAATGGGGATTGCTGGCTTTGGGTGCTGACCTCTGTCTTTCTCACTGCTGAATTCTGTACTCTTAGTTTGCCAGTCAGCCACTGAATTTAGATCTGTTTATAAAAGTACAACCCCAAGAAATGGGACACTGGGTCCACTGTTTGCTTTGATCATCTTTAAAGGTGGCTTCATGTGACATCAACACAGCTATTGATGGTTTGGATTCCAGGTCTTACTGGAGGTACAAGGTTAGGTTACTGTCCCAAAACTGTGATTATGAATGAATAATTCATTCCACACCATCTGAGAAAAGTTATTTATTTAAAAGGAAGACTGACTGTAGCACCTTTGCAAGACTAACTTCCCTCCATATGCCTATTTACTGGGGATAGCAGTGAGTTATTTGCTAAACACTAAGAAGAGGGGAAAAAAAATCTCCAGAAAAGGCAAGATCCTTTTTAACAGCATCCATCTCCTTCAGACGCAGTTTCTGTGTGGTTCATTCCTTCTGGTTGTTGTTGTTATGGTTCTTCTGGGGATTTGTCATTGCTGTCAATCTCTAATGGACATGGTTGGAAGGATGGTGTGACTTAATCTACCCTCATCCTGTCCCAGCCGCTGCATTATATCAGCCAGGTCAGTTTGAGATGAGAAGGGAATGCCTGATTATGGGCTCCCAACAGAGACCAGGAGACTGAGTAATGATTTATAGATTTATTGTGATGCTGACATCTCTTCAGAGCTGAGCAGAAAATCATAGAGCAAGTTAAACGGCTTTTCACAGCTTGCCAGTGTTTTGTTGTTGATACAGGCAGCCGTTTAACACGATCCAATAAGTATCCTTTAATGACCCATTTGGGGAGCTTGTGTGACTCCAGAGAACTGCTAGAGAAGCTCTGTTTCATGCTGCTGTACTTTGAGACCCTCTTATCCGTCATGGTTGCAGTCAACTGATGCTTATGAACTCCTGCTCATTATAAAGTACTGATTGGAGGAAGAAGTCTTTGGGGGGGGATTTCTTCTTTTCTATCTTGATCTAATGGTCTCTTGACTTTAAACTTAAATGTGTTCCCTAGATAGAAGTAAAGTTAAATAAGGCTTTGCAGGAATTTTTAATGTGAAGGTATGAAACGTCTTTTCGAAGGCCTTTTGCTCAGCTGAGTTTTTTCATGTGCTGCCAATATCTGATCCCACTTCTTGACCTTTAATATACACAGAGAGAGAAGATTAGGATGTTTCTAATCAGCTGAATCTCCCCTCTGGGAGCCCTATTAAATCCTGACTCTCAGCTTTATCTCTGCCAGGTCTTGCCAGCCCTCTGTGTTTTTGGTTTTGTTACCAGCTGAGGTCGGAGTTCGGTCATCTCAAAGGTTCTTGTTCAATTGGAGAAGTTTCTTGGATCCTTTCTGTTGGAGTTAAGACACCAGCGAGCGACTGTGCTTGGAGGCAGACCTCTTCGTTTCATGTGCGTTGGTGTGGCAGACCTTGTTCAGTGAAAGAAAGTCTTTTTTTGTGCAGGATTATTGCTCGGGGTCCCTCAGTAATCCTATCCACCTCATCATTAGTAGAGCTTCCTCAAAGGTCTTCAGGAACAAGCCTGGGTGGTTTTGAGACTCTAAGTTGCCTCATAGATGTTCAAAATATTACATCAGTGGGTTTCTTCTGTGGCCCAAATTTGTAATTCCATTCCAACACCAAGTTTGTTGGCAATAAATTGGTAATGAGTATTGAGTTTTGAGTGAGGTGATCATGAGGCTATGTGTCATGGCCCAGTGGCAGAAGCAAGCAGTTTAATGTCAAAACTATGACCAGTCTTTATGAAATGGAGCCCCCTCAAGAAGTGTATCTTTCCCTTCATTTCAGCCATCAACACCACCACTGTTGTGATGCAAATATTGGGATATTTGTTCCTGAAAGCAATACCAACAACGGATTGCAGTGCTGGGAGTTACGCTTTCCAGAAAAGCATCAGTGATCTAGGGACGGACTAAGCCAAGAACCTGTACATGTCCCTGCCTCATCCCATGTTCTTGAACACTCCAGGTGCTCCGTAGTTCCATAGGAAGGAGGGAATGGTCTGGAGTCAAAACCTGGATGCTTTGTTTCCATCCAAAAACTTACTCATCTAACAGGCCCTGGTTTTAAGTTACTGAGCCTGTGGAGAAATCTGCTGATAATTTCTTTCTTGTAAGCCCTTTCTTGTTGAGCAGAAATTTTGGCAAAGGTGAATTGAAGCACTGGAGAATCCCCAGTTCTGCCTGGTTATACCAGGCCTCTTCAGATCTTTCCTTGGAATGAGCAGGCAAGAGGAAATACTTTCCATTTCAGAGAAGCACGGACAAACAGTGTTGCTTCAGAGAAGAAAAGCAGCAGACGGAGTTACAGCACTAATCCCGCTAGCCAAAAGCATGCTCTTGCCTTTATTCAATCATTCCTGGAACACAGTGTTCTTATTGTATTCCTCCTCACCCCGCTCAGCGCCTCTCCTCAGGCTCAGGACTCAGAGATACCCCGACCATGATGTTGGGGAAGTTCAAAAAAGCATCAAACACATCTCGGAAACGAACCCTCTCCCTCGCCTGACGTTAGGTAAACATGTTCTCTGCAAACCTGGATCCCGTTAGAAGGGTTCCCGCTGTCTGGAAAACAAAGCACTCGCTTGCCTGGTTTAGTCATTAAGTAAATTTGTGGTTTGGTTGAGACAAAAAATAATGAAGAAAAGCTGTTGAAATTCCAGGATTAATTTGGGAGTTTGCAGGCAGTGGTGTTTTTAAGTGGAGCTGCTGCCTTCTTTCGGTTATGAGCAGAGCCAGGTATAAACCTGGGCTTCCCTCTCTCCCCGCGCCTCACAGGCAGGCATTTGGAAGTAATTTGTTTCACGAAGGCCCTGGCTGGGCAGGCAAGGGGGATGCTCTGAGCTGGAAGCCGTGTTGCGTGGGTGTCTGCACAGCCAGCCTGTGGCTGGGAAGCTGGGAGATGCTTTTGGCTGCTTATTACATGTGGGGGGGGGAGCAGCATCCCGGGCTGCAGGCCATGGGGAAAAGGCAGAGGAGCCCATGCAGAGCCCCAGAGGGTTTCTCCTCTCCATTGGCCTCGATTTATCTGGAAGAATCATCTGGGAAAGCAGAGACGGCTGCATTTTGTCTGAAATGGCTACTGGCTGTGCTCGTCCACTAAAACACATATATATATTTATATAAAAATACATATATAAAATCACTTGCCATATTAAATATAGGCATCATTTCACTCTAAAAAAAACAAATAGCAGAGCAGAAAGGTCTTGCCCATCAGCCCATTGCCAAATTTTCCCCAGGTGTCAGCTTAAGCGAGGGGAAGGGACATCCCATTAGTGCCTGTGTCCATGCTGGCAAACCCTACGGCCCAGGGAGACCACGCTGGGAGGGGCAAAGAGTGAGGGTCGAAGACTGGGGTTCGTCTTGTTTTTGGGGGATTTCCTGCAGGCTTGTTCCACCCAAACCCTTGGGCATCAGGAGCACACAGGGAGCGTGCTGGAACACGGCATCCCCTGCTTGGGGGTGGGACCCCCAGCTCCTGGGCTCTCTGCAAGGCTCATGTAGGCAGGTCTTGGACTTTGAAAAGGGTTTGTATTTCTTTTAAGGCAAAACATGACCATGAAGCACATTGGTGCTTCTGTTCTGACATCCCTCCTTGTGCATGTTGTCCTGTCTGTGTTCTGGAGGTGTCAGGAGGGTTTGGTCTGCAGGGCCAAGGTCCTCTCACTGCACTGAGGGTGCATTTTAATGTCAGTCAGAAATTCAGTTATTAAGGCAACTTTTTCTGGCAAGGTGTGTGGATTTTCAGCACATCCCTGTGCGAGCTGGATTCTGTCCCTTCCAATAAAATATGAGCAGTAACTCTCCTAGGAGATATTGTCTGACCGTGGCCAAGGCGTGCAGGTGGGTGTGGCTTATGGGTGGGAGCAATGTGCCTTGGATATCCAGAATGCACACAGAAGGTGCTGGGCTTGCCCTGGTTTTGTAGCTTCTTAAGTCGCTCCAGAGGCTTTTGGATGACTGATGGAGCCAGGCTGCTCTAAAGCAGTAAGGCTTTTGCTCTGTCACAATTAATGCAGCCAAATATCCTGTATATTTTATAGAAAATGTCCCTATTTAGCCTCAGCCTTTCATAATGGATAACGGATTCATATTAATAGTGTCGCGATTTAAAGAAACAAACCTATGTTATGCTATAAATTCAGACTGATATGCTGAAAGGAATCTGAGCAGATAACTGTTATTGTTAGATACAGAACAAAATGTTTTGTGGTGTTCACTTTATTTCAGGTAGGTGATCAAAGTGCCCTGTTAATTGATGTGCAGTCATTGTGTTGCTCATATTTTCTCTTTTATTTTAATTCTTTGTTGGTGCATTAAGCTATTAAATAAATGACATTTTGATCTTATTCTAGGGAAGACGTGCATTAGAAGGGACTCTGTTGTGTGTCATTCATGATGTGAATGTTGGGGGTTGTCCTGTGCAGGGACAGGAGTTGGACTCGATGATCCTTACGGGTCCCTTCCAACTCAGGACATTCTATGAAAGTTGGATTTTTACAATTTTTCTTTTAAATCTGTAGCTAGTGGACAAAATATAGAATTACACTGGGGCAATGAGCGAGCCCAGCCTTGCCTCTATCAGGAAGGAGGAGCTGTGGGTGCTTGTTTGGAGATACACGGGCAGATGAAATCTTGAGGGCCTTGTTCCACAGTTTCTTTGGAATGTAGTGATTGCATCCCACTGTCTGAAAGCCTTTCCTAGGAAGGTCGAGGTGGCGATAGTGTAATACAGCTGCAATGTTTACCTGTTTAATCTTTATTTGCTTCCTAAGGGAAACAACTTATTTTCTGTATTTAAGCTTCCTTCCTAGATTCTGACAGTCTTAACTGCTTTTCTCACCCACCTTAAGGGTATCCTGTAATCTAAATTATTGGTTTCAATTAATGCATTGTCTGTACCTTAGTCCTGCTGGAGAAGTAGTGTGTCCTTGGTAAACTTGGGAACTCAGACTGGTAGATCTTGGGTTTAGCTTTTGTAACTGTACTTTAATACTTCACAATAATTACTGAAGCTCCCCATAAAATAATCTCTGTGTACTCCTAAAATGGAATTGAATGCCTTAGAATAAAAGAGAAGAGGAGCTCTTATCTGTACTTTCGGTTGAGTTTTTATTTATTTCCCTTCTTCCTCCAGCGTAGGAGGATGAATAAGCATGGAAGAAGATACAGATTTGCAAAGGCAAGGAGCGCTAAAGAGCGTCGTTTTTTCATCAGCTTTTAAAAGCCAGACTGTAATCATAAATTCCCTGATAGCTGGAGCATGCAGAAGGCGTCTTTAAGCGTACAAGTGACAGGCTGCTGTTGCTTTTCAAACTTCAGATTTCATTTTTTTGTAAGACACAACTTTGATCTGGTTCCTTTGAATGCTCTGCAGAGCGCCGGGGCCGCTGCGCTCGCCGGCTGCAGGGCTGGAAGTGAACTTTCTTGGCAAGAGCCATCTGGAGAGCTCAAAGAACAGATTAACTTGTCCAGAATTGATGTGATCTTTGAAGAAGCTGCCCTTGCCTAGAACACATGTGATTAGCTTGACATTGGCAGTGATAAAGTCGAGAGGCACAGCAGTGTCTGAGTACCAGAGTAATTGGAAAGAGTTTTAAGTGGAGCAACTCTTGAGGATTTGCAATCAAATTATCAGCTAAATCCGTAAATTTAACCTCTTGAGCAGACTTTGTGTCTTTAGTGCAGGTTAAATCCAGTCAGCAGGGAAGGTTTTTAGTGTTACATCTTCATAGACGTTTTGTTCTCGTATCCAAAGGAGACCCATGATGATGTATGGAGGAACCTTGGGAATGCTTTGGGACATTTCTGTTAGTTCTGTACCCAGGACGGTGGGACTTTTCTGTTGCTTGTTTGTTCTGTGGTTTGAAAACGGTGACTTTTCTGTTCAGGTGTTGGATTAATGTAATCTTGTAAATCAGACTTCTCGGTGGGTGCTGTTCCAGCCTCTCATTTAAAGGTGACCCAGCCGCTCGGACGCCGTTCTCAGCACATTCTGTTTAAATATACTGAGGGGATTTTCTTCGGCTCGTACAGCATAAGCTAACGTGCACCTTTTAGTCTGATTGACTGGTTGTGATAATGAAATGTGGTATTGTGTTTGAAGGATGTGACAGTCACCCGCTTGTTGGTGGATGTGTGGGGGAAGTCAGAAACCAGAGACTCAGCAAGTTCTCACTCCAAAAGCTTTTTTTCATCTTGGGTGGAAGGGAGTAACATTCTAAATGGAAAAATTAGTTTTTTCTCACTGGATAAATGGAAGTCATTACAATAATGAGCTGGAAGGATGTCTGAGCACTAGGCTGCATTGTCCTTGTCACACAGACAAAATGACCAGAGAAAACAAACAAGTGTAGGGCTTAGTCCTGGTTCCCCCTTGCAACTGTTGTTCTGGAAAAGGTCAACTTCAGAAACACAGGACTAAAAAAGTTTACACTAAGTTGTCAGAAGTTGGTGTGAAGAAGCAGAGTGGGAGTGCAGAGGCTCAGAAACAGGGTCTCACTGAGTTGCAGCTCTGGCCTGTGGTGTCTGGGCACCATCCCTCAGCTCAACACCACCCACTGAAAGAGGAAAGGAGGGATGGTGTCCTGCAGCGAGGCTCCTCGCTGCTGCTCAACCTGCCATCGGCTGTCGTGAGAGGGCTTGAGTTTCTGCAGAGCCCACTTTGGAGTGTCCTTCCCTGGGATTTGCCAACATCCCCACGTCACCTGCAGCTTGGAGGTTTCCAAGGCAAGTCATGAAGTCTAGGTGATTGTCAGCTTCCTGATGACTCAAGCTGTACTAGATGAAGGGATTTCTCCATGTCAAAACTGAGCTGCTCACCCAAACTGTGGTGACCAAACGTGGGGAGTATGCCATGGGAGAGAATCTTCTGGAAGTGCTGTTGAGGGGGAACCTAAGCAGAAATGCATTGGGGTTTTGTAGTTGTCAGCTTCAGGGGTCTTTATCTCTTGGGTTTTCTAATCTAGTGTCTCAAACTGCTGCTTCCTTGAGAGTGCAGAGGTACCTCACCGTGCCACCAGGGAGTTTGGAGATGTACTTATCTCAGGGTTAGGCAGGTGGGAGACCCTCACAAGGGGAGGACTGCCAGCCTGCCTGGGTTCTATCACAACTTCAGTTCTTTCGAGTAAAAAATTTCTTCCAGAAAATATCAGTGTCAGAAGAAGTCAGTGCTAGAACGGGAGAGCATGGATGAAACCTGATGGGTCTCATCAGCTTCTCTCTTAGACTGGGAGCTGTTCCAGCCACACTGGATTTGCTAGCAGTCTTGGAAAGACCATGTCTCTCAGACCTGCCAGTTGTGCAAGTGAAAATTTAAATTCTACAGAAATTAGGTACCTACAGGTCTTTCATATCCAAGGAAGTTTCCTCCTTGCTTTAGGGTTTTTTCCCATGCTTGATGAAGGAGGTACATAACTGTTGAGAACTGAAGGAGGTGCCATGTGGATTTGGCTTTGCGGGCAGGATCTGTGAGATCTTTCTTCTGCTGTGGATTCTGAAGGTGATGCAAAGCTTTCCCATAGTGGGCTCTTTTGGCAAAGAGTAGCATGTTTGACAAAAATTGGAGGATTTGAGTCTTTGATTTAAAATAAAGTAGTCATCAGTGGGGAGCTGTGTGAAGGAGGCTGGGGATCCCAAGCTGGAAAGAGAAGGATGCCTGTAGGGAGTCGCTCGGGCAAGCGAACCAAAGAGAACCTTACCTGTCTTCTCACCTAGGTTGAAGCTCCAAGATCTGATGGTGCTGATGTTCAGAGTGCTGTGTGCTGGTCTTGGTTGGAGGAGTGGGAAATTGGGGGCAGGATGCAGCCGAGACAACATGCAGAATAAGGTAGAAGGAAGCCCTAAGGAGATGCTTGCTGGTTTTCTACAGCAGTTTTGGCCCTTGTCAGCATTCCCAGAATTGACAGTGATCCATGGAGGGCTTTATGCAAAGAGAAGGCAGCTGGTCAGGTTGACTTACTTGGGTCGCTGTGATCTCTATTATAATTGTTCTCTATGTGATTATTTTGAGGGTTGAGCAACCGAGAGCTGCAGCAGAGACGTGCAGCTTTATTTCTGCGACGTGTGAAATGTTCTGTGTTCGTTTCAAAACCGTCCATTGCTCTTTCTGTCTCAAAGGAAAAGAAATCCGGAAGTCTGCAGGAATTTTTTGTGAAGTTTAACTTTAAATGCTCACCTTTCCTTTTATCACCCTTATCAGCACACAGAGCTCGCTATGCCAGGTTTTTAGCTGACATTTCAAATCGCTCTTAGTGTGCCTGTATCCCTTTTAAAGCAGCCTCCCCTCCCAGATCAGAAGTGACCAGGTTTTTTTGTTCGACTCCAATGTTCCTTTAATGTTTTCCTCCTAATAGATGTTGAAAGCGTTCTTCAGAGGCACAGCACAAAACATTCAAATAGTGATAGGAGCCAGCTGAAGAGAGTTGTCAGGGAGAGGGAACATTAGGAGAAGGATTGAATACAGATGGATTCCTCAAAAGTAATGTAACCTGTTATGATTGCTTTGAAATCCTACACCCTTTCCATCTACTTGTGCTTACCGAAAGTTTACATTTGCGTTGATGTATTAGAGGCAGAGCTAAAATTCAAGTAATCCCTGTTGTATACATGCTTAAGTGTGTAATTTTAGCTAAAAACAACAGATGTGACCAAACTCTTGCATGAATCCTCAGTGGGAAGCCCAGAGCCATGAGGGGCTGGGCTACAGGAGAGCCCGTCCATCCTGACTCCTCCAGAGGCACCAGGGACTGCCCTGCACCTATCTGCTCGCTCTTGGTTCCTTCAGCCAGCGCTGGTCTATACCCCATGAACTCTAATAGAATCATTAAGGTTGGAAAAGACCTCTGAGATCATCAAGTCCAACTGTCAACACAACACCAAGATGCCTAATAAACCATGTCCCAAAGTGCCATGGCCACATGCTTTTTGAACCCTTCCAGGGGTGGTGACACCACCACTGCCCTGGGCAGCCTCTGCCAGTGCTACACTGCTCTTTTAGTAAAGAAGTTTTTCCTAATATCCAACCTAAATCCAATCTTCATTTACTCTCTGCTGCTCTGTCTTTGTATCAGCAGACACAAAAGGTAAATTGATTGATCTGTGTATTTTATTCTATATATCATACTGCTTTCTTAATATACTGCTAGAATAATCCATGCCATGTCCAGAGAATCCCAGCAGAAGGTCTACTAGAAGTTGATGCTGTATTTTAATTGGGTTATCCAAAAACCATCCTTCTCTCTGCCCTCAGGGAAGGCCTGAGCTAGCCATCATTCCTGCCTCAATTTAGGAGGTTATATCAGCCTTCATCACACAACTGTCACATTGGATTAGACAGGACGGTTGCACTGCACCGTGCTCCTGTAATATTCAGAACTGACCATTATGCACAGGTAGAACTGATGAAGGGGGGGTTCATTTACTATACCTTGCTTTTTAGAGTGAACTTGTTTGAATTATTTCTAGCCTTAAATATTTGCCCTAGGAAACTGTTCTGCAATCTGATGGAATATAGACATTCGGTTGCTTCAGTGCATATTTCCAGTGACAGTCAGAAAATGTGTGTGCTAGAAGACGTCCGTGGTGACTCACCATCTCAAGGTGCCCCTAAGTATTCATAGCCACCTGGTTCTGTGCTGGACCTGAGCATGGAGAAATCTCACAAGACTGCTTTGGCATCAGCCAGCCATGAAAATCTTCAGCTGACCCCATTTTGGCTGCTTTTTACAGCACTCTGCAAACGCACTGAGCTTCCTCCTCCGAGGAGAAACAGCTTAGGGTTGTGTTGGTTTGTGGCAAGCGAAATACTAGTTTTCTATTAGTAAGAATAGGAGGGTAATTTGTTTCCAACTGACCCCCAGAGTGGACCTAGATTCTGGAATAATGTCTTTAGTTTTGACCCCCCACGCTACAAGAAGGACATCCGGATGTGTCCGGAGAAGGGCAACAAAGCTGGTGAAGGGCTTAGAGCACAAGCCTTATGAGGAGCAGCTTTGCAAACTGGGGTCGTTTACTCTGCAGAAAAGGAGACTGAGGGGAGACCTCAATCACTGTCTGCAACTGCCTTAAAGGAGGTTGTAGTGGTGTGGGTACTGGTCTCTTCTCCCTGGTAGCCAGTGACAGGACAAGGGGAAATGGCCTGGGGTGTGCCAGGGGAGTTTGAGGTTGGATATTAGGAGGAGTTTCCTTACTGAAAGGGTTGTCAAGCATTGAAATAGGCTGCCCAGGGAGGTGAGCGAGTCACCATCCCAGGAGGAGTTTAAAAGACAGATGTTGTACCTGGGGACCTGGTTTAGTGGTTGCATGTGATAATCTTAAAGGTCTTTTCCAACCAAAACCATTCCGCGATTCTGTGAAATGATACAGTTGTTCTAGTGACCAGTGAACATCCATGACCCCATGAATTACAGGGAATACTGTTGGGTTCTGTGTCTCAGAGCAGAAGGTATGGTCGGCAGGAGCTCCATGGGCGGTGTGCTAGCTGAGGGCTATTGCCCTTTCGCATTCAGGGTTTAAAACACTTTGGTAATACTTCCATCCTTGTACACCGAGTACCTTATTACACATAAATCATTCTGAAAACCTCTCCCTTAAATGGGTTCCTGCAGCCCCAGTTTGTGTAGGGGCTGCCCTGTGTTTGTACCGCACAAATACGCAGAAACTGCCACCTTTTCCCTCTGCTGGTGTCTTCCTTGCCTGCGGTCCTTCCATCTGTGTGCTTCTCAGGGGTTTCCTTGTCTTATCTCAGTGTAAACTCATCAGGGCAGGGACTGCTTTCTGTTGGCTGTAGGACTTTGGCCGCTGCAGTACAGCCACAAAAGCTTTTCACATCAGAACTGCGTAGCACAAATTGCATGGTGTGACCTTCTTGGAGGTGTTTGTTCAAGGTCCACTACAAACCACATCAACTAGGTGCCGGTTACTGAGTTACTAAATAAAAAAGATCATGCTGATGAGCTTTGTCACCTCAATTAAAACAGGACTCTGATTTTCCAGAGCTGGTAGCAGCACTTGCAAAACCCAGGAGTTCGTTCAAGATGTCTTACAAACACTGATTTTCATGTCAAGGGATAGTGGGGGATTAAATAATACTGTGTTGGTGGGAACGTTTCAGCTTGTTCTTCCTTCTGGCAGATTGCAAAGTGACTTGCAGGGACAACAAGATGTCTGCGTGGCCTGACTGTCCTGTGGTGTTCAGAGCTGGAGGCACATTGGCAGCAGTAGCTCTGCTACGGCAGTGACAGTCAGTGTGAAGGAGCTCCTGCCTGCTTGTTTCACAGGCTGCTTCACCATTAATACAGTCTCCTCCTGAGCGAGGAATCTGCTTCCCCAGTAGCTAATGCAGTTTCTCTTCTACCATTGTGTTAAAGAGAAGGAAGCTGGCTGGCTTGCACGTGTACCTGAATAACCTGTCTGCAGGAGAAGCCATGTGGTTGTGTGCAAAGTAGCCTCCATAGATCCATGGCCAGATTGTCCGTTGGAAAAGCTGGTGTGATTAGATGGTCCTTCCTGGTGGAATTTGCAAGCGTTTGATGTACCCAAGTGTGACGTTCAGGCTTTAGGTACTGCATTGTAAGGAACAGCCATTTCTTGCTTTGCCTCCCTCCCTTGGCAAACTTGTTGGGCTAGAGAGGGATGTAAAAGCAAGCATAGAATGGGTGAGCCACATTGCACGTGCCTTGCGGTGGAAGAGTAGAAGGAAGCCTGATCTGACTAAGAAAAATGCTGTCTCGTTGTCTAGATATTGCTTTTAGATGTCCTGCCTTGCTCACAGAATGGCAATGCTGAGCAGTTACCTGATGGACACAAAAAATCCTGATGGGTACTGGACTTCTTCCGTATAGTCTTGTTCCCTCTCTTCTTCCACTCTAATAGTATATTCTTCATTTCTCCATTAATTCCCTTTTGCTTCCAGTTATGAGTCAAATTGTTCCTGTTTCTGTCAACGCATCTTAATACGAAGGCAGCTTAGTTTGTAGCGTGTCACCGGTGCTGGGGCTCCAGGCAGAGTCCTCCTGCCCAGTGATGCAAAGTGTCCCTCTAATTTATCTCTCATTTTTCTTGCAGGCATGGGTCATGGAGAGAGCCTGTTAACCCTTACTATGTCAACACGGGCTACGCTTTGGCACCAGCGACGAGTGCCAACGACAGCGAGCAGCAGAGCATGTCCAGTGATGCCGATACGATGTCACTGACAGACAGCAGTGTGTAAGTAACTCCAGTCTGGTGGGACAAGAAATGGGACAGTGGTGTGTTTGTCTCTTTGGTGGTGCTGCTGTTGTGTTGGTCTCAGGTGGAATATCTGAGAGACCAATGTCATCATCATTTTCACTTGTTTTGTCACTGTGCAGGCTACTCAGCTGGTCTTGGGAACATTTGCAATATAAAATGCATGCTTTGAGTGAGCTAAGAGTGGCTGGAGAGCTGCCTGTCAGAGAAGGACCTGGGGGTGTTGATTGTCAGCTGGCTGTATGAGCCAGCAGTGTGCCCAGGTGGCCAAGAGGGGCAGTGGCATCTTGGCCTCTATCAGAAACATCATGGCCAGCAGGACCAGGGAGGTGATTGTGCCCCTGTACTTGGCACTGGTGAGGCCACACCTCGAGCACTGGGTTCAGTTTTGGGCCCCTCACTGCAAGAAGGACATTGAGGGCCTGGAGTGCATCCAGAGAAGGGTGACGAGGCTGGGGAAGGGGCTGGAGAGCAAGTCCTGTGAGGATTGGCTGAGGGAACTGGGGTTGTTTAGCTTAGAGAAGAGGAGGCTGAGGGGAGACCTCATCACTGTCTACAACTGCCTGAAAGGAGGCTGTGGTGAGGTGAGTGCTGGTCTTTTCTCACAAATGACAAGTTATAGGACAAGAGGAAATGGCCACAAGTTGTGCCAGGGGAGGTTTAGACTGGACATCAGGAAGAAGTTTTTTCACTGAAAGGTTGGTCAGGCACTGGCAGAGGCTGCCCAGGGAGGTGGCTGAGTTGCCGTACCTGGAGGGGTTTAAAAGGCAGGTATATGAGTTCCTTAGGAATATGGTTTAGGAAGTTGGACTTGATGATCTCAGAGGTCTTTGCCAACTTTATGATTCTATGAAAATAAATGCTGCTCAGTCAGAGTTCCTGCAATGTGTCTTGCCAGGTGCGAGAAGCATTGGAAATGTTGGGTGGGTTTGTAGTAAGTGGTTTGAGGTATAATACCTCCTGAATGTTAGACAGAGTTTTCCACATACCTGGGAACTCCTCCTCTTGAGCTTTTTCACTCCCAAACTGTGCTCAGTCTACGGTTGCTTTTCAGGAGAACTGGTGACTGACCAGCTCTAGTTTATGTCTGGTGACCACTGCACTTGAACACGACTGGTGTCAGTAAGGCCCTGCCAAACCTGTTGTGCTTTTTCTCATTTGTACCTTCATGACAGCGCCCTGTATCTCACCCATGTGATACCTTCCTTAAGGATAGTCTGCAAAGGGAGAAAAAAAAGAGATTTTGTTGTGACTGCATCTCTGTGATGGAAAAAAAGGATTTGGGGAAAATATCCAATGTTTGGTCTGGTTTTTAGTAGTGCAAATGAAAAATGTCTTTCTGTAGAGCAGAAACCCTTTGATTCTTCAAGCGAAAGATGACAGGTTTACAGAATTAGGAGAGGCTTTTATTAACGGCGGTGCTGTAAACACAAAGTCCTCCAAGAGGCTCGTTTAGTGTCACTGTGAATATCAGGAGCTGTCAGACCTTGTTGGAGAAACTTTCCAACCTGTGTCACTGTTAATGCAACAGTTCCCCACCTGCCCTCAGTTAACACAGCGAGCTGGTGAATGTGCCACACGTGGGGTGGCTCTGTGCGAGCCAGGAGCATCCTTGTCTCTCGCTCCATAGAGGCTTGGAGCCATCTGGGAGCAGTTTTTGAGTCCTTTCTGCTCACTGCCACCACCTTCTCACACGGCGTCCATGGCGTGGTGCAAACTGGAGAGGCAGCCTTTGGCCAAAGGGGCTTGGGAGGCAGAGGATCCCCTGGGACAGAGGGCTGGAGAGGGCCACTAATTAAAGACTCATTGGTACAAATCCAGCTGCTTTGCCACATCCTTCTGTGATTCTTCATCGGTTTGTGTGGAGTACACTGAAGCTGGCAGGGGTCATGTAACTTCTTGTTATCCAGAGAGACAGATGTAAGAACTCTTCAGAACTAATTAGCTTTTAGCACTTCCTTTTCCACCGGTCCAGCAGGCTCGTGGGGCTGCGCTGATGGTTACACCTGCAATAATTTGTGATCATTTATGCCAGAATCCTTTACCCTCCTAATTTTTATTTCAGTAGCCATAATTTATTTCTTTCACAGGCAGAAAAACTTCTTTTTGGCCATCCTATGCTTTCTTTCTTCTTTGCTCTTTTTTCCTTTAGGCGTTTCATCCCTTCTATGCCCACCATAGGCTGCTTCTAGGACTTTAATTACCACTGATACATGCACTGCCTTCTGCTAATAACTAACCCCATCTCAGTGCCTCGTTTAAGTAAGTCTCAAAAATCATACGAGTAAACCTGTGATCTTTATTTCTGTGCATCTCAAACTGGATGCGTGCAGATTGATCCTCAAATTGGGATTCTGGACATACAGCCTTGACCTTTGGCTTACAAAGACTCTGTCTGCTTTCAACACTTGCTCTTCATTACATCCTTTCAAATTCCAGTCCCAGGTTTTGTTCAGTTTTTACATGGCGTTGCTGAACCTGTCTGCCTCCTGAGTTTCAAAGGAATTTCTGCAGAATTGCTCAAGGCTGCAAAAATGAAGAACAACCAGACGCAAGTTAAGGAAGGGACTCCTGCTGCTTGACAAGACTTGCATGTCTCCGTGCTTTGAATTTAGGCCTCCTCTGAGGAAAATGGCAATAAAAACCTCATTTGCTGATGAGCGAGGTTCTTCCCTGCCTGTGCTGTTTACATACAGTAGTCTAGCTCAAGAATGCAGAATTCTGGCTTCTGCTCCAAGGCAGCACATGAACTGGGTGTGATCCCATGGCTGTGACCCTCCATCAGAGAAGAATGTGTCTGGACAATCAGGATGCAAACTTTGGCTAATTGAGGAGTGCTAATAGTAAATCAGGAAGGCAGGTGGGCACACAGAGAGCAGGGCCTGGTGCGAGACGTGCTCTTCCAGTCTTGGCCAGCTCAAATCAGTGGAGAAGGCCAGCGCACCATGCAGCATCTTGCACTCTGATGTATTGTAGATGTCACCGGCTCCCATCCAAGCTTTGGTATTGTGTTGATCATGGCAAAGCAGGGTTTGGATGTGACTGCATGCGCAGCTCAGCTATGCAAAGCCTCTAGCAAAGACCTGGGCGATGCTCTGCCCTCCTGAGCTGGGACGAAGGGAGGCAGGCACGGGCTTTTGGGGAGTGCCTTGCTCCCCAAAGTGTTTTAAAAAGTCATTTCTGTGGTACCAGCTTACCTAAAAGATAGACTTTCAACAGGATGTCTTTCCAAGAACGGGTAAATATTATTGTAATGGGTTGAGCTTACATAATAATGGTGTTATCAGCCCCTGTTGTTCGAGGAGTTTGCTTTTTGAGTGGCTTAAAAAACATTGCTCTTAAATGCCTGCGCTCCGCTGGTTATTTTTCAGTCTTCCTGTGTCATACAAATTCCTCTGCCCTTGTAGGCAAAACATCTCCGGTCCTCTCTGCTGAAACCTGTTTTTATAATCAGCAGGGCAGCTGTGTTGTTTTAGCTGGTTTATGTGGAGGCAAGGTCTGGAGAGGACACGGCGAGAAGCGCCGGCCAGCGCTAGCCCGGCAAGTGTGCCGAGGCCGCAGGTGGGGTGGAGTTGCTCACGGCTGGCGTTCGGTGGTGGGTCAGGGCTTTAGGGCTCTGCGTTCCCCTTCTGAGCTGCTCAGAACCTGCCCCAGGCTTGCGGTGGTGAATCTTGAAATGCTCTTGCTGTCTCAGATAACCCCTGCGTATGGATAGCATCTTCCAAAGTGGAGGAGACAGCTTCTGGGTGGGGTGGGATGCCCCTGGAGAGACACTCAAGGGAAATTAAGGCAAGTCTAGGTAGGAGGGCTACAGGCAGAAGCTGAAATGCATTAAATCACCATGTGATGTTCCAATTCAGATGCAGAAATGCCTTAGGTCCATCTCTTTCTTCTCTTTATTTATGCAGGAGCTTACAATGGGTAAATAAGAGGTAATGTCTCCTCTCTACCCCAGTGCTGTGTCAAACCAAACAACAATTCTCCTTCCTCTGGGTCTTATCATGTGTCCTCACTTACCTTGGTTGGGAGATAAGCTTTGCCTTCCTCCAGGTGCTTGGGAAGACCCTGGGCTTGGATGTGGGGTGCTCATTCTTCCCCCATTCCAATCAAACCTACCACAGAGTGAGGATGGACATTCCTCAGAGCTAAGGGGTTTAGGACAGTGGTTACTCCTTAAAAAAAAAAACCCTTGCAGATGAAATATTATTCCTTTGGCCAAAATGCCTGGTGTTTTTGCATTGTGCTTCTTTATGTGAGAAAGGTCTCTCAGTGACGGGGGGTGCTTTGATAAGAGTAATTGGTAGAAAATATTAGCTTGCTGTGGATTTGTTTCCTGTCTTTTCTACAGCCAGTGATCCAGAATGACCTTGAATTCTGCTATATTTAAACAACTTTAACTGCTTTTTTTCATGTAAAAGATTCTCAATGATGATTTCCAACTTGTTAGGCTTAATGGTTGGGTTCTGAGGCTGTTTACGCAGGAGCAAAGATGGCTTTTGTTAGAAGAGTCCAGCTACAGAGCCACAGCAAAACCTTCCTTATCCCCAGAGGCTCTTGCAGGTTGGTTTGGAGAGAAGAGAGAGCTCCTGGGTTTCCCCAGTAGCAAACCAATTGCATTATTGTTAAGTAAACGCTAGAAATACTCTTGCTCCCCCCACTGCATTTCATAGAATGTCTTGAATTGGAAGGGACCTACAAAGATCATCGAGTCCAGCTCCTCGGAGCACAGTGCTTTTTGGTTCTAGAGAAAATCACGTGATGAAATAAGGAAAAACAGTTTGGGAAAGTTTTAGTTTAAAAGTAGATGTGCTCTAAAAAAGTTTTGATTTTTTTTTTATATATATATATTATTTCTCTATCTACTGAAAATATCTCAAAGCAAGGTACCTGACAAAAAGAAAACAAAAGTACCGTATTGGTTTTCCTTGCTTTCCCCCATCTATTGAATAAGGTTTTGTTGGGATAAAATTAAAGTGCTTATCTTTGAATTTGCTTCCTCTGGTTGAGTTGGCACAGTACATTGAACGAAGGAATGTTCCAAGTTCAGAGGTGGCATTGGGGAATCTAGTTAAAATGACATCAAAGGCAGCACAGCGGGGCTGAACATGTGTTTGAAGCCGGATAGATTAGAGGCCATTATCAGCCTTTCGCTACTGTGCTGGGAACAAAAGTCGCTCTTTCCGCTGGGACTGCTGCTGGGGAGAATTAACAGAAAAAAAAAAGAGAGAAAGAAAGAAAAATTGCACCTTCTAATATAATGCTGCTCTCCCCACGAATGGCCGTGCGGCTTTAGCGTGCGAGTTGTGTTCTGGCACCCAGGTTTTGTGTGGCAGTTAAGCTGAATTGTTGTCTATTGATGCCGACCAGCGATGGCTAAAATAATCCCCCAGGTTTGTATTTCCCTTCTCTAAAAATTGTCTGTTGTTTTGTTGCCATCCAGTCTGGAAAAAAGCCATGTTGTGATGTGATAAAACTCTTAACCGTTGTGACTTTTAGGTTGTTTTTCAAATGGAGGTTCATCATTAAAGAAAACGAAACCTCCTAATGAGACCTTTCTGTCGGTTGGGGAGAATCGCTCTGCTCCTGCAAAGATGTCACTGCCAGGGTGATGCTCCCAGACATGCTCGTCCTCCTCCCACATCACCTGCAGCCACTGACCAGAGCTGTAATTAGCCTGGCTAATTTTCTGTTCTCTCATTTGTCTTCCTACTGAAAAGCTCTTGTCATTAATCACAGGTTTTATTTCATTTTAACGGTGTTTAATTTTGAATGCCTGGGTTACTGAATCAAATTGCGTTCGCTTGATGTAATTTGGTGGTGATTCTGCCTGTACCCACATTTCCAGGGAGCCAACGGAGAGCTGATGGTGACCATCCTTTTGCAAACTGGTGCCTTTAACTCGGCGAGTTTGCAGGAAAACACCCCAGTAAATCGCGTTTCCCTTGCCAAATGGCATCTTGACATCAAAAATCCACTGGTTAAACTGTTTGGCTTGTGTTCTGGAGGAGCAGCTGCACTCGGCACTTGGGGAGGGAGTAGGTGCTAAGTACATTTGGCCTCTGCAAACATCTTGTTGCTGTGAGATGCGTTGAGACTGGCTCGTTTGTGCTGCTCGGGGTGGGTTGGTGTTGGAAGGAGGCAGCGTGTGTGTGTGGAAGCTGTTTGGTGCTTGCGACAAACCAAGGTCTCCATTCATTTCCATGCTTTTCTCTGGCATTGCACGGCCTTCCCAAGTGGTTGCTTTTCCTGAAGTGGGGAAATATGTGAAATAAAAAAGGGAAATTCCAAAATGGCCAAGTGCCAGGCTGCTATTTGGTTTTGTTTTAATTTATTTTTCCTCAAAATAACCCAGTGTCACCAGGACATGGGCCCCTGTCCTTATCACATACCTGAGCTCCACCTTCCTCTCATTCTCCTTATCCTGGGATGTAAGCGGGGTGGTCACAGCGGCAAGAACAAAACTGCAGTTCCCTCCTTTCTTTGCCTGAAGTTACACTCAGCCCCAGTGATGGTTGGCAGTGCTCAGCAAAGCCTGGTGGCTGTGGCCTCCCCACTGCTGGGACCTATATGCCCCAGGCCCCCATCTTTGCAGTTGGGCTCAGTGCACCTTGGCCAGGAAGGTCTGCACAAACCCAGGCTGCTTCACTTGGGTGTTACTGCCCATGGCATCCCTTCCTAGCCTCATCCAGCCTCTTGGGTCGAGGGTAGGTTCTTCCATGCAGTAGCTCCAGTATCAGCCCATGATTTCAGACTGAGCTAGAGACAGTCATAAGAGCAGTGGAGCCCACTTTGATAATAAGCTATTTGAGAAGTTGTCACGCTCTCTTAAAAACATATACCTTGTTCCCTGTCTGAGTTCCCCTTGATGTAGATGCTCACTGAGCTCCCACTCCTCCCCCCCCCCCTCCTTGCCTGCCCTGTGGTTTGCTGTGTACATTACAGGCTCTTTTATAGAAAGCAACCAACTATAAAAGGTACCAGGATGTGATCCAGGTCCTTCTCCCTGCCCTCTGCCTAGGGCAGCGGTCGCAGGAGCCCTGCCTCGCTCTGCTCCCGGCAGGTGCCCTGTAAGTCCCCTGGCATCCAATACTCCAGTGTTGCTGGTGTGGGGACCTGGATGAGCATTGTTCCCCACATGAGTTCCTCTTCTACTGTGTAACCCTGGGCATGCAAGGCCTTTCTCAAATGTAAAGGGTGTTCCTACCTGCCACTCTGTGGTGGTAAGGCTTAACTGAGAATCATGTGTCAGAGAAAGACACTAAAGCAGGGCCTGTTGTTGTTTTATCCCGGCAGAGATGGGATCCCACCGTACAGACTCCGCAAGCAGCATCGCAGAGAGATGCAAGAAAGTGCCAAAGCAAATGGACGTGTGCCACTACCTCACATTCCTGTAAGTAGCACTATCTCCTTCCCCGGAGGTAAATATGCAAAATATGTGAGATCTCTAGCCTACAGTTGCTTTATTTGCTCTGGTTTAACCCCCTTTAGTGCTGTATTCATTTGGGGATGTTTTAAGACAGAAATCCACCGTGCTAAGGAAGGATGACTTCTGCCAAGTTCATCATCCAGGGCTGCCCAAAATGCATAATTTTTGTTAGCCATTCAGCCAGTAGCCAGTTGGTTTTCCCCTGACAAGAATGGAAGCGCTGGCTGGCATCTGCCTGCAAGCAGGTTACGTGCCCTCAGGTGAGCTGAAGGTGGAGGAGGCCATTGGATGTGGAGGCTGATGTAGCTCTCAGCCAAGGTCAGCTGGGGAGAAATCCAACTGTCCCGAGCGGTATTTCTGCACTGGGCAGCCAAAGGGAGCTGTAACCTGTTCTCGAGGACTCGGCAAAGCTCGCCTCGGGGTATGAAGCAGAAGAGCAAAGAAAGTGCAGGCGTAAGTATTTCATTTGCCTGATTCTGTCTCCGTGGTTGCTCCAGGTAAGCCAACACCTTTTGGAAGGTGAGCATACCTCCTAGGGCTCTGCAGCACTGTCTGCGGCTCCCCTTATTATTTTCTTTCTGTGGGAAGTTACAGGTGACATTTAATATCTAGCAGGGAATAAAGGTGCTTCTTTCCCCTTTGGGCAGCTGGACTCTGGTGCAGATCAAATAGGGAGAAAAAAACCCACCCTCCATCTGCTTTTTCCAGAAGTGCCTTCAAACTTGACGCAGCTGTTCTCATGCTGCCTGCTCAAAGCAGCACAATACCAACAGAAATACACCCTTGTTTTAATCTGATTTAAAGTAAAAAAACCCCAACAAACCACCACTCTTTGTTTTGCCTTTTAAATTAGATTATTTTCCTTAGATTTAAGAGGGTCTCCTGCACTTTGATCACTGGGTTGACAATAAAAGCCCTGGCTGTGGACGCTCGCTAGCCATCCTTGCTCAGTCACCTCTCTTTTCACACTGTTGCTTTCACAGTGTGGTCGCTGTTGAAAAGGCTGGCTGGGTGCCTTTTTATTTCACTTGATGCCATTTTTACTGTAAGCATGGCTTTGTTAGAGTTGAAGTTTGAAAGCTTGGCCTTTATTTTTTTGTTGTTGTTGTTGCTGTTCCCCAACAGTGGGAACTACTGAGTGAGTATTCTCCAACTTCAAAGCTTGTCAGTAGCTTTACCTTTTGGATAAAAATAATAGTGGCTTTCTGGTGATGGTGTGCACTGGCAGTGCCTCGATGAGCTGCAGGTTATAAACTCAGAGTCTGGAGCATTAAATATGTATAGTGAGCTCTGCTTTAACGAACTTCCATCTGCCAAACATTTCTTTTGTTGAACTGAATAAGTGTCATTCCAGCAGCAGTTCCTTGCAGGCTAATTAGTTTTACTTAGCATTAAATTTTATCGACCTTTTTGGAAACCAGTTAAAAAAGTGGGGGGGAAAACAAGTTTTAAATTGGCCACCTGCTGCTTATAAATTTTTATATTATCCTACTTATCTACACGGTCTTTTAGAATTACATATTCCTCCTAAACTACACACAGACGCTTCACAAGGATTTTTTCTGTGAAACATCCTCTGTTTCCATTAGATTCTGTGCTGTAATTTTAAGACCCAGGGAAAAAGGCATCTTGATGCATATTTATATGGGAGCAGAGGGCTGAAGAGTTGAGTTAGTTCTAGTCTTTCTCCAGGGAATAAAAGTTTAGTTCAGACACTCTGGCACCTCCTGCCAGCCAATTACTGACTGGGAATTGGCATCGACTTCAGAGAGGCGCTGCTCTGCCCTCGCTTATCAATCAGCCGAGAAAGGGGAAGGTAATTAGACAATGTGTTTTGACAACACCGGTGTGAAATGTTATAAAGTTAGTCTTTTAAAATCACCTCTAACTGCATGCTTATTGAATTAAACTTCCCCAATTAGTGAGGACCCATGCAAATGTTTCCTCAAGTGCTGCTTTCCAGAGCTGGTGGTTAGGCTATCTCGCAGCCCGTAGCTAGAGCAGCCTTCGCTGGCAGCCTGAACCTGGTGGTTTGAAATGTGGAGCAATGACTAAACTGCAGCCTTCGAGTGAAGGTCTCCATGGACTCCCATCTACCCAGTGTAACCAGAGTCCATGCTGATAGCGCGTGCAGAATGCAAGGCATGTTTTCCTAGTGATAGCAGAGGACCTCCTACTTCCGAAAAGCCATCTCAGATGTCCTTTAGAGATCTTAGCGTTCCCTTACAAATGAGTTTTGGGGCTATTACACTCTGAAAAAACTTACATTGCTTTTAATAGCAGTGCTTTTACTTAGGTCCAGAAGCTATAAACTGTAGTGATTATACCAGCAGACTGCCTGGTAGTCTCAGCAACCATGCAGCCTCCAAATAATGAAGACATGTGCTGGTGATGTAGGGTGCCCTGCTCTGCACCAGGTGTTGGGGCGTGGATGGCTGTGTTGTGCATATCCTGCACTTACAAACTCACCAATGCTGAGTAAGTTTGGAGAAGCTGAGTTCTTTGAAATGGTGCTCTGCCCAGGAATGCAGTGGGTGATGGTCTGTAGCAAGCAATGAGACCTTCAGTTTGTGCCTCTGGCAGGAACTGATTACACGGTGGGGGAGTGGTGCTTTACATCTGGTTTGCCAGTTCTTTCCTGGATTCCAGCAGAGTCTTGGAGCACCAAGGGAGGAAAGAGCAAGTTCCCAAAGGAAGGGTGAAAGTCTAGGGCATCCAGGGCCATTCCTGTTCTATTGCACTGTATTTACCCAAGCTTTGGCATTCATCGGTTCCCAGGAGAGGATGGGAAATGCTCCTTTTTCCCAACAAATTCAAAAAAATCCAACCTTTTTTACTGGTTTGTTTAACTGGGTAAAGAAGCCATTTTGTGATGTTCTTGCTGTAGCTTGATCATCGGTTGGGAGCTTTCCTTTCCTGCCACACTATCAAAAAAAGCTGCAGCTCTTTCGAGTCTTTCCGCAGGAGAAGGAAAAAAGAAGGAGAAGGAGCAGAAGAGTGGGTCAGGCTGATGGCTGCACTTTCCCAGGCCAGTGTCCTTTGTGCTGAGGTGGCTTCCATAGGGTTCTCAAGTGGAACAGAAGGTTTTGCATGACCACTGTGCACTGCTGTAAAAGTGAGGAGCATACAGGAGCAGCCCTGGTCTCGTGGTGCCTGGATAACTGCAGCTAAATGAGCTTTCTGCTCCCATGAGTTGGGAACCTGCTCAGAATTCCCATCAGCCGTTTTATGCCTTTTTCCTCAAAGGCGTTGCAGCAGCGAGACTCCTTGCTAATCCCTGAACGCTGCTAGGGTGGATGCTGAAATCCAGCTATCCATGAGCTCTACCACAAGTGTTTCTGGTATGGAAACACCATTTATCCTTTAAAAACATGTCACAGTGGAATGTGTTATTAATCTGGGAAATGTGGATGTTCAGAAGCTTTTTTCTCTTGGGTTCTCTCGCCTGCTGTCTTCCATTTCATCTCCAAAACTGACTCTTGAGCTAACATCAGCCACTCAGGCATCATGGAGGCATCAAACCTCCTGTAGAAGGAGATTTACCAACACAGGATTCTTTGGCCCAGTTGGATCTGTCAGAAATGGTTCAGGATCTTTGGGACTGATTAGACTTGGAACTCAAAAGCCATGGAGCTGTGGTCCTGAGGCCTTGCTGGGCCTGGAGGGAACCACCTTATTGTAACAGGACTTGAACATGCATGGTAGCAAACTTGTGCCTTTGCACTCGCTGCTGGGGGCTGTGGGGATACTTTGGTTTGGGATGCTGCATTGCACTATGAAAATAAAGGGAAATGCTTTCCCAGTTCTGCTCTTCTAGGGAAGACACTGCGGTAGCTGCAGTGGGGAAGCCCAGGAGTGTGACTGCTGAGCGCCAAGGGCTGGCTCTCTTTAGGCTCATTAAGTTTCTAACGGAGCAGGGCTTGGTGCTGCTGTCATATAAACAACCGCAGGGAGAGTTGGCGTGTGTGAGGTGGCAGGAGAGGGAGAGAACACATCACCCGACACGTTGCGACTTGTCAGGCGTGAGAGAGATTTCCCTCCTCGGGAATCGCTGGTGCTGCCTCCTCATGAGGTGGATGATGCTGGTCATGGGCTTGGAGTCTGAGGCAAGCAGACTCCCTTGGCCAGAAGTGCTCCTCTGGGCTACAAGGGGGAGTGAGGAAATATCACCTGGATCCTGGAAGCTCCCCAGGGAGTAACAAGGACCAGCTCTGCCACATCTTCCCCTGTGATGGAGCATGACTGGGGCCCATTTCTGGACTACACAAGCTCCAGGTGCTGGGATGAAACATGCCATTTTGGACCTCAGTGCCAATATTTCAAGAAAAATTGTCTTCTATTTTGATGACAACAAAATTCTTCTTCTACAATGTTGTTTTTTAATCCAGGCCACTGATTTGCAGAGCTGGAGGTCCTGGTGGCAGCAAACACTTTGTCATTCCAGAATGGGAGCCACCTAGTAGCTCACACATGTTACACCCTCTCCAGTGGCTGCATCCCTGGATGAAGGGGATGGTTCTTTGGGTTGCTCCTGGCTCGGATGGGTCAGCCCTGCCTGGGCCAGCTGTCAGTCCCTCTGCTTGTCACGGAAAGCGAGTCATAGTGTCTGCAGATGTCCCCAGGGATGCTGCAGCCCAGCACCATCCAGCGTGGAAAAGAAGGCAACAGCAGTGAGCACTGAAACTGAGATTTGCCAGCAGCGTTGGCTGGGTCTTGTTCTCAGCGAACAAAACAAGTGGTGCTTTAACTGAGAGCTCTGCAACTCAACCTTGGTGTCATAGAAAATGCCTTCAGCTTCTCGGTGCCATCAGTAGGATACTTACTGCTTCTATTTTTCTGTCCCTGCCTTCTGCTTAGTGGCTGGCAGAGAGAGAAAATTAATATGATTTGCATGCTTTTGTCAGGTTTTGAGGCAAAGTGTTATTCTAGTCTTCTACATTGCTCTTTTGACTGGTCCGAGGTAAATTCAGGCAATCTCTAATCCTCCTTTAGAGATGTCAGGCTCAGTGTCTGCTTCTGATGTTGCATTTGTTCTTTTGCTGTGAATTATCTTGTGTCTTCACATTTAATTTTATCTCTGGGTCTATAGAGTGTATGTTTCTCTCATGTTGGCATTGAAATATTTGAATGTAGGTTTTTATACTGTTGAATTTTCCATATATTTTTCCTCCAAATTATTTTTTTCTCTCTGCTGTGTCATTTTGTTTTTCCTACTATTTTAACAAAATAATGCAGAAGAGATAAAAATGAGGGGGAAAATACAGTGGCTGATAGGTTCATACTCCACTGCACAAACTTCTTATCCCACAACTCAGGAGTTTAGGGACAAGGTAACAGCATCAGGAACCAAGAATGCCCTTGAACTCCCATAAATATTCATTTGTTCACCCAGAGCAAGCAGGAAAGTGGTATCTCTGCACTCATAAGGTTGCTGTATTGATAAAGCAAACAGGGCTTTGTTGCACAGCTCTAAAAAGCCAAGATGCAATCCTGCAGGTCCTCTGGTAAGAGAGGATGCTTTGTGGGAGTGATGGCCTTTTGTGGGTGGGCTGAGTTGTTGCAGAAGGTGGAGGGAGATCTTGGAGGTGCCTTGATTTCATCTCCTTTCTGTGGCTATGGGATAGATTTGCATATTGACCAGCATGTGCTGATCAGCTGGAGTAAGCTGAATAAGCAATCTGAACAGGTTGCCCAGGGAAGTTGTGGATGCCCCCTACATGGAGGTGTTCAAGGCCAGGTTGGATGGGGGTCTTGAGCAGCCCAGTCTGGTGGGAGGTGTCTGTGCCCATGGCAGACAGGATAGAACTGGATGGGCTCTGAGGTCCTTTCCAACCCAATTCTGTGATTCTAAGTGTCCATAAGAGTCCTCCTTTCTATGAAAGGCAAAACATCACTGCTACAAGCATGACTTTTGAGGTTTGTCTGTACACCCTTTGAGACTTGGATGTTCCTGTTGACTATGTATACAGAAGGAAACCAAGCTCATCATCTCAAAGCAGAGTTAGGTGCCCAAAGAGATGCTTGAATTGTGGCTTCAGAACACCTTTCCCTTATGTGGAGTGGTGTGTAGAGCTGGTGCTGGCCAGGGAGCTCACGGTAGCTTCCAGCACGCCAGTCCTAGGCTGCACCTCTGCATCTGTCGTCCCTCAAGTCCCCACCGGAACCACTGGCATTTCCAGTTATCAAAGCCTCCAAAATAAATGTTTGATTTTCCTGTGCCTCTCGCTAACCCCTGCTGTGTTTTTCCCCCAGCGTACATACCGAATGCCAAAGGATATCCACGTTGAACCAGAGAAGTTTGCTGCAGAACTGATCAATCGTTTGGAGGAAGTACAAAAGGAACGTGAAGCAGAGGAGAAACTAGAGGAGCGCCTTAAACGCGTTCGAGCGGTCAGTAACCTCCTTGCCTCCTCTGCCAGCCTGGGAGTCTGTCTGTGTACTGTACACCACAGGGAGCTTCCAGCTGCTCTGGAAGCAACCTGAGTGACTGCTTCCCTGCTCCAACACCACGGTCATCTCTTGCACAGTGGCTCCTGCAGGTTCCCATTGCCTCAGAAGCTTCCATGGTGCTGTTCCCGTGTCCGTGCAGGGCTCTGTGAGCTCCAGCACTCCCTCCCTGCTGTAAGATAGCAGCTATGGCACAGCAGTGCCTGCTCATATCATCAGATGGGGGCTTCCCATCATCTTCTCTGGTACCCTTGCTCTCCTGTCCATTGCAGACCTTGTGAGCAATCCCTTCCATGCGAGCATGGGAACAGTGTGAGAGAGCTTCACCTTGCCCTGTGGGGTTTTGTGTGATCCTTGTTTCCCCCACAAACCAGATGTCAGGTGATGTTATGCTTGGAGGTGTTTGTGTGTGTTATCAGACTGTTCCTGCCAAAACCAGAAGGGTTCTGCCCGTCAGTGCCTGGCACATCCTTAGAAAATTTGGAACTATTCAAGTATAGCATCTAAACATCCTCTCCTGGGCAGAGATGTGCTCTGACACTACATGGGTGGCTGAGGAACCCCAGCCAGCGGCACTGCAAGCTGTGAGCCCTGATATTGCTGGGGCCCTTCAGAGCTCAAGGTCTTGGTAGATGAACTAAGGGAAGTGTGCAAGGCTTTTAGCTCCCAGCAAGCTCCCTGCACGTCTGCATCCAGCATCCAGCCAGGAAAGACCAGCGAGGTGCTTGTTTGTGTTTAGATTCTTGTTCTTCTGGAACTGGTCCATTTTCCTTTCTGGTACCTACTGCTTCCTAGACAAAGCCAATATAAGCAGCAGTATTTTCTGCTAACAGAGTCATAGAGCACCCTTCCTCTTCCTCCTCTTCCCTCTCCTCCCATGGCTCTGTTGCAGTCCTTACCTGTACCAGGCTACATTATCCCAGCCCTCTGCCTCCTTGAAGAAGCTGCCAGTAGCTATACCATAAAATCAGCAAATACCTATGTGCCAGAGAATAAATTTAAGACTATTTAAACACATTTTTATGTGACTTAATCTATTTTTAAGCCCAGGACTCCCACTAATGCTATATATTAAACTTCTTTGCTGTCTCCAGGATGTATTTCATTGACTGGCTGGCATCTGGCATTAGCCATTCAGGAAAAACTCAGAGTAAGCGATTGTAGCTTTTTTAGGTCAGCATTTAAGGCGCAGGAGCTGCTGGTATCAGCAGGAGGAGGGCTTGAATCCTGAGACATCACAGGGTTTTTTTTCTATGACCTGAACACCAGGACTATGGGGTAACCTCCCACCATGTCTGCATGGCTCACTGCACAGTGGCACAGACAAAACCATGAGCGTCGGTCACACTACACAGTTATCAGCTTGGCAGAGGAGCTGCAGATATTTTGCAAAAGCTAGGAAAAAAGAATGTTTCTCCCCCATACTGAGCTGCCTGTGGGTTCCCTTTCAGAGCCACATCATGCAGTAACATCGAGAAGGGGCATCTGATTGAGAGCCAAACACCTTTTACTGAAAAGACTCTAAGATTTCTGGGTTTTGAAAAGAACAAACTCGGAATTCATTAATTATTTTGAGCAACGTGGAAGAGGATTAGAGGTTATACACATTCCCTTATTGCTTTTTGAGCTGCTTCACATTCGTGCCCATGCATGGAAGCTGCAGTGTTGTACCATTCGGATCAGAATTGTGTCATACAGATCACTATTGTAACAAACAGATCACTCTGTCCTTGTCTGAGCTGAGCAACTTGAAAATAAGCCAGGAGGAGCAATGCCAGCACTGAGAGTCTCACTATTTGAATATAAAACATTACCTAACTAGAGAGGGAGATGGTTTGCATGATGGTCAAAAATTCACTCATGATTAGGTGAGGTCTTGTGCCCTCCCAGCCAGAGGCAGCCTGGTGGGTGGGACTGGGAAGAGGTGGAGGAGGAGGTTTGCAGCAAGGTATCGCTTGCCCGTGGCTCATCAGTGCAGATCTCAGCCTCCTAATTCAAAGGGAAGGGCACCCCCAACCTTGCTGGAGAGCAAAAAATAGCTCTGCAGCCGGTCAGCAAAGCTGAAGCCTGCATCGCTCCCAACTGCCGCTGCCTTTGGGAGCAGATGAAAGAGGCTTCTGACGATCTTATGTAAACAAAGCACCATCTAGTGGTTAATGCACCCAGGGCTTCCCCGCCCAGCTAGAGGCTGCGCGTCCCACCAGGCTTTGCCCAACAAGATGCCGAAACACGGCTCCAAAGCCCATGGCACCCCTGTGTCCAGGAAAGCTGAGCCCACGCATGAGGCTGCTCCTCAGACCTGCAGGTTTCTTTGGTGTAAAACACAATAATTACTGCCTCTTGCCTGTGGATCCTTGGTCGTCTCATTGTCTTGTCTTTCCTTTACCTGTGCAAGCGGTGGGCAGGGCAAGGGTGCTGGTGGGCAGAGGGGTGCACGTGAGGCTTGGGCAGCTGGATTTGGGCAGGTTTGGGTGGGAAGGAAGGCTGTTGCTGTGTTGCCAGGCAGAGACTGCCATCAGGGAATTTGAGCAAGGAGCACCTTGTAATGCCAAGACTTGGCTCTGCCATACCCAAACCTTGCATAACAATCCCAGCTTGGGCTGCCCTGACCTCATACCCTACGTTTTTTCCACTGCAGGCCAAGCACAGTGAAAAGATTTAGCAGAAATGGTTTCTGCAACCTTGACTCAAACCTTTGGCCTCTGCCCTGCTCAAGGAGAGAGGGCAGCTTGATACAGGCACCCCAGTTCCTTAGTTAACTGCTGTTTTCTCACCACTGGGGCTTTCCTACTCTTTGCAAGGATGAGAATAGTGGTAGAGGGAAGCCAGCTGCCCCAGGGCTTGCCTGCACGCCACCAACCCCAGCAGCTTTGTTCCTGCCCAAGAACCTGCTTTGGGTCCAGATCTCCTGCTTAGTGACTCAGGTGTGCTGAGCCAAGGCAAACTGAGAGCGCGCCAGTGCATCTCTCTCTTTCCCTTCGCCCACCCTGATCTTAGTCTTGGAGCAAAGCAAAGTACCAGGTTGCAGTTATTGGCAAAATGGAATTCCAGGCAGCCAGAGGATTGCCCAAATCCACCTATTTGGCTGAACCACCCCAGTCATCATGCTCATGCCATCCTGCTCCAGTGTGACAGCACTGCCGGAGCTCTGGCCTCAGCAGAAAGGACACACTGCCATTCATCAGGGGTCTGCACAGGGTCAGATCTTACCCTGCACATCGCATGATCTTCAAAACTAAGAGTTTTCCAGAAAGTAGGTACCAGCCCTAAAATCCTCCAAAGTGCTGAGCACATCAGTGGGTTATAAACTGCTAATAAATGCTTACCCCAGTGGTAGGGATTTAGTCAGCACATGCTTCATCTTTTCTTGTCGCTGAGCTAGGTGCCCAGGGACGGCGACTGGCAGGCTGCAGCGTTGTGGCTGTGGATGAAAGGTGCCTCTGAACTTCTTCAAAGCAGTTTGTTAGAAAGCAGCGTGTCCCCTCCAGACATGGGCATCGTGTCCCACCCCCAGGCTCACAGCACCCACGCCTTTGGCGCTTTCAAAGCCTGGTGTTGTCCCTGCTTCGGGTTTGAACCCCCAGGTGTGACACTGGGAGGGAGCCTGTTATTTGCTTTCTTGCTGTGTGGTTGGCAGCTGAGACTTTGAAGCTGCTTAGCAAGTGACAGATGATGACATCTGACAGGCAAAGCTGATGGGAGACAGTGTTGTCTAGCAGATGCCTTTATCTGGCAGGGTAGAAATACCCGGCGCTGCAACTGCTTTCTTTATTGTGCCAGAGGAGGAAAAGAGAGCAGGATTAAAGGACTCACTGGAATCCTGCTTATGTAATTAAAAAAAATAGGAATCCTGACTTCCCATAAAGAAACTTCATAAATATCTGAGTTTATGTTGGAGCATAAAACAGTTTGTCAGCATCAAAACTGTGGCTGTCAGCATGGAGGAGTTTTATTCTTCCTGGCAAGGACTTCAGAGTCACTAACAGCCTGTCCTAGGCTCTTGTGAACTACAAGAACAAGCAGTTAGTTCCAACCCGTTTCTTTATCTGCTTGAAGTGTTTCACTCCAGCCTTAGCAGGCCTGAGAGAAATCAGTGTTTGATTTTTGAAACCATTCATGCTGCTGCCGACCTTCAGCTGCTCCCTCCTGTTACAAGCCCGCTGTTGGCTTTGCCTTGTGAAATAATCATTTGGGGGAGAAACCCCCCTGGTCTCGCCCTACTCAAGAAATGTTTTCCCACATAGCCTGGAACGTTGGGCTTTATCTGATAGGCTTTGAAGTGGTGCTTTACCAAAGGCTCATAAAGTGACAGGTACAGTGTTGTCGGTTGTGTTTTCGCTGCTGGTTGTAGAAAACCACTGTCAAAAGATGTAGGGAGGTTTTTAGTAAGGTTCTGCCCACTCAGACATCTGATATTGAGTTGTAACACTTACCAGGAAGCTGCATCTGTAAACCCTGGCTGTGATGTGTGGGTTGCCTCGGTCTCTTTGGGCAATGCCTGCAGACCCTTGCAAAAGGTGGCTCAGAAGAGGGTACAGAGAGATGAGTGGCTCTGCTCGGTGACAGCAAGGCTAGGTTGAGTGCTAGGAATTTTCTGCAGGAGCGTGGCACAGTCTGGGAGAGCTCTCCAGAGGGGAGGTGGATCTGCATCTTGAAGGTTTGGCAGGGGGTTGGCAGCAGTCCTGCTGCAAGCAGGACATGGGACGAGGGACCCCTTCTGCCACCCCACTGTCATTCGCTGATTGTCCTCTCGTTTCTTGCAGGAAGAAGAAGGTGAGGATGCAGATATCTCTTCTGGTCCCTCCGTCATTAGCCACAAGATGCCTTCCGCCCAAGCCTTTCATCACTTTGCTCCTCGTTACGCTGAGATGGGCTGCGCTGGGATGCAGATGAGAGATGCCCATGAAGAAAACCCAGAAAGTATCCTCGATGAACACGTACAGCGTGTGATGAAAACACCAGGCTGCCAGTCTCCAGGACCTGGCCGCCACTCTCCTAAGCCACGGTCCCCGGAAAGTGGCCATTTAGGAAAGCTGTCAGGGACACTAGGAACAATTCCTCCAGGGCATGGCAAGCACGCAACAAAATCAGGAATGAAACTGGATGCAGCTAACTTATACCACCATAAACACATCTACCACCACATCCATCACCACAGCGTGATGAAACCAAAAGAGCAGATCGAGGCCGAGGCCACGCAGCGAGTGCAGAACAGCTTTGCTTGGAACGTAGATTCACATAACTATGCAACAAAGTCACGGAACTACGCTGAGAACTTGGGCATGCCACCTGTCCCTATGGACTCTTTAGGCTACAGGTGAGTCAAGGAACAGCCAACAGCAGTCCCAGAGCTGTGGCTTCTCTAGGAATCTCTTTCCTAAATGGGCTGTAAACACTGGTGAAATAGGGTGGCTGAGCCATGTCTGCTGGTGAAAGCCTATTCTGGGCCATGGTTTGAAGGGCTCCTGCTATTCTTCCCCTTCCAAAAAGCATAAGCACCCTGATAAGCCCTGTCAACCCCTTATCACCTCTGTGGCTGGTGCTGAAAGACACCCTCTAACCAAGACTTACAGTGGCCTTGGTTATAAAGTAGTTCTTCTGCTTCTTGAGGCAGCAGAGGTGCTTGGAAATGGCAGGTGCTGGTCTGCTTTCCCATGCATCGGGAGTTGTTGAGTAAAGGGCTGTGTCTTAGGGTCTGGGTAACAGAAACCAGTCTCCTGAGGTGTTCATAAGAGCACAAAAAGCCCTCCTTGTTGCAAGGCCTAACACGTTCACCAGAAGGACTCATTTCTCTTCCTAACGAAACAATGGATGCTGCAGTGTTGTGTCATCCTGTCCTAAAGGGACATTCTCGGGGACAGGGGACCCTCTGCCCAGGAGAGACATAGCACTGCCTTAACGGGCTTTGTCTGCCTTTTGGCCATTTGAGTTCCTCCATGCTGAGGAGAGAGGGTGAAGCTCCTTCTTTGCTGTAGGCTTTGCTAGTCCTGTTATCAGATGACTGCAGAGGTGAGAGTGGAGCTCAGGGCTGCCCAGGGTAAGGGATGGTGATGGAGCAGCCACAGGGGAGAGCTGTGCTCACCCTGAGCTCAGCTGGCTGTGAGGTTGGGTTGATGCTTTGCAGTGTACCAGGGGTGGGATGTTCGGTGAAGGCAGGTGAGTCTGGAGCAGGCAGGACCAGCCTTCTGGGGTGGCAGGAGGGAGGTGGAGCACAGAGGCAGCTCAAGCTAACTGCTCTGCAGGGAGAGAGAAGCTCTTAAATCTGCCTTGTTTCTGTAGAGAAAGGCTTGTTGCTTCGACAGAGCATCAGCACGGCCATGCTGAGTCAGCCCAGAGCCCCTCCTAGACAGAGGACTTCTCCCTAACACTAACCACAGCACTTATTTAAAGGGATTATAAGAGGGCACATTCTGAGCTGTCCTTCCTTTGGCAAAAACTCCCAGTTCCTGACAGTGCCCAGGTTAGGAGCTTCAGAAGAGAAGAGTTTGCATCCGAATGGTCTTGTTCGGCAGCGAGCAGCCCCTTGCCATGGCTTGTCTGACTCCTTGTTGAACCCCACAGGGCTGCTCTCCCCTTACCCCAGCAGCTCTGGCTGCAGGATGGTTACAACCTGCAGAAAAAGGGAGGGTTGTTTGCACTGAACCTGCTGCTGGAGAATTTTGCTTGGTACCTGCTGGTCCTCATGGGGGGAAGGCAGAGAAGGAGTTGTCAGCTTGTCCTGCCTCCGTAGATCTTCGGCAACCCCTCTCCAGGCTTTTCCCCAAAAACTCAGCAAAGCTATCTGAAGAACCCGTGGTGTTAAGGTTATTTTCCCTGTTTGTCCCCCCTCCTCTGTGGTGTTAATGGTTGTTTTTCCTACATGTGTTAGTGAACACACAGAAGCACAAGTAGGGAGGTCCCATGGAGCAAAGCAGGAGGGTGATTAGGACAGTGGGGGTCCCATGAAATTACAGCTGTGGCCGTGACAGGCCAGCACGGGTGAGTTCTGCATGGCCTGGTGAGCACGGGGCTGCCCGGCTGGGTATGTGGGCAAGGAGCAGTGGGGCTTCTGTAGGAGCCTTCTGTTGCAGGCAGAGCATTGGCTGCTGCCTGGCATCCATCTGGCTGTGGTGTTTGAGGTGGCTGCACTTCCCAGGGCACGAGAGCCCATGGAACGCAGCCCATTCCGTCAGGGTGAGGAGCAAATGCTCAGCGTGGCAGATCAGGAGTTTGGGGTGTCAGTGAACCTGGGTGGTGATGGGAAGAGCTTAGTTTTCGAGCAGTGGTCTGGTGTGGAGACGTATCAAAGGATTGCAGCACCAGGATGAGCCTGAACAAAGTTGAAGCCAAAAAGTCAGGGGTTTAACACAACCCTTCGTTTGGCAGATCTTGCCACGTTGCCGTGGCCAGTTTGCCAGAGGAGAAGCTCCACAGCAGGTGGTTGGATGGAGAAGCCTGCTGTGCCTAGATCTGGCCAGCCTTGCTCTTCACCTCAACTGGGGCACGGTTGGTTTGAGGTGTGGCAGAGTCTGGGGCTGTGGAAGGCAGCCACATCTGCAGTGTCTCAGCAGGGCTGAATGTATCTGGAGATGTCCATGTCCATCCTCAGCCACAGTCTGCAGTGGTTTAGCTCAGGCAAGGTGCTAACGTCTCAAGCTTTGTCCTTGCAGTGGGAAAGCAAGTCTGCTCTCAAAAAGAAATGTCAAGAAGACTGATTCAGGGAAAAGTGATGGTGCCAACTATGAGATGCCAGGATCTCCTGAAGATGTGGAGAGAAACCAGAAGATCCTTCAGTGGATCATAGAAGGAGAGAAGGAGATCAGCAGGCATAAGAAAACAAACCATGGGTAAGGATTGGCAAAGCCAGGGGTCTTCACACTGTTGTATTGCATCCCCTGCCCTGATCCTGAAGACCTTGGGAAGACAAGAATCCACCAGGCACGAGGGTTTAGACCATTTGGAGACTGAGGATTGTTCAGGGGCTGTAAGGGCTGGTTTTTGTGAAGGATGACTTGTGGGGGGTAGGTTGCAGCCCCAGGGGAAATCTCACAAATTGCTGCTGTGGTTTCAAGGTGGGTAATGTGGCACACACTGGGCAGCATTTTTTCTTTAAGCATTTGCTTTCTATAAATGGCTGGTGCTCCTGCAAGGTACTGATGAAAGTGTAGGACCTGCTGCACTGGAACCATTGGTCCTGAGTAAGCAGTTTAGCATAGTTCAGGGTTGCCCAGCTTGGTGGGTGTCAATGAGGGGGATCTGGGGTCTCATTCCCACTGCCACAGCTGCGCTGGTGGCAGAGTGGTGAAACTGCTGGTGGTTTCTTCTCTCTCTTCACTTTAAAGGCCAGGGTGGGTTGCACTGCAGGCAGCTGGGACCGAGTGCCAGAGCCAGGAGCAGTGCAAGGCCATGCGAAGGCAGGCAGCAGGTTCTGCCGCTGGAGCTGGGGAACGATGAGCACATCCGTGCAACATCCCCTTCCCTGGAGACCATAACGGGTTGGGTTGGAAGGGACCTTAAAGGCCATCCAGTTCCACCCCCCTGCCACTGGATCAGGAGGCTCAAAGCCCCATCCAGCCTGGCCTTGAACACCTCCAGGGATGGGGCAGCCACCACTTCTCTGGGCAACCTGGGCCAGGGCCTCTCCACACTCACAGGAAAATATTTCTCCCCAATATCTAATGTAAATCTCCCTTCTTTCAGCTTAAAACCATTCCACCTCATCCTATCGCTGCACTCCCTGATGATGGCCCCTCCCCAGCTTTCTTGTAGCCCCTTTCAGTACTGGGAGGCTGCTGTAAAGTCTCTCCAGAGCCTTCTCTTCTCCAGGCTGAACAACCCCAGCTCTCTCAGCCTGTCTCATGGACAGGCTCTTGGAGAGGCTCTCAGCCTGGGAACATCAGCAGAACATGGAAGGGCAGCTTCTGAGGGAACATCACAAATGGTAGAGCTGCCTTTTGCTGGATTTACCTATTGTGGACTTGATGAGAGCACTTAAACAGATCTATGAGCTTTGTGTCAGGGTTGAGTTGCTCACTGTGCTGTCTCAGGATTTGCTTTCCTAACGTCTGCTCTGAAGGTGGATGGTGCTCTCCTCTCCCTCAGAAGCTGTGCTGTAAGGAGCTTCCCAGTGGTGCCCATGTCCAGCTGCAGGAGCAGCAGGTCCATCTAGGAGTGACTGTGTGCCTGTGCAAAGTGTCTCAGCAGTCTGTGTAAAACCTTTGTGTTGTGTGTAGCTCTTCAGGTGCTAAGAAGCAGCTGTCCCATGATATGGTCCGACCCCTCTCCATCGAGCGACCTGTTGCGGTGCATCCATGGGTCAGCGCTCAGCTCCGGAATGTCGTCCAGCCTTCTCACCCCTTCATCCAAGATCCTACTATGCCGCCCAATCCAGCCCCCAACCCTCTCACCCAGCTGGAAGAAGCTCGCAGGAGGTTGGAGGAGGAGGAAAAAAGGGCTGGAAAACTCCCCTTTAAACAAAGGTATGGCAGTAGGGTCTGATTGGGGGGACGGAGGGAGGGAAGCAGAGACTGCTTGGAAGGTGGGCAGCTGAGCGAGATGTCCAGTGTCCTCTGCTCTGATCTCCAGCTCTGAGCACCAGCTGGGTGGTGGTACATCAAGGGATGTCAGAGAAATCTGCCCAGTCCCTCTGACGTGGTGGGGCAAATGCCAAAACCCACCTTGAGCGCCTGTGCTGGTGGTTTGTGGATGGAGAGGCTGGGAACACTCATGGGAAAGTGAGGAAGGGGCAGCTGAGAGCTTGAGGAGGAGCTGGGCAAGGGGAGTGTATCTAGAATAGCCATGGTACAAGAGAGCTTTCTCCCCTGGTACTCACTGACTCTCAGCTTGTTCACTCCCATGTGGTGATTTCAAAGGTTGGTGCAGTAGCAGAATTCAGCAGGATGCAGCAATATTAAATGCAGAAGAATATGTTCTTGCTCTTTATCTGCATCTCCTGCAGATTTCCAGCAAAGGCTGCTCGTGGTGCCAGTGAGAGCGCTGCCCCGTAGTCCTGATGCAGCAGCACTGGCTCTGCACAGCCCTCTCCAGATCACTGCATCTTTTTGTGGCTCAGCTCAGTGCGTGTTGCATTATCCTGCCTCCTGCATTATCTTTCAGGGAAGATGATTTGCAAAGCACATGGAGCTCTCAGATGCAAAGTGTTTTGGAAGTGCCAGATAATTACTGTTAACAGCTAAAAGCACTTTGTCCATTAAAAGCCTTTCATAGCTTTATAGCTGTCTTCTGAAAACTGGAATCTTTGCAGTCTGACTCTTAGAAATACTCTTTAAAATGTAATTTTAAAAATGAAGCTCTTTTAATTGCCAAGTTGCAATTATTTTTGCTTGCAGTGACCACATAGCAGACTTCTGTGTATTTATGTCAGAGCATTGATGTAAAGCTGGGTAATTAGAGGGCTCTCCCAAGTCAGGTTAAGCCAAGTTTATTTGATCTACCTTGCAGTTGGTGTAATTGGATAGTTTTTATTGGTAGAGTCATTTATAGTCATACTAAATTCGTGCACCTTCCCCAGAAATACCTACATCATAGAACCATGGAATGGTTTAGTTTGGGAGGGACCTCAGAGCCCATCCAGTTCCACCCCCCTGCCATGGGCAGGGACACCTCCCACTGGATCAGGGGGCTCAAAGCCCCATCCAGCCTGGCCTTGAACACCTCCAGGGATGGGGCAACCACTGCTTCTCTGGGCAACCTGAGCCAGGCCCTCCCCACCCTCACAGGAAAACATTTCTTCCTAAATTTCTTTCATCTAAATCTCCCCTTCTGCAGCCTAAAACCGATCCCCCTCATCCTATCCCTGCAATCCCTGATCAAGAGCCCCTCCCCAGCTTTTCTGGAGCCTCTTTCAGTACTGGGAGGATGTAGATACACACTTTGGAAACACCAACCTGGGCTATATGCATATGCAATTAGTACTCTAATAATAATTATGCATGTATTGTAAGCATAGTTCTTGTTAAAACCCCATGGCCTTGTGGTAGGCACCACACAGACCACTGGGAGAACAGGCTGAGCAGTCCCAGTGCTGGGCTGCTCTGCTTACGCTGCCTTCCCATGAGGTCCAGATCTGCTCTCAGTGATGCAGGGATCCTCTTGTCCTGCCTTATGCATGGAAAACCAGGGAGCTGTGTTCACTGGGAGAAACATGTGCCTATGTCCAGCAGAACACAAGCACGGATGCAACAATCCCCAGGGGTTTATGGATTTTGAAATTTCTCTGCTAGGTTTTGACAGGGTTGGGTGCTCCAGCTGAAGCACGCCTGAGGTAGCAGCTTTTTAGAGAGCTCCCCTCATGGTTTGCACAGGAGCCTGCCTGAAAAGAGACCCCAAAGCTCTGCTGGGAGGAGCACCCCAAAGCTGGCCAGGGAGTTGAGGGAGGAACAGAGAGTGAGCTCACTTGAAAACATCTTTTATTTCAGTCAGGAGCTTCAGATGTGGTAAAGCCTCACCTCGAATCCTGGGTTCAGTTTTGGACCCCTCACTGCAAGAAAGACCTCAAGGAGCTGGAGCACGTCCAGAGAAGGGAACAGAGCTGGGGAAAGGGCTGGAGCCCGGGGGTTCTGGGATTGCTGAGGGACATGGGACTGTTTACCCTGGAGAAGAGAAGGCCAAGGGGAGATTTCATCTCTGTCTGTAGCTGCCTGAAAGGAGGTTGTAGCGAGGTGGGTGCTGGTCTCTTCTCCCTAGTGACAGGTGATAGGACTGAGGAAATGACCTCAAGTTGTACCAGGGCAGGTTCAGATTAGACATCAGGAAAAATTTCTTTACTGGAGGGGTGGTCAGGCACTGGCAGAGGCTGCCCAGGGAGGTGGTTGAGCCGCCATCCCTGGGGGGATTCAAAAGACAGGCAGATGAAGTGCTCAGGGATCTGGTTCAGTAGTGGACAGGTACGACTGGACTCAAGCATCTCAAAGGTCTTTTCCAACCAGGCAATTCTATGATTCTGTGAATCAGAATGCTGTGGGAAACTGGAGCCAGTGTCCAGGTTCGTGGAAGGCCACAGGGGAGGTGGAGGTGAGCCTGGAGATGTCCTTGAGGCACCGGCTTGAGCTGGCTGCAGGAGGAGGGTGCACCGTGCCAGCATTGTACAGCCAGGCTGACCTTGCCTCCACGGTTACCTGGCTCCGCAGTGCCCGCTGCTGTGGCACAGCAGCCCCACTCCCACCCCAGCTCTGCCCTGCTGGAGACAAAGAGGCATCCACAGTGCCTGTACTGGGAATCATAAATAGGAGATGGTTGCAAGCAGACAATGCAACATCACGTGTGCGGCACTGCGTGACCTGCATGTCCAGTGTGCCCAGTGCTTGTGTCCCAGTGACCACTGGGTTTCTTGCATTTACGGCCAGGTTTTGAGCCATTTTCTGTAGCTCAGTGTCACAGTTAACTTAGGTTTGCAGCTGGATGAAGTGTAATTACTCCTGCCAGCTCTTCTGAGAGCAGGTTTTTGCAAGCAGCAGGAACATTAGCACGACCTCGGTTTGGAATTAATTGGGTTGGGCCAAGCCTGGGAGAGGAGTGGAGCTGGGACACCTCCTGAGGTAACCTTTGCTGGGTGCATTGCTGGCTTTCCAAAGCTCTCGGGCCCTAGGGCTGAGTTGGAGCACCTCAGCTTGGATTGGTGCTGTAAGCCAGACTTAGATTCCCTGTTACAGCACCACTGGGTTATATGGATGAGAGATCAGGACTGAGATGTGGATGCAATAATTCTGATGGGTGCTGCCTTTTCCTACCTGATCGCATTTTTTTCTCGTGACAAATGCAGCCAAGGGAGGTGACCCAGAAGGGGCAGGGTGGTGGGACCTGGCTGTGTTTCTTGGGTCAGGCTGCTCCCCAGGAGATGGGCGCAGGTGGAAACTTTAATGATGCAGAGCTCAGAGGCGTCTGGTGGCCTCTGTGGGTAATTTATGGTCTCAGGAGACCTCTTGGTGATGACGAAAGCGGAGACAGTCGTGTTGTCTCATTCTCCTGGGAGGAGCTCTTGGAAAATTACATTTTCAGTGATTCTTTATTAATCAGCTCTGCTTCAGCCTGCTGGAGATCAGTGGCTGAGGTTCAGGGTATGTGTGTGTCCTGCTTCCAGACAGTTGGTCCTGCTGCTCAGCCCCATTCAGCCCCAGGAGCTCGGAGGCACCACAACCCTTTACCCTTGTTTGATTTATGGCAAAAGCAGAAGATTCTAAACCATGGGGAATGTTCTTGACTCCAGCACTGTGAAGCAGTGCAGAGCTGCTGCTTTGGGGCATCATTTCAGGCTTCATTTTTAGGCACATCACTGCTCTGGAAAGAGGTGAGCTCTGGAGCTGGGCTGAGTGTGTTCAGCAACAGCCTTTCAGGGATGAATACGTGGCAGGAGGAGGAGGAAGGTTCCCACCCACCAGCACGGCCCCCCTTCTTGCTTCTGCCACCACCAGAGTCCTCTCCTTCTCCCCAGGAGAAGGAGAAGAGCTTTGCTGCCCACACAGGGTGCGTAGCTCTGTCCCCAGGTCCCCAGGCCCCCAGCAGCTCGCTCAGAGTCACAGCTTGTTTCTAGCAGAATTAAGAGAAGCTTAGGGACTTTGAGGCTTTCCAAACCCCTTCAATTAACTTCTGGTTCACAGGGTTCACAGAATTTGCCTGAATTTATGACCCGTTTTTCTTCCTTTAAATGCCTCATTTTTTTTTTCCCAAGGATGACTCAATTCCTTAATGTTTTTCTAGCTAAAGGGCATCCTGTGCTTTGATATGGGCATGGGAGAGGCTCCGAGAGCTCTGCTGGCGCCAGGAGCGGACCCTCACTCTCAGGATGCTGCATCTTCCCCAAAGGTCTCCCAAAGCAGAGCAGGCTTCAGGAAAGTTGTTCAGCTGAACTTTAGACCTCTCGTGCCTTTAGAAAGAGGAGAAAAGCTTGTGCCTGGTCTCAATTTGCAGTGCTGAGGTTTATGTGGGCATGCCATTTAAAAAGGTGCTCTGCCCGCCAGCCAGTGTTTAAAGGTTAAGGTCAGAGTCATTTCCAAAACTCCAATTACCTCATGCACTTGGCAAATTCTGGTTTTTATAGCAACTTTCCAGTCATGTAAATACAAAATCATCTTTTTGATCCAGTGTGCTTTTGAAATATTTTTTTTTAGAGTTGCCAAATTTGTTTTATGTGACTTTGAAAGGGAAGGCTGCTTCTGGCTCAGCCCACACCTGCCAAGCTCCTGGTTTGTGTAGGCTGCCCCAATGTTTGCATAGCATTTATGGCACCACAGATGAAAGGCTCCACAAAAGGGCAAAGTACCCTGGTTTCTGTTATTGCCACCTTTGCCTCTGAAAATGGGGTTTAGGATTGGGCTGATGCTTTCAGTCTAGTGATGGCACCACGGAGCAGAATCCTGGTGTGTGGGCTGGATGCAGAGCCCAGACCAGCATCCTGAGAGCCAGGGAAACCCAGGGCATTTAAAGTCACCGAGGTTCTGGGGATGCCAGCTGCTGTGCCACCCCGCATGGACAAGACAGGCAGCGAAACCTCCAGGGCAGGGATGGGAGCTCCATCCCCCTGACCTCCATCTGCGCTGGGATAGGTGCCCAGGGGAGCCTGGGGAGCAGGAGTGGTCCTGTCTGCGCAGCCCTGAGGACGTGTGTCAGTGCAAAGCCGTGCTGAGCTATTTTGACTGTGGTGGCAATAATCCTGAGCAGTCTGGGAGATGTTTGCATTATCAACCCCAGGTGCGCTTCCAGCCCTGCGTGCGCACCAGGAGCTGGGTCTGCAGCCCTGGGCCTGGGATGCTCCTCCTTGCCCAGAGCTTACCCATGACTCCCTGAGCCAACCGTGCCCTCTCAAAGCCTGGGGATGGCTTTCTTCAGCAAAAGGAGCAGAGACAGAACCTGCACCCTCCTTGTAGCTGTGCTCTTGTCCCATCCAGCCTTTCCGAGTGCCATTTGCCCCTTCAGCAGCCTTGGTGTGTGACTGTATGCCAGGAGGGCTGGTTGTTGGAGCAAAGGATGCTCAGGAATCACATTGCTTTTCCTCCAGCTTGTCTCTTGTCACCTGTGGTGGGACCTGACCCACACCTCTTGGCTGGGGAGCCCAAAACCCAGATCCCGTCTCACCCAGTGATGGTGCTGAGCTCCGTGGGCTGATACTCAACAGGTCATTTGTGTTTTTGCACAGCAGGTTGAAGCCCCAGAAGAGACCAGGCAGTGGCACATCCCAGCCCTGCGAGAACATCGTGGTCGCTTACTACTTCTGCGGAGAGCCGATCCCTTACCGCACCCTCGTCAAAGGGCGTGTGGTGACGCTGGGACAGTTCAAGGAGCTGCTGACCAAGAAAGGGAACTACAGGTAAGGACTGCTTCCCACATGTGGAATGGTGCCAGCAGACTGGCAGCAACTTCTGGCAAGATGCTGCTGCCAGGACGCTCCCACCAAGGTGAAGGAATGTGGTGGAGGTAGGTCAAGGGGGGGCTCCTGAAGCCTTCCAGGAGGGCTCCTGCAGGGCATGTTGTCACGGGGATGTGGCAGCATGGCCAAGGCCCCTTGGCTGTTGAAGGGACGTGTTATAAGGGTGAGGGAGATTGGGTTTTGTAGCAGAAATGCCCTGCATCCCGTTTTGCACCTTCAATAGAAGCTGCTGAGCTGCTGAGGAGCAGCATCAGCTGGTGCTCAGTGATGCTGTGGGGAACCCTCTGATGTCCAGGGCTGTTTCAACTCCTCCCAAAGTCTTCTTCAGTGAGGACAGGGAGGCTGAGTCCTGCTGGAGTCCCAGAGACATGGGGTGTGTAGCTCTCCAAATTCCACCTGACAAGTAGGAGCCGCCATGGGAAAGCCTGCTTAGAAACTCTCCACCAGCATGGGTGCCTCAGCCACGACTTTTGGGAGAGCTTGAAATCAGGGCTGGAGCTCCTGACCTTGCTAGCATGGATCCTGACCACTCTTTGTCTGCCCACTGGGTGAGGGCAGAGGCAGGAGTGTGGCCCCAGTTACCTCTAGGTCTGGGAGACCTTCCCCCCCATGCCCCAGGAGCTGGGAGCCATGGGATGTCTGCACCCACATTTGGGGATCATGGTGCCCCCATGACCATTCACTGTTTTTTTTTATCCCCATGCCCCCGTGTTTCTGTGTTTTCAGGTATTACTTTAAGAAAGTGAGTGACGAGTTCGACTGTGGTGTGGTCTTCGAGGAGGTGCGGGAGGATGACACCATCCTGCCCATCTTTGAAGAGAAGATCATTGGGAAGGTGGAGAAGATCGATTAAGGCTCCAGGGCTGCTGAGGCGTGAGGACAGGACTGTGAAAGATTCTGGGACCGGAGGAGAAGGCCTGGGGCAGATGCTGGCAGTGCTACTGCCACGGGCACCCAGAGAGCCCAGGGCAGAGGGCCTGCTCGGGCACGGTCCTGGGCAAGCTCCGGGTTGCCGGTGGACACCGTTTCACCCCACGAACCTGCCAGTGGGAGCCCGAGCTCCCTCTCCATACCGAATATAAGTGTAATGTAGCATTGTACAGTGCATTAGAAAGTGTAATATGACCTTGTTTACTAAAGCTGCATATTTTTGATATATTGTAATAAAAGGAAAATATTTCCAATGTCACAGTGCTCTTATGTAAATGTGAAACACACAGGTACTGCAGAACTCGCCCAAAGTGTGCAGCCATCCGTCAGATTCCATCTGCTCCCTGCTCTCACAGCACCCTGGCCCGGCCCCCCCCTGCCGTGGGTGGCTTTGGAGCAGCACTGGGGCAGAGCCACTGTCCCTGCTGCTGGTGTGGAAGGGCTGGCCCTGCTCCAGAGGGGCTGTGGTCACACACCACCTCTGCAGAGCGCTGAGCCATTTGGAACGAGTCCATCTCTCTCCTCCCTGGCAGTCTCACCTGCTCCACGTGGGAGGGTGGCTTTTTGCCCTCCTGAGCTTTCTTGCTACCGAGTAAATCCCCGACGGATGGAAGGGCTGGTGCCAGCTCTCGACACTGGGTGCTTCCAGCAGGGTGAGGGCCAGCTGGAAGCCAGGGTGGGAGGCTGGGTGCTGGCATCCCACAGCCCCCGTGCTCTGTCTGCCCCTGGAGAAGGGTTCAGGTCCCAGGAGTGCTGTGGCTCCCGTGTGCCTGGTACAGATGTGCTCAGGCCTCTGGTCAAGGCTCTGCCTTTGGTCAGGGACTCTTTGGAGAAACTTGGAGGAAAGAACTAAATCTCAAGGACCAAAACCTCTCTTTTTGTGAATCCTGCATCTTTGTTGGCTTCTGTGTCTCAGAGAGGTGGTGTGAGGGCACTGCAGCCTGCGCTGAGAGCCAGGTTGTCGGTGCCAGTTTGGAGGTCTCGTGTAGGGCCAGGTCACCCAGCGGGGCAGCCGGCACCCTGGGAACCCTCCTGGGCTTACTCAGCCACAAGAAAGCTGGGGCTGCACCAGTGCTCCCACCATCGTGCCCATCACCAAGCCCGGGCCCTGCCCTGCTCTGGCATGGCTGTAGCTCAGCACCAGCTTCTTTGGAGACGAGTCCTTGCCCGCCCTCAGAAACCGGGGTGTAATATACACCCAACCCAGGGAGCTTCCACAGCGCCACTCTCAGAGCGCTGGAGCTGCCGGGGACCCTGTGGCACCACACCAGGACACGACTCAGCCTGTTGTACATCTCACCAAGTGCCTTCAAACCCTGGTGCTGTGACTTGCCCTGTACACTACATGAAGTCCAGGAAAACCCACAACCATTTCCAGCCCGGGAACAACGTTATGAGATTTTCCCTCCCTGTTTTTTTTTATAAGGTGTGTCTGGTGAGGTTGTTAGCATGGCTGGGATTCCCGTTTCCCCCTTTTTATCTCAGGGAGAGGGTCCCTGTAAATATGTACAGTGGCCACACAACATCACCTCTGCATTCTCCTGTGCTCACTTGTACGTTCATCTTTTCAAAGGTACTTGGATAAAATGAAATAAAACCCCACATCCCATCACCTGATGGTTCCTTCCTTCCCCACGGTGCAGGCACGGGGCGTGCAGTGGCCAGAGGATGGGGCAAGGCAGGCAAAAGGCCTGGATGCACAGTGGGGATGAGGTGGCTCTGGGCTCCTTGGAGGAGTGGTCGGGCAAATCCCAGCCCCAGGGGTCTGATGTGTTGCCCCTGGAAGAATCACACAGGGTGTGGGAGCAGCAGGTCCAGGGCAGAAGGGACAGTGGTGGGATGTAAAATGGATGCTGGGTGTTCCCAGAGGCTGAAGCCAGGCTTGAGGAGCTCTGGAGCCTGGGTTAGGTGCTGCTTGGCTGTGACAGCAGCTCCTGGGAGTGGGATGTGGTTGTGGAGCCACAAAGGAGAGACGCCGGCTGGTCCCCCGTCACCTGCAGCCCAGCAGTGGAGCACAAGGGCCAGCATGGAGAGCACCAGGCTGCCCCCAGGGCCTTGGTCACCCTGTGTCATCACAGGCTGCCAGCATGAGTGTCACATGGAGCTGTACTGGCTCAGCACCCCTGGAGAGGGAGGGGACACCCTCCTCCATGGAAGCCAAGGCCAAACTGCCCTATGGCTGCAGGGGCCTGCCCGTTGCTGGCCTTGCTGTGTCCCCAGGACCTATGGATCTTCCGTGGAGTCGCAGACACGGACGAGAGCCTGCATGGTTTCCAGGTGGTTTATAGGGCACACCCGAGTGGGACAGATCTCACAGCTCATCCCGGGATTCCACTGTCCCAAGCGGACTCGGCTCCTCCTTGTCCGTGCTGTTCCCAGGGGTCTCGGGCACCTGGAGAAGGCAGTGGTGAGGCATGGACAGACACAACCCTCCTGCCTGTCCACACCTCCATCTCCATCCCGTACGATCCATCCCCCTGCCCAGCAGAGGCTGGGGACCATCCTGGAGGGGGTGGGGGTCCCTGGCCCCTGAAGGGGCCTCACTCACCTCAGGTGGCTCCTCAGGCAATGTCCCTCCGTTTTCCAGGAATTTGGAGAAGGTTTCCACATCTCGGGCACTCTTGTACTCAACCATCTGGAGCCACAAGATGAAAGGGAGACAAGGGGTGACCTGGGTGCTGGCAGAGCCGAGGTGCCCCTGCGAGTGCTCCCACCTACCTTCCTGCCTGGCCCCGCGGGGAAGTAGTGCAGGGTGGGGAAGCCGTGGACAGTAATGTTCTCCAGCTCGTTGGCTGTGGCGTCCAACTCGGCGATGATGATGTCCTCGTGGTCCTTGTAGCGCTCACCCAGCTCCTCCCAGGCGGCCGCCATCTCCTGGCAGTGGGAGCACCACGGCGCGTCTGCGGGATGGGCACAGTGCCAGGGGACGAGCCGGGGCACCGGGGTCAGGGTGCAGCATCCCCTGGGTGAGGGGACAGTGATGGGGCTGGGGCATGTTGGTGGCAGGGGCTGAGCCCCATGGCAGAGCTCAGGGACAGCCATGGGCAGCACCAGCACTCACAGAACTTGACGAAGACGTTCTTGGTCTCATCAAACGCCACCTGCTCGAAGGTCTTCCCCACCAGGACTTTAACGGGGCGTGTGTCCCAGTCCTCGGGGGGCTCCGCGCTCAGCAGGCGAGGCTGTGGGGACAGCCAGGATGGCCACAGCCCAGGATGAGCTGTGCCAAGGTCCTGTGTGGGACAGGGCCCCCAGCGTGCAGCCAGTGGTGCTCCTGTGCCAGCTTTTGGACCTCTCCCCCCTGCTGCCATCCTAACTCCACGTGTCTGCACACTGGTGGTCGCCTGCCTCCTTTCCCATAACAACCCCCCAAATCCTCAGGCCTGGCAGCACAATCAGCAGCGAGCAGGTGGCTGGTGTTCTCCACACAACTGCCATCATTAGGCTTCAGCGTTAACAGCCCACTGCTCACCACCGGGAAGCATCCTTGGTGCTACCTGTCATGGTGCTGCATCCCTCACCTTCACCTTGCCGTCCAGCACTGCCTGGATGAAGTTGTGTATGGCTGTGTCCGAGAAGTCATCCTGGTCCATCTGGTACTTGCGGTTGTTCTCCATCTTGACTAGGCGCAGGGTGGGGGCATCGGCAGGGGTCAGGCCGAAGAAGGACAGGACAGCAGCGCCAAATCCGGTCACATCCACCACCACGAAGAGCACCTGTGTCGGGGGACGAGTGGCACCGAGGCTGGGGTGCCCTGCGGCCCTTACCCCATGTTCCCACCATGGGACCTCCTCACCTTGCCCCGGAAGGCATCGGCAGCCGCCCTGAAACCGTCCTGCAGCGCCAGCTGTGCCGATGATGACTTGTTGAGGAAGAGCAGCATGTGGTGGGGAATCTTAGCACCAAAGATCTGGTCAAAGGTCTGAGGGAGGAAGAGGAGGAGGGTGAGGGCAGGGGGCCGTGGCCTTTGTGGGATGAGGACAGGGATGGGATGGACTCTACCTCATTGGTGAACTCCATCACCAGCTCCAGGCTGTGGATACGGAGCAGCCGGGTGAGCTCAGCTGCATCCAGCCCCCGCGCCGGGTCCACAGGGAAATCTGTCCGTCCCTCATCAAACTGCCGGGACAGGGGCTGGTGAGGCCTGAGCGGGGACCAGGATGTCCCTATCACCCCCGGGCCCCTCCTCACCTTCTTGAAGAGGACAACAGTGTCGGTCGACAGCTCGTAGGCTTGGAAGAGCTCGGCTGCCTCAGTCACACCAAAGGGCATATCCACCACCTCGCTGGCCACCTCGTAAAACACCTGGGCCACCTCAGACCCCAGGTCCTGCACAGCCATCCCATGAGTAAGCATGACCATGGTCCCCATCCAGCCCCTCCACACACACCCTGCCCCAGCCCACCTTGAAGAAGCCAATGACCACCAGGTCCTGGGAGCTGACAAAGGTGGCGGCGGTGGCGGTGTCCTGCAGCAGCGTGGCGCTGGGGCCGGCCCGGCGCTGCAGCCACCGCACGATGCTCTCGGTGTCCAGGCGTCCTGCCACGTGGAGTAGGACCTGTGCCATCACCCCTGCCGTCCCTCACTGGGCTACCCTCCCTTCCACCCGCCCCATGATATCAGCCCCTGACCACCCACCTGCCATCACCCCAGGCACCATCACCGTGCTGTCACCCGCCCACCACCCTGCTGTAACACCAATCAGGACATCACCAACCCTGTCCCCATCACTCCCAGCCCCCATCACAGCATCCCCCATGGAGGGGGCCGTGGCCATGGTGCGGTGCTGCAGCCCTACCGGTGTAGGCAATGGGGTGGGTGCGGTTCCCATCACGGAAGAGCTTGAGGGTGGGGTAGGAGGTGATGCCAAACTCGTTGGCCAGGGCTGTCTGCGCCGTGGCATCCACTTTGCCCAGCTGTGCGGGGCTGGACTCGTTCCTCAGCGTGGTGGCTGCCTGGGCGAAGGCAGGGGCCAGTCGCTGGCAGTGGTGACACCAGGGTGCATCTGGGGACAGGGGACAGCATAGGCAGTAGCATCAGCCCCAGGACAGCTTCGAGGTGTCCCCAGTCCCCACAGTGGTCTCAGCAGGTGCCCAGGGCATGTTATAGTTTTGTCAGCCTATTGGCTTGTGCAGTCTTGTGCCCCTACCCATGTGCCACCCCGTTATTGTGTCCCTGTCCCCATCCTATGTCCCACACTCCTGTCACATGCTGTGCTTTGTCTTCCTGCCCCATGTCCCCCTCCCCATCCCATGTCCCACACCCATGTTACATACCATGCCTGGTGCCCCGGCCCCATGTCCCTCTCCCCATCCCATGGTCCATACCCCTGTCACATGTCACACCCCTGTGCCCCTGCCCCTCTGACCCACAGCCTTGCCCGTGCCCCATGTCCCTATGCCATGTCCCACACCTCTATCCCCATGCTGTTCTCCCGCACCCCTGCCCGCAGCAGGGCACTTACAGAACTCCACCAGCAGCAGCCGGTGCTCACTCAGGGCACGGGCAAAGTTGTGCTCATGGAGAACAAGGACACCATCCTCCTCCTCGAGCTCGTCTGTGAGCACTTCATCCTCTTCCTCATCCTCCTCCGCCACCACCTCTGCGTCCTCCTCCTCCTCACCCCCGAGCACTGGGCCCAGCCAGGCCAGTGACAGCACCAGCAGCCACACCAGCCCGGCCCCGCAGCCCCGCATGGTGCCAGTGCCAAACCAGTGCCCGGTGGGAGAGGACCCAGATAAGGGCACTGGGGCGGGTGGTGCCAGTCCCCTGGGGCTCGTGGCCCTCCGCTACTGGCTGCTCACGCCGCCGATAAGGCAGCGGAACCAGGTGGCTGTTTTCCAGCCGGCTGTCCCTGCAGCAGGACACGGTGCTGCTGGCAGGATGGGGACAGGGACCATGGGGATCAGTAGAAGCGATGGGGGGGGGGGCACGGACACACCAGTAAGAGACCAGTCTGTAGGGTTTAATGGCAATGGAAGAGCACAGCCGGCGACCGGGCGGGCAGCCGGGCAATGGTGCCACCACGGCAGGGGCCCCCCAGCCCCGGTCCCGGCCATCAGGGACCAGGTGAGTGTCGGTATTTAAAAAAAAAACAGCAATTAAAAATAACTTTGGTTGCAAAGACCACGACCGTGGGGCACCCGCTCGCTAAGGGACCCCCCCACTCCCTTCACACAGGGCGCCGGTGAGGTGTTCCCTGGGATGGAACTGGGCTCAGGGGTGGGGGTCAGTCCTCCCAGGCCTTCTTTATGCAGAGACCCCACTCCCAGGAGAGATGCTCCGTCTTGTCATCGTCGGTGATGAGGGAGCGGACACGGTAGGAGCCCCGTGCCAACCATCCCTGCGGTGCCTCCTCTGCCGGCGTCACCACCTCATACTCCTCAGCCCGCGGCGCGTAGCTGCCCACCATGAAGACATCGCGATCCACTGAGCGAGAAGGGGAGAGTGGGGATGGGTGAGCAGGGAGGGGTTGGCACAGGGCCCCCTGCCACCACCCCCAGCCCCCCGAGCTCTCTCACCTGGACGGCCGCGGCGGTAGGTGAGGTGCAGGCACCGCAGCCCGCAGACGATCTCCCTGTTCACCTGTGGGCAGAGGTGCCACGGGTTCTGCCCCACAGCTTGGTGGCCCTGACCTGGGGAGCCCTGGCCTTGGGGGGGACCTAATGCCCCATCCTGTACAACCCCCCCAGGATCCAGCTCCTCGGGCAGGACTGGGCATTGAGCAGGATTGAGGGTGGCAGGGACACCCCTGGGAAGGGCAAGGATCTCCAAGAACCCTTGGGAAAGGCAGAGACCCACTGTGGCTGGAACCCCTGAGAGGGGCAGGGACCCAGGGTAGCGTGGACACCCAAGAGGGGTAAGGACCCCAGGATGGCAGGGACCCTGGGGTGCCAGTGGTGTTGGAGACAGCAAGGGTTTCCAGCGTGGCAGAGACGCAAGAGGGCAGGGATCTCAAGGCAGTCAGGGACCCTGAGGGTGAAGGGGGGGGGAGGTAGAGACCGCAGGGCAGAAAGGACCCCAGGTGGCAAGGACCCTGGGGTCTCAGCGATGTTGGGGACAGCAAGAGTTCCTAAGGTGGCAGGGACCCAGGAGAGTAGGGACCTCCAGTGTGGGCAAGGAGTTGTGGGGGGTCAGAGACTCCAGGGCATGAGAGACCCCAGGTGGCAGAGACCCTGAGGTAGCAGGGAAGCCATGGATGGCAAGAGGGACCCCGTGGGGCAGGGACCCCTGGGAAAGGGACCCGTGGGGAAAAGGGATCCCTAGGGTGTGAGGGAAGCAGGGCTGTGCCCAGCTGGTGGGCACAGGGCACCATGCACCTGCCTCACCTTGAAGGATACCTTCACCCTATAGTCCACCCCTTCCTTCAGCACGAAGGCCCGGCCCCGCAGCACCTCCAGGTCTCCTGGGTGGGGAGATGGCCCATGAGCCTGGCACCCTTCCTCCTCCTCCTCCCAAGGGCACCCCCACTGCTCACCTGTCAAGTCCATGGTGATGGGCCCTGGTGCCTGCTCGCACATCAGTGTGAGCCTCGTCACCTGCACATTGGGCACGCTGGCATCTAGGGACAAATGCAGGGTGCAGTCCTTACTGCCCACTGCCACCAGCTCCTGGGGGCTGCCCATGGCCCCTGGGGTGGCATGAAGGGGCACAGTGCCCATGGTGGAGGTGTTGGGAGCTAGGAAATGTCGGATAGCCCAGGCAGGGAGCAGAGGACCAGGGGCATCTCAGGCCAGCCCCAACCTTGGCATCAACACCTTTGGGGTAAGACCACTTTTTAAAGGGCCCAGCCACATGTATATCCCAGGCTTGGGAATGGGCCAAGGGTGGTGAGGAGGAGACAGGCAAAGGCATCCCTTGAGGAGGGCACTGGCCAGATTGCACCTCAAGAGCCCAGCCTGCACCCCACCAACATCTTTGACCCCTCCACACACGCCATAGTGCACATCTCATGCACCCCACTGGTTTGTACCCACCTTACAGCTTGCACACACACACACACACAAACAAACACGCACAGAGTTCTCATGCCCCCATCACCAGTGCTGGACCCATGGAGCAGACACCGAGGGCAGCACCAGGTTGGGGTGGCTGCTGCAGGTGTCACGGAGAGCGGGGGGCACCGTCTGGGCACCGACAGCAGCTCCAGGGCCCCTGCGGCTGCTCAATCCATCTCTGTCATCCCAATGAATTCCTTGGTCCCTTGTAACCGTTCCTATGGCAACAGCAGCGGTGATCCCGTAACCAAGGCAACCGGCATCCCCAGGCAGCCCTTACAGTATTGGCAGGGGGATGCCGGGGTCTCCATGCGGGTGGGGGGCATGGGCAGCACCCACGGGCAATGCCAGCCAGGATGCGTCCTCCCAGCTGGGGATGCCCCACAGATGCTGGGGATGCCTGATCTCCCTGCACCCGCTGAGGTTGCATCACCCAGTTGGGGTGCCGGGATGCTGGGGTGCCAGGCAGCTCCCGGCCTTACCCACGGCAGCAGGGATGGCACCCAGCAGCGCCTGCTTGTACTTGCGCAGGCTCTCGTCCCCGGGGTCCAGCTCCTGGATCTCCTGCAGGCTCTTCTTCTCCGGCGTCTTGTACGCCAGGGCCACGTCGGCATCCTCCTCCTCCTCCAGTGACAGCGTCACCCCCTCCTTGTCAGCCATGATGTCTGCGGGGGACAGGCAGTGGCAGTCCCACTACCCTGGGGACACCCCAGGGGACACCCCCCCCACCCCGTGACACACAGACACTGTGGGGCAGAGGGTGGCTAAGATGGGACACGCCACGGGTGGATGGGAGCAATCCCCCATGGGGCAGGCGAGCTGTCGCCCTGCTCAGGGCTGCAGGGACACTGCCAGGCTCTGTGTCCCCAGGGCGCGGTGGCACAGCTGAGACCCAAGGCAGCGCCGCCGGCTGCATTTCCGCACGGTCATGGAGCAGACGAGCTGGTGCCTACGTGGCGCGCACAGTCTGGGGGGTGTTTGCAGCCCACCGTGGCTTGCAGGTGCCTTTCGCACCCCATCACCCAGAGAGGTCCATGTCATCACCCTGCAGCCCCCTCCAACCCTTCTGGACAGCCACCAGCCCCATCTCTCACCCCAAACCCAAAATGCCAGTGGCTGCAGGGAAAAAACCAGCTCCGGTGCAAGTGGTGTCTCCAGGGGGTGCCAGGTTGTAGGGGGCACCCGGGCGGGCAATGTCTCCATGGCCCCCTGCCTACTGCATTGCTACCCCACCATGCACGTTGCCCTTCTGTCTGAGCTCCCCAAGGGCCCTGGAGACCCCATCCCTGAGGACACGCTGGGGACACAGCCTGGGGCAGGGACAACGTTGCTCCACTCCCAGGCCACACGGCCAGCTGCGTGGGGCCCCAGGGCAGTCGCAGTGATCAGGGCACAGAGTGGTCCCCCAGCAAAAGCGCCTGCACCTCGGCTGTCACAGCAGTGTGCGGCGCCGGCCCAGGGATGCACCCACCCAGTGGAATCCCAGTGCATGCTGGGCTGCGAGGTGGCAAGGGGTGGCTGGGTGGTCCCCTGACCCCAAGGATGCTCCAATCCCCAGGGCCCGGGGTGACGCTCCCCAGGGTGATGCTCTCATGCAGGGAAAGTGGAAGTGTCAGCTCGGTGGTCCCCCACCCCCGCGGATGCTCCAGTCCCCCAGGGCCTAGAGTCCTGGGTTGTTCCCTCACCCTTGCAGGCACCCGCTGCTCGGGATGATGTTCCCCTGCTGGGGAGTCAGGGGCGAGGTCAGCTGGGTGGTTCCCCCGTCCCCGGGGATGCTTCATTCCCCCAGCGCACCACCGAAGGCACCTGCTGTTGGGGAGCTGGGGGGAGGTCAGCTGGGTGATCCCCCATCCCCAGGGACGCTCTGGTCCCTCAGGGCCCGAGGTGGTGCTCACCCCACAGACACCTGCTGCCCGGGGGGATGCTCCCCTGCTGAGAACTCGATGGGGAGGGGAGGTCTGCTGGGGTGTCCCCCACCCCGGAGATGCTCCGCTCCCCCAGGGTCTGGAGTGATGCTCCCATACTGGGGAGCCGGAGAGCGGCCAGCCGGGGTGTCCCCCACCCCGGGATGCTCCGCTGTCCCCGGGCGCAGCCCCCCCCACCCGCTCACCTCGGTAGCAGAGCGCCAGCCAGAGCAGCTCGAGCAGCTGCCCGCCGGCCTCGCACACATCCAGCCCGAGCATGGCCGGGCCCTGCACCCCCGGGGCCGGGCGGGGGCGGCTCTGCCGGTGCGGGCGGCTGCTGCGGGGCCCGGTGCTCCCCCCGGTGCGGCTGTTCCCCCGCTGCTCCCCGCTGCGCGGCCCGCGGGGCGGCGGCGGCTCCCGCAGACACGGCGGCTCCGCTGCCGCCCCCGCCCCTCGGCGGCTCCAGCCCCTCCGCTCCTGGGCGGCGAGACTGCAGTGAGCTCATCGCCCGGCCCGCCCTGCCCGCCCTGCATCCCCCCGCCCTGCCCGCACCGGCCTCGGCTACCCGCGCCGCGCACCCTGCAGCCTCCGCACGCACTGCCCGAGCCGCGCATTCTGCATCCCCCGCAGGCACTGCCCGAGCCCCGCATCCTGCATCCCCCCCCGTAGGCACTGCCCGAGCCCCCACCCTGCATCCCCCACATGCACTACCTGTACCCTCAGTGCAATGCCCGCCCCCTGCATCCCTCTGCAAGCAGCCTATCTGTACTCTCAGTGCACTGCCCGCAATCTGCCCGCACCCCGCAAGCATCCTGCCTGTACCCTTAACGCACTGTCAGCACCCTGCATCCCCCCGTGCACACTGCCTGCAATCCGCAGGCACCCTGCCTGTACCCTCAGTGCACTGCCCGCATCCTGCATCCCCCATGTGCTACTCGCACTCTACTTCGCTCCTGCATGAGCTGCCTTCACCTTGCCCACTCTCCTCGCACCCTGTCCTCACACTGCAACCCGCCCATATGTGCTGCCCGCACCCCGAATCCCCCTGCATGAGCTGCCTGCACCCTGCATCTCCCCTGTATGCACTGCCCACACTCTGTTTTCATTTCCCGCACCCGGCATCCCCTCCGCACGTGCTCCCCGCACCCTGCTCACACCCTGCCCGCACTTCCCGCACACCGCATCCCTCCCCTGTATGCATTGCCCGCACTACCAGCACCCTACATCCCGCCTCTATGCACTGCCCACACCCGGCCCACAGCTTGCTGCCCCCCGCATGAGCTGCCCGCACCCTGCCCGCACTTCCCACACATCGCATCCTCCTTGCATGCACTGCCTGCATCCTGACCCTGCACCCCACTCGCGACATTGCCCCGCATGAGCTGTCTGCACCCTGCCCGCACTGCCCGCACCCTGCATCCCCCTGTATGTAGTGCCCGCACCCTGCGTCCCTCCCCGCCCCTTGTCCGCACTTAACCTCGCCCTGCCCACCCTCTGTCTGCACAGCCATTCCCACAGCCACGATATCCCACGCTGCCCCCCACATCCACCACGCTTGCACCGGGTCCACCCCCGTTCCCCCCAGCCCCGGGACCAGCGCTGCGCCCCTCGGGGCGGCTGCCGGGCGGGGCAGGGGGGCGGGGCGGGGGCGCGGCCAGGAGGGGGGCGGGGCGGGCACCCGCCGTGCCATCGGCGGCCCCCGCGGCGGCACCCCCGCCTCCAGATGCCCGGGCTGCGCAAGGTGAGCCCGCGCCGACACCGACACCGGCACGGGCACCGTGGGGACCAGGGATTCAGGGGACCGGGTACCGAGGGTACCGGACGCTGGCACCGTGGGAACCCGGCGCTGGGACGGTGGGGACCTGGCACCGGCACCGTGGGGACCAGGGATGGCGAGGACCGGGCACTGGCACCGCAGGGACCGGGTACCGAGGGTACCGGGCGCAGGGACCATGGGGACAGGGCATCGGCACCGTGGGGACCGGGCAATGAGAGCTGGGACCCTGGGGTCCAGGGACCGAGGGGACCGGGTACGGGCAACGTGAGGACCGAGCGCCGCGGGGACCGAGCGCTGAGACCGAGGGAGTCCAGTATCGAGGGGACCGGGCGGTGGCACCGAGGGGACCGGGCACCGTAGGGACTCGGCAGTGGACCATGGGGATCAGAGATAGCGGGTATTGGGCACGGGCACCGTGGGAACGGGGAACCGGCACCTTGGGGACTGGGCGCTGGGACCATAGGGACCTGGCACTGGCATCATGAGGACCAGGGAAGGCGGGGACCAGGCACCGGCACCGTGGGAACGGAAAAATGACACCGTGCAGACCGAATACCGAGGGAATCAGGCGGTGACACCGTGGGGAACTGGCACCGGCACCATGGGGACCGGGGACTAAGCGCTGGGGCCGAGGAGATCGGGCACAGAGGGGACCGGTCTCTCGCACAAAGGGGACCAGGCACGGGCACCGAGGAGACCCACTGTCGAGGGGACTGGGCGGTGGCACCGTGGGGACTGGGTACGGGCACTGCACTGGGCACCGTGGCCACTGGGGACTGGGCGCCACAGCACGGGCATCAGCACCGCTGGGACCAGGGAGCAGCACCAGACCTTCGAGGCACCGGGCAGCACCCGGAGCTGCGTGCCCAGCCCTGCCACAGCCCCGGTAGAGCTGTTCCCCAAAATGAGGGCTCCCCGGGGATGCCCAGAGGTGGGGGTGCCCACATCTCTAGCATCGCATCCTCATCCAGCTGCTGAATGCCTGGATCCAGCTGTGGGTGCCAGGCTGTCCCCAAAATGGTCAACAGGGTCCGGCTGTGGGGTGCCAGGCTGTCCCAGGAACGGTCACAGGGTACCCAGATCCAGCTGTGAGTGCCAGACTGTCCTGGGCATGGGCACAGGGTCTGGCTGTGGGGTGCTAGGCTGTCCCAGGAGTGGGCACAGGGTACCCCAGATCCAGCTCTGTGTGCTGGGCTGTCCCTGGAATGGAAACGGGGACAGCCTGGGGGGGTGGCAGGCTGTGCCAGGCCCAGTATTCCGGGATGGGGAGCTAAGCATGGCAGGACCTTGCCTGGCAGATGGAGCGGATGATCGTCAGCATGCAGGACCCTGACATGGGCATCAAGATGAGGAACCAGCGCCTGCTCATCACCGTCATCCCCCATGCCATGACTGGTGGGTGCCCATGAAGCATGTGGGTTAGGGGACACGTGTGGGTGCTCCCCAGGTGGCCCTGTCCCCGTCCCCAGCCCCCAGCACCCTTCATACTCGCCTCCCCGCGCCCGCTGCTGCTCAGCGCTGCAGCTGGCATCAATTATGCATCGGCTGAGCGGGGCGGGCAGCCCGGCACGTCCTTGGCAGAGCCCCTGTCACCCTGCGTGACCCCTTGGCATCTGCCGTGCTGGGATGCCCAACAACATCCCTGTGCCATCTGAGGGATCCCACCACACCCTGCTAACGCTGCCTTGGTCCCTAGGGAATGACATCGTGGAGTGGCTCATCCAAAAGTATGGCATCACTGAGGAGGGTGAGTGCCCTGGCATGGGCAGCTGGCACTGTAAGAGGCAAGCGGGTTGCTGAGCCCCCGTGCAGCCTCCTGCTCCTGCTCCCCCAGAGTCGCTGCACCTCGGCAACCTCATCGTGAAGCACGGGTACATCTACCCCCTCAAAGACCCCCGCAGCCTGGTGCTGCGGGCAGACGAGTCGCCCTACCGCTTCCAGGTAGGGCCCTACCAGCTGCGTGGGCGCTGCCGGGGCTCCCTGGCACCCCACGGTGCTGCACCTCAGCCTCCTCCCCCCCACAGACACCCTATTTCTGGACCAGCACCAAGTGGCCGGCCACGGAGCTGGACTACGGTAGGTGCCACCAGCACCAGCATGGGTTGCAGCCCCTTCCCGGCTCCTCCTGAGGTGGCTCCAACTCCTCTTGCAGCCATTTACTTGGCCAAGAAGAACATCCGCAAGCAGGGCAACCTGATTGAGCACGAGAAGGTGAGCGGTGCCCTCCTCCTCCCTGTGATGAGCTGGGCGGGTCTCAGCTCACCCAGGAGCAGGGGATCATCCGTAGGATGGCACCTCTCTGCCTTTGCCGGAGCGGTGATGGAACTCAGAGCCAGGCAAGGGGACGGGTGTCAAGTTGCGCCAGCCTGGGTGACACCACCACTGCCACTTCCCAGGACAACTACAACCTCCTGCACAAGCGGATCAACCACACGTGGGACTTTGTGGTGATGCAGGCGCGGGAGCAGCTCCGGTGAGTGTGGGCACAGCCTGGCACTGCTGCGCCTCAGGGGGCTGCGGGGATGGAGCACCCTTGGGTGCTGGTGCAGGCAGGGTGCCAGCACCTCCTCACTTGGCAGGGCGGCCAAGCAGCGGCGGAAGGGCGATCGCATCGTCATCGACTGCCAGGAGCAGGCGTACTGGCTCGTCAACCGGCCCCCGGTGAGGATGGGGGGGGCAAGGGCTGTCGGGGGGGTGGGCAGACAGGGAGGACTGGGGTGCTGACTGGGGCTGGAGGGCATGGGGTGAGGGTCCCACCAACCCGTGGTGTGATGCTCTCCTTGCAGCCAGGAGCCCCCAATGTGTTGGAGCAGGGGCCCGAGCGCAGGAACTACCACACCACCCGTGTCCAGCTGGTGAGTCGGGGGATCCGGGCACACCCGGCGCTGCTGGTGGGCACAGGGCGCTGTCAGCCACATGTGCCGGGGTGCCCTGGGGGTGCCTGGCTGCCCCCCTAGGCTGTGCCCAGGTGTGACCACAATGTCCATCCTGGGGGTCCACGAGTCCCCAGTACCCCAAATCCCCGTGGGGCATTGCTGGGAGCCCTGGCACTCGGCGCACCCACAGCCACTGCTGTGCCCTCCCCTGTGTCGTGCCCCCCCCAACGCTGCCCCAGACCCCCCCTGCCCCCCTTCACTAACCTCCTGCTTTCTCTTCTCTGCGCTGGGTGCTGTGGCCTCTGCCCACGTAAGTGTCTGTAATGTAGGGCCGGTGCCACGCTGGCACAGGGGGGTGGATGGAAGTTGGGGTTCACACTACGGGCTGATGCCTGGGGTGGGGGTGGGGGATGAGACTGGAGGTCACGGGGATGGGCTGTGGGGCACTGGGGTGGGAGGATGGATGGATGGGTCTTTGCCCAGGGGGGCGAAGGCAGGGCACGATGTCCTGGTCACATCGTGCCTTCACCCAGCCCTGTATGTCTCTTGCAGACCAAGAACATGGATTACTACAAGCGGGAGGTGAGCGGGGTGAGGGTGGGGGTGGCTCTGGGGGACATGGGCTGCCGGGCACCCCTTGACGTCTCCCCCCGCGGCTGGCCCAGATCGAGTACTGCAGGAAGGCCATGGCCAGGACCAGGGTGAAGTCCTCCATCTGCCTCGAGGGGTGAGTGGCTGGTGGCAGAGTCTCTGTCGGGTGACAGTGGCACTGGCTGCTGGCACCGCAGCCCCCACGCTGCTGTCACCCTCACTGGGGAGCGGAGCCGCGGCTCCGTGAGCATCGCAGAGCCCAAGCACGTCCCTTCTGTGTCCCCACGGCATCTGGGGATGGTGGTAGCAGTGGGATGGTGGCCCTGGCCAACTCCAGCCACCGCTCCTGGCAGGTACATCAAGTTCAATGAGCAGTACATGCCCCACGACCCCATCATGTCTGGATGCCTGCCCAGCAACCCCTGGATCACAGATGACACCACATACTGGGCCATGAATGCCCCCACGTAAGTGCCCATGCTGGGCCCCTCCCCATACCCCAGCCCACAGGATGGGGTGCGGGGTCGTGCAGGCAGCCAAGGGCCGCCAGCCCCAGCGCTGGTGTCACCTGCAGGGTGCCGACCCCCACGAAGCTGCGTGTGGAGCGCTGGGGCTTCAACTTCAGCGAGCTCATCAGTGACCCCCTGGGCCGGGCACAGCTCCTCGAATTCCTCAAGAAGGAGTTCAGTGGTGAGCGGCCCCAGCCCCACACCCAGTCCAGCACCTCCAAACCCATCATCCCAACCCAGCACTCCCAGACTCACCACCACATCCATGGACCATCTAATGTACTGTTCCATCTTGGCAACACCAAACCCACTGCCCTATCCTGGCATCTCCTGGCTCCCTGCCCCATCCTGGCAATTCCAAACCCACCGCCACATCCCAGCAGGGTCTAGGACAACTCTCCGTGGGACTGCTCTCCATAGGGACGACTCTGCCTGGGGACAACTCTACACAGGATAACCCTAACTCTAATGGTTCCCCACAGACAGTTATCCCCATGAAACATTGTCCATTCCCATCCCAAGCACCTCTTGACCAACCTATCCTGGCAGGTCCTGTCCCACTGCCATGTCCCACTTAGGATCCACCACCCCACGTGGCACCAACTGGTTCCACCCCAGGGGGTTTGGCCCCCACAGTTGGCTGGGCCGTGGACCCAGCAGTGATGGTCTATGGGCGATGTCACCATCCCCAATGCTGTGTCCTCTTCCCCAGCTGAGAACCTGAGCTTCTGGGAGGCGTGTGAGGAACTGCGTTACGGGGAGCAGTCCCGCATCTCCGAGATCGTGGATTCCATCTACCAGTGAGTGCCAGCAGGCGAAAACAGGGGGAAGGTCTGTGGGCACAGACCATCGGGGTGCTACATCCCACTGCAGGTCTGGGTTCTCACCACCAACTGTAACTCCCTAGGCAGTTCCTGGCTCCTGGGGCCACGCGTTGGGTGAACATCGACAGCAAGACCATGGAGCGGACGCTGGAAGGCATCAAGACGCCCCACCGCTACGTGATGGATGACGCCCAGATGCACATCTACATGCTGATGAAGAAGGTGGGTGAGGGCAGGGCTGGGCTGGGCAGGGCATGGCTGGGCAGCAGCCTGACACTTCCGCTCGCCCAGGACTCCTACCCGCGGTTCCTCAAGTCGGATCTCTACAAGAACCTCCTGGCTGAGGCCATAATCCCTCCAGAGACGAAGAAGCGGTGAGAGCAGGGGCCGGTTCCTTGGGGTGCTGAGGTTGTCCCTGCTGGCGTTGACCCGACTCTGTCCACAGGGTCTTCCCCTTCATGCGCAAGCAGCGCCATTCCAGCCCCAGCCCGGCCCTGCTCCTGCCCGCGGCCAACGCCGAGGAGAGGAGCAAGAGCCCTGCGGCTGCTCCAGTCCCCGAGGAGGAGGAGAGCTGAGCCCCCCCAGCCCAGGACCCCCGGCTTGGCCACAGCCCCCCACCCAGCACGCCCCGGCCCCTTCGCAGGGCCCTGCCGGCAGTAGCACTGATGGAGAGAAGCCATACATCCCCCCCAGTCCCCACTCACATCCCCACACCCTCTTCTCCCTCGGGGTCCCCGCACCCAGCCGGCCTGGTGCAGGGTCACCCCTTCCTCCGGCGCACACGACAATAAAACCCCCATGGGGAAACACCAAGGCGTCTGTGATCTTCGGGGAGCGGGGGACAGGGGTGCACATGGTTCTGGTCACCCCTCCCAGCTGGACTTGTGTCCCCCGACAGCAACCTCTGCATCACAGCAAGGATATAGACCCCAGGTGGGGGGGAAACCAGCCCCCCCGAGAATGTGTGCCCATGGCAGTGCCACCACCCACGGCTCTGCTTGCTCAGAGGGGCAAAAACAGACCCCACTGCTCTGCTGGCACAGCCAAGCAGGCACCGAGGGCACTCAGTCACCCTGCTGGCACAGCCAAGCTGGTTCTGGGGACACTCAGCCACACTGCACCCATTTCAGCCCCCAGGGAGGAGAAAAAAGGCTTTCTAAGCACAGCCAGAGGTGCCTCTGGCCACCAAATCCGGGCTGCGAGGGCTCCCCGGGCTGGCAGTGGCACGCAGAGGGCAGGGCTGGCAGCTGAGCCGCTCTCCCTGCCCACAGCCCGTTAATCAGAGCAGAGGCCGAGGATCTGGCAGCAGGATTATTCTCTTCCCCGGAGCCGAGCACCAGCTGTGGGGGATTAATTCTGGTGGTTATGTAAAGGAGAGGGGGGGCTGGTGCCCGCCAGTGCTGGGCCTCAGCCCCCAGCCCACCCCGTGCACACCCAGGGACCCGCACAGCAGAGCAGGTTGGGGACACCCCCAGCCCACAAAGCCCATGGTCCCAGCCCGCACCGTGGCAAACAAACAGCACGGATGCTTGGGATGCTCTGGACCGCAGCGTCCTTCTGCACTGCAGAGCTTGGGCATGGAGCAGGGGCTGCTTCTCAGGTCAGTGCTGGGGCAGACAGAGGGGCCTTGGGGCAGGGGAAACTGCAGGAGCCCTCAGTCACAGGATGGAGTTGGGACCTCGGCGCTGGCAGCCACCGGGCAGCGACAGATGGTCCCATGGTCCAGGAGACAGCGCCTGCCACGCAGCTCCCTCTGGCTTGATCCAAATCCAAGCCCCAGAGCGAGATTTTCATGCTGATGGACTGCAGTAGGAATCCGGGGTGTAAAACCAGGTCACCGAGCCCCAGGGGCGGGCAGGGATGGGCTGGCCCAGCCTGGTTATTTAACTCCAGCCTCCCTCCACATCCCCCCTTCTCCTGGTCCATCACCTGCCTGCAGCGGGACAAGGCAGTAGGCAGCACCTCAGGGCAGAGCCACAGCCAGCTCAGCCATCAAAGCATCGCCAGGGTACCTGGATCCCTCCCAAAGAAGGGTGATTCTGCCTTTGGGAAGTCACACAAAGGGCTGCCAAAAAATCCCAGTGTATTGCATAACCTCAACTGCAACAAGAAAAACAGGGCACCATTTACAAACAATGCAAAAGAGGATTTATTGAAACCATTCCGGTTTATATCAAGTCCTATAGGGCACAAATTGCAATAAGTTAAAGAGCCAAACCAAACAGTCTTAGTGTTAAAAAACACACTAACACATGACACAGTGATATCTGCCACCATCACCCATCTGAGTTGTTGAATCAAGGCACAAAGTCATTCATTAAATACTGCAAAAAAACAATTACACACAGAATTAAGCCAGAAAAAGGACTTGTGTTGTTAAGAAGGTGCTGGTTTGGCACTGATGCGTTTAATTGAGCTGCCACAGGGAAATCTACGTTTCCAAAGTATCTGGAAACATTAATGGACAACTTAAAGCCAGGAAAGCCCCCCAGAGATGAAAATCCAGCTCTCCTGAAGCAACATTCAGTGTTGCCTATGGGAAAGGTCAGGTCTGGGTAGAGATTGGAGGAGGGAGAGAGCCAAGACATGACTGTGGTGAGAATACAGCCTGGGCACCCTGCTCCCTGCCAGGGGAATTTCAGTGGGATCCAGGCCGTATCCCACCACTTTCACCTCTGCCCCAGCCGGATGAAGGGCAAGGTTGGATCTGGGCCTCACAACCCAGGTTCTGCAGTGCTGGTGCAGCCCTGACCCCTGGGGCTGCTGGGCTTCAGGTCTTTATTGCGCTGAACGAAGAGGCAACCTAAGCTACGGGACACAGCCAGGAGCCTCCCCGCACCCCGACTGCCTCAGAAACAGTTTGGAAAAAGAGGAACAGAGGGGGAAACCCACCATTTCTGAGTCCAGGGTGCTTTGAGGGTCATGGAGTGCTCTCCAGGGAGATTCCCAGCTTCCTGCACAGCCCAGGACTGGGCTGCACTAGCAGTGCTCCTCCTGCACAGCTCCCAGAGGGAGCCGGGACACCCTGAGGGCCCAGCTGGAAGCCGGAGGTAAACAGCCAGGCAGAACACTGCTGCTGCTGCTGATTTTGCTGCAAGGGCAGGAGAGCTGAAGCCGTGGGCACGGGCAGGGCTTTCAGCAGCTGCCTGAGCCTGCAGCTGCCCTGCAGCAGTTTGCCAGAAGAGAAGAACCCTATATGACCTGGCCTAAGCTCCTCATCCTACAGTATTTCTACACACACCCCGACATGGGACTAGGCAAGGGCAGGAGACACTGGCCAATCCCTCTCTGGCACTGCAAACCTTAAGGGAGGTTAATTTTAGGGGATGTTTCTATTTACCTTCCTCTCAGCAGTCAGACAGACACCCAGCAGCTACCAACAGGCCTCGTGTCTCTGCGCTGGTGCAGGGACTGCAGCTGCAGCATTGAGCAGCCGATTCAAACAGTTTTGCAGGCTTTGCACCCTGCTCCTGCAGTCCAGGGCAGAGCAAACACACCAGGCTACAGAAGCCTCCAGGAGAGACATCATCTTCACACAGCAACCCTTGGGCTAGACAGAAAGAGCCCTAAGATCCTCATCCAGCATCACCTCAATTCCAAATGCAAGGAGGCAGCAGAGTTCTCTCTGGAGTGATGCTACAAGGAGAGTTTGCTTTGTTTCCCCACGCAGCTCATACCTTGGAGCCTGCCCACCTCCTGGCAAAGGGACAGTGCTTGGGGAAGGCTCCTCAGCAGCTGAACGAGAATCTGCAGGGCTCCTGGCAGCAAGCCCAGCTCCCAGGCGAGGTTAAAGTGCAATTCTACTCTGAAAATAATGTCCTACATCCCCTGGCAGCTCAAAACCAGCAGGAGAGGCGGTGTCCGTACCGTCAGGGCCCAGCCACTCAGGGTGGCTTTCATGTCACCTGTAATCACACTGGGGACAAGGAGGAACGTTGATGTATAAATCAACACTGCACAACCTGCCTGGAAAAGAAGCAGAGGAGACAGATACAGGTAGGCTTGTGACTGCAGAGCGGGGCACAGGGGGCTGCTCTTAGGAGAAAAGGCCATTTTCTAAGTAGAATGAGACTTTAACCTGTGCTCTGCTGGCCTGGGGACACCTCGCCACATCCTCTGCCACACTTGGGCTCCACCACTACGCACACCCCACGAGTGCCGAAGCGGGGGCTCCCATCCAGGAGAGGGCGACTGCAGATCAGCCCGCAGCCAAGGGCCTCTCCCCAGCAAGGAGAGCTGATTCAGAAAGGAACCCCACCACCACACACCGAAGCTCCACTTCTCAAGCAAGCACCCAAGAAACAATCAACTCCAGCAGCCCCAGCAAGCATGTTTTTCCCTCCAGACAGAGGCTGAGTCAAGCACAGTTCTGCAGGCAGAGAAGGACTGAGGGGGAAGCCCTCTTCCCCGAGCTGACGACACTTCAGTGGTGGCCGAGCACTGAAGTCCCATCAGCTCTGAGGACAGATTCACTGGCAGCTGCCCTCACAGGCTGGGTGCCCCCAGATGCTGAGGGTGCTTCCCCGCCACTCACACTTTGGTTTGCAGATGGAGAAAGGCAGCTTCCCATTTGAATCAGTGATCTGGGTTTACTCCCCTGCAGAGGAGAGGCAGCCTGGAGATGCAGGGCCCAAGGCAGCCTCCCCCCCTCCCTCGGCAAGCTCACGCTCGGCTGTGGAATCGCATCCTGTAGAGGCGGTCCCGGACATACTGCTCAGAGTCCACAGCCACCTCGCTCAGCCAGATCACCCTGCTCTTGGTGACATCCTCCTTCAGCTTACGCTTCATCAGAGACACCGACCCCGGCTCCTCGCTGGCTTGAGGGCCCCTCAAGAGCACGTAGCAGGCATGACGGCTTCGCTCGAACAGCGAGGCTGTAACGCAGAGCAGAGCGAGCAGCCCAGGATAAGATCTCTGTGTTCAGACCCAACAGAGTCCAGGAGGTACCAGAAGGCCAGTGAATGTCCTCCTGCACTTGGAAGGATGGAAGGAGGGCTGGAAGGAGAGGACTTACCATTGAACGCGATTATTTGGTCTGTGCTGTTGCGGAGCTCCAAGAGGACATTAGTGTAGGAAGGGTGGAAAAGATACAGCTTCTGGAGAGGAGCTCTGGATCTCTGCAACCAACAGGGCATAGACCCACACGTTACCCCAGAGACACCACCACCAGGCTTAGCTATTACCCACGCTTGACAGACTACATCCAGTCAGATCCTTGTCTGTGTCTGCCCAACTCAGCCTGTCTGATGCCACCAGTAGCAGTGCTGGGATTTTGCTTACTGCTTGGTGCTCTCCTCCCCACCCCAAGCTTCCTGCAAACAGCAGGCCTGTCTGCTACACACAGGAGACAGATTTTTGCCTTAGGGCTGGTAGAGTTAGCTAGGAAAGCACAGGAAGCTCAGCTGGTGCTCGGGCATCCTCCAAGACAAAACCCATCACTAACGCTGCCAGCCACTGCCCCAGAGGGCTCTGTCAGGCAGCTGAGCTCTGCATCCAGGCTGTCAGCGACTGCCTTGGCGCAGGCAGAGGACGTTCACGTGGTCACAGGAGATCACAGCGTGCAGTGGGAGGCTCTGGGCTAAACAGCAGCAGCTCCAGAGGTACCACACCAGCAGCCTCTCGCCACACCTAAGGTACCGCACCAAGGCTGGGCTCCGGGCAATCCAGGCTTTGTTCATAAATCATAGAATGCTTTGGGTTGGAAGGGACCTTCACAGGTCACCCAGCCCAAGCCCCCTGCAGGAGCAGAGACATCTTTAAACAGAGCAGGTTGCTCAGAGCCCCATCCAACCTGACCTTGAATACTTCCAGTGATGGGGCCTCCATTACATCCCCGGGTAGCGTGGCTCAGTGTTTCACAACTCTCATTGTAAAAGATTTCTTCTTTATATAAAGTCTAAATCTCCCCTCCCTTAGTTTTAAAACATGACTCCTTGTTCTGCCACAACAGGCCCTGCTAAAAATCTGCCCTCAGCTTTCCTGGAGCCCCTTTCAGTACTGGGAGGCTGCTCTAAGGTCTCCCCAGAGCCTTCTCTTCTCCAGTCTGAACAACCCCAAGTCTCCCAGCCTGTCCTCATAGCAGAGGTGCTCCAGTCCTCAGATCATCTTCTTGGCCTGTATAAAGCCACTAAGACCCTTCTCTCTATGGAGTGGGGTTGAGGACAACAAAAGCTGTTAGTGCCACCAGCTGCTACCAGGGACATTGCTATGGGCATCGAGAGGACCCAGTACAGACCAGATCACACACAGAGATCCACCTGCCTTCCAGCAGACCAGTCTGGTCAGCAGCCCTACACCCACTGTGACTGTGAACGCTGGGAAATGGGGGCAGCTCCACCCAATTCTGGCCCAAGGTCTGAAGAACAGCAACCATCCAGCAGCACTACTCACCGTTTCGTTTCCTGATGCCTGGTAGTCACCCCAGATGAGGAAGGTGGACCGGTGATCAGCAGTAGAAAGCATGGCTGGCCCAGGGCTCTCTGGTCTCGAGTTCAGCTTCAGGTCCCACTGGACTGCTCCAGATCCACTCTCAATAATCATAACCTAGCAGGGAAGAAAGAAAGGGAACTCATACCAAAGAGCTCTAACAAGCCAGGAGACAGAAGTCATGTCAGCTGTCTCTACCCCACGCTGTCTACAGGAACAAGTATCTGACACATGGGAAGATGAGGACATACTTCAGGCTGAGCATCACAGAGCTGTGAGATCTGGGTGGGCCACATTAAAGACACAAGTTTTGCAGCTATTTCAAGGCGTTCAAAGCTCTGTCATTGAAAACTCTTGCTGAGAAGAGAATTAAAGTGCCTGAGCTGGCTTCAATAACCTGTTGAAAGAGATCTTTTTCCAGCCTAAAGCTTCCTAAAAGCAGTCAGAGGGAAGATATCCCATCAGCTTCTCTTGGCTCAGTTTCTGCTTGAGCTGAGACATGCAGAGAGAAAGGAAGTTAAGGCAAAGGGTGTTCAAACCTTCTTTCTGTTGGGTCCAATTTCACTCTCAAGAACAATGCCAAGAACATCAGGTCTGTAGTAACCAAGCAGCGGCTCTCTAAGGGAGAGAAAGAGAAGGGACAGTTCATAACTCACCCTGATGGCTGGGGCACAGCTGGTTCTGACACAGCAGCCTTTGTCCTCCCAGCAGCTCTCCAGCTAAGAGACTCGACTGCTGTGTCTGGTCACCATCATACCACAGACTCACAGAATTACTGAGGTTGGAAAAGCCCTCTAAGCTCACCCAGTCCAACCGTCAGCCCAGCCCCACTGTGCCTGTTAAGCCGCATCCCCAAGTGCCACGGCCACACATTTTTTGAAACCCTCCAGGGATGGAGATGCCACCACTGTCCTGGGCAGCCTCTGCCAGGGCTTCATCACTCTTTCAGTAAAGAAATTTTCCCTAATATTCCATCTAAACCTCCCCTGGCGCAAACTGAGGCCACTTCCTCTCGTCCCATCACTTGTTACTTGCACCCACACCAGCACCCACCTCACTCCAGCCTCCTTTCCAGAAGCTGCAGAGAGCAATGAGGTCTCCCCTCAGCCTCCTCTTCTCCAGGCTAAACAGCCCCAGGTCCCTCAGCTGCTCCCAGAGCCCCTTTCCCAGCTCCGTTCCCTTCTCTGGATGTGCTCCAGCCCCTCAAGGTCTTTCTTGCAGTCAGGAGCCCAAAACTGAACCCAGGATTTGAGGTGCAGCCTCAGCAGTGCCGAGTGCAGGGGGATGATCCCTGCCCTGCTCCTGCCGGCCACACCATGGCTGATCCAATCCAGGATGCTGCTGGCCTTCTTGCCCACCTGGGCCATTGCTGGCTCATGTTCAGCTGCCTGGTGACCAGCACCCCCAGCTCTGAGCCCAGCCCTAAGACAGCCACACTGCAGCAGGCACAGAATGAAGAATCAAAGCTTTGGGCTCCTTCATTCTGAAGTGGCATTTGCTAGCAGAGGACACATAATACAATAAGCACGATCCAGATACGACCACAAAGCAGGCTCTCACATTTCAAATGAATTAAAAAAATAGCATCTGCCAGGACATGGCTGCTGCTGGGAGCCTGGAAACGCCTCATCCAACCCACAGCAGTCACACTACCTCACAACTCGGGACACGTTGAGGGTCCACAAAGTCTGAAGATTTTGTGCATTGATCAGTGTTGCCATCTCTGAGTTTACAAGCAAGATGTTCTCCCAGGATCGCCCAGGAATTTTTGCCAGGTAGCGAATGTCTCCAGAGCTGAACAAGGACAGAGAAATGATTACACTTTCTAGACTGTAGGTGGGTTTGTTCTGTGGGTTTGCTTTTTCCCTGCAAGGTAAATGCAAATAGGAAACCCCAGCCTGCTTCCCCTCCTTTCCTGTGAAACCCTGACCAGGCCATCAACAGCAGCCCCTCCCAGAGCTTCTTCCTAGTCCAAAAGCCAGGTAGCCAGGAAAGAACAAAGCCACACGAGACCATCCTGCCAGGATGGTGCCCTCCCACCCACCAGCAACCAAGACACCACCTCACACCTGCGCAGGGAGAAGCGGTGTGTGGTGTGGTCAATGTTCCTCTCCCACTGAGGATCTTGCCCGAAGCCAGGAAGCTTGATTTCCATCCCAGTTGCTGCACTGTACAGATCTTTCAGGGAATATGCATAGACAGTGTTTTCTGTGCAAAAAAAGCAAGAATAAGGGAGATAAGTTATCCTGCCCTTGCTCTGAACCCTACGATTTTCCAGATCTGGCATATCAACTATATTTTTAGGGCTTGCATCACAGAGTTGTAGTGGTATTTTGAGACTCAAGCCTGCTTTTGAATGCTTTTAACATCTTATCTGTTCATAATCCAAGTGTTCCACAGTAATCATTTGCTATAAATGACTACTTAAACCTTACATTCTCATCATTTTTCAAATTAAATTACTATAGTACATAACAAACCTCAGCTTAGCAGAAGCCCCCCCCTTTCTCTTGGCCTGGAATAGCTCTTTCAGTAGGTAAAAGCACAACATAGCTTTTAAGAAAGCAAAACACTCTTTCAGACACCTGTTTAGTATTCCTGATTTCAAGTTACAATCCCTCTTTCAGACTGAATTCACAAACAGAACCGTACCTGTATAGAAAAGGAAGTAGGAGGAGGAGCCCAGGTTCAGCATGATATAGCGAGCTCTCCCGTCCACGTTCAGGCTGCCAGGGGAGCCAATCTGTTTGCCATTTTTTCCTGAATGGATGAAGGTCTTAATCTACACAGGGAAGGGATTAAAAAAGAAAAAAGGTCAAAGCTGCACTGCGCTCTTACTGCTCCAACTCGAGCGTTTTCCAATGCTTCTGAGCAGCTGGTTCTGAGCAGCAGCTGAATGGAAACAGCACAGGCTCAGATGAAAAGTCTCTCCCTGGTTTTGGAGGTGTGGGCATGAGTTAGATGATCCCTCTCCTGTAAATACTTTTGCTAGTTTGAAAACCACTTCCAGCACAGCCACTTGCCCCGAGGTTGCCCCTGCCAACGACCTCCCCTGCAGGCTGGGATCACCAAAGAGCAAGCCCCAGCCCTGCTAAGGACAGCAAAGGTCAATTTGAGCCTACTGAGCAGTGGCAGTGAAGTAGAGGACCTAAAGGCAGGAAAAAAAGCAGCAAATGGACACAAGCAAAACTTGGCTTCGCGTGGTAGCTCTGCTAAATATTTTAAGTGCCCTAATCTACTCCTCCTAAGGCTGACACGAGTCCAAGGGATAAAAGAGATGACAGGTTTCTTTATATTCTTTGTGCAGGGTAACATAATCCACTAAAAACACTTCACTCAGGAGAATAAAGGTTAAAACCAGGATCAGATTCAAATGTCTGGGCAACAGTCATGGTCTGAGGAGAGCAGTGCACGCTAGGGAAAGGAGAAACATCAGACTGAGAGAAACAGCCTCCATCAGAGATGCTGAGTCAGGCAGGAACCCTTCCCGCTTCCACGAGAGCGAGAGACTGGAAAAGAGAAGGGAATCTGCTGCTCTCAAAGTGAATCTGGAGAGTCTGGCAGGTGAATAATGGATAAGAGTTTGCTGGGAGAAAGAAGAACACAGCTAGAGAGGGAGAGGAACGCATCCACCAGCTGTTCCCAGCCTCCCGCACTGGGAGGAGACACAAACCAGCTCTTGCAGATCAGCCTCACCTGTACTGGCAAGCACTGGTTCAGAGGCTGCCCTGGGACAGAACAGCCAAAGGTGAGTGAGAACACACATCACCTCACTCATGGCATTGCCTGACACCTCTATGTGCTGCTACAGGCGAGATACCCTGAAAACCATCATATTTTCCTGGATGTACTTGTGCTGCAGCTTGCAGTGGGTAGGGGTCAGTAAGAATTTGGGAAAAAGCTGCCATCTAGACCCCTTGCATGCAGACCCTTCCCCACAGACTGCTCAGAGCTCTCTCATTTCAGCAAACAGCAGTACAACGCATCATTCTGCTGCAGCCCTTGTCAGCAACAAAGCTAATTTACCTCAGTTCTGAATCTCCCTTTCGACAGCCTTTTTCCAAGCTGCACAGCCCCACTCAAGCTCCCTACATTTTGAATGATTTCTCAAAAAAGAACATATTTTTACTTAAGTTGACAGAGCGCTTGCCAAGTCCAGAGGGAGGAAGGGATTTCATACCAAGATAGCTAGAGAGGTTAAATGGAAAAGAAATCAGAAGGCAGTCTTGCAGAACAGAGACTACATTGAAACATTTTTTGGCTGCCTAAGATTAAAAAAAGCCAAAAAAAGTCTTGAGATAACTGGGGTAGCAAAAGCAAGGAGGAAAGAAAACAGAAGAGAAACGTAGGAGTAGGAGAGGAGAGGATCGAATTTCTAATGACTCTGGCAACAATGTCTCAGACAGCAAAACCCTATTTGCTTATGGAGTGCTGTGGTATGAGGACACGGGGCTCCCACTGCTCCCATCAGACCTGCAGGGAAGCTTTTGTATCCTTTAAACGGGACAGATTGCGCATGCAGATAAGGCAAAACCACTCAGTCATGGATGTGGTATAAAAACCACTTATAGCCACGTGACTTTCCCCCTCTAAGAAATGGGAAAAGTGATATTGGAATGGAGATAACACAACAAGAAGATATTTCACTGCATGAGTCCAATCAGAATTAAGCAGCACAGCAACACTAGGAGAGCACTGTGCAGAGCAGACCACAGGCAGAGATAAGAAGCTATCAGAAAAGGGCAGCAGTGGTATAAAAGTGCTGGCTGTCAGCTGGGCTTTGATCTGAGTCAAACCTGTCAGGGTTTGTTCACTTCCACTCCTCTGAGCAGAGTCCCAGAAAACTGCAAGCTCATCTCTCCTCGGATCACTCTGCACACAGCCCAGAACAGGCAGACAGGAGAGCAGACTGAAAAATGGGAGGGATTCCTGGGCAGGTTTTTTCTTTCCTCTTAAACCATAAAACACTGGCATTGATTTGGGACGGCATCTCTGCATGGTGGGAAAGAACCTACCTCAAACCTACAGACATCAGAGGCCTCTGGATGCTTCCTCTTAGACTACAAGATTGAAATAAATAACATTCCTGCCATGCCACCGGGCTCATCACAGCTTCAGAGTGACATACCTTATCTCCTGTAGCAATAAATATTATCAGGTCCTCAACTCCATCACTATCCACATCTGGAATCACCGACACGGGAGTCAGCACAGTGTAATTAGCTCCAAAGTCACTGGACTGTCTCCACTGAACCTCCCCTAGAAGACAGAGTTATTGGGAAACATTCACTCAAACGCACTTTAGGCCGAAAGGCTTTTAACGTCCCCGCTCCTCCAAGCACTCTGCAGCAGCCAGCCACTTACAGCCCATCAGCACCACGAGCTGGTCTCATTTATGCTCATCGTGGGGTACTTTGTTTCATTTCAAATGAGTCCCAGTATCCACAATTTCAGCTTATATTGGAAAATAATTCTAGCTGCCTGCACAAATGCACCCAAACATCCTGGGCACAAATCAATCCGCAGGGCACAAAGCACAGTTGGCTTTTCTCATGCCTTAGGTCAGCAAGCTTCCCGGCACGTTCATGGCATGGAGAATACATTTTGTGATCTAAAACCCTGGTGCTGTGACCTTAAATCTGCACAGACATTTTAAGACCATAATGATACAAAAAGTGGTAATTTTTGCAGAGAATGGAATATTTTGACTTAAGTGGAGCTGTTTTTCTGTAGAAGTGGTTTTCTAACTAATTTCTGTTAAGTGATATCTAAGTGGTGGTATTTTTTTAAGGCAGATAGACAGACAGACAGAGGCTGTTCTTCTGATATAATATTTTTTTTTAAAATAGTGCTGTACCCAGACAATGTTTTGTGGTGTTTTTTAAACTTATCTAAAAAATGCAAGGTCAAACAGAGAGCTACCTCTGAAGGTCTAATTAGTGGAGATAGACTTGGATGTGCTGAAGTTCATAATAAAATTAATCCTTGGAAAGCAGTAGGGAGAATGCAGGGAAAATGTATACATATGCATGTAAGTTGGATATATATTCTGTCCCCAGCTCTTGTCTTGTTGCACATGATTGATGGCATCATTCCCTCAGGTGTCCAGCACTGAAATAAAGGAGCTGCTTTCTAAAACTCAAAAATGAGTCTTAGAGGGTTTATTTGCCATTCTCAGTATCAACAGAGCAGTTGAATTCTGATCACAGCGCAGCGGCTTCTCCAGACAAAACCTTTCCGGCTGCATCTTGCCTCCTGCAGGTGTTCCACGCTGGAGTGCGACCCCGCTCACATCCCACCTCTCCCTTGTTTGAAGAACGCCCACAGCACACCCAAACTTGTTTGTAAATGTAGGTGGCAAGGCTTTGGTTATTAAAGCACAGTGTGGGGTGAGTTTCTCTTCAACAGCTCCAGGCCAGCAGAGTGGCTCTGCTCCACACACGCTCTGCCCAGGGTTGCTGGCAGCTTTCCAGCCACTGCCCAGTGGAATCTGCAGTGGAATTTGGTGAAGGGGCAGATCCCAAACCCCTCAGGAGTTTCTTTTTAAGGAAGACTTAAGGGACTAATTAGGCGCTCAGAGGGCAAATGCTTACCCTCCCCTTTAAACAGTATCATACACAGAAATTATCATTTCAGGAATGCAAAGTTATCATCTGTTCTGTGTCAGTTGTATTGAAGGCCAAGGAATTACTACCTGCCCTGTCTGCAGTAATTTCAGGCAGGCTCTATTTTCAGTAGGATCCATCACAGCTTTTACTGAAACATGGGAAAAAATACTTGGATTTGTTACTATGACAACAGATGTGACGTAGCAGAGTGCCCCTAGGAAATCATGGGAAGGTGAAGAGTTCTACCCCCAAAGAGAACAAGCAGGCAAAGGAAGGAGAGAACTTAAGTTTTACATGGCTTCAGCACAGTCCAAAGCTACATCAGTAAGATCAGGCTGATGAAATTCACATTTCACTGTGTGAGGTTCCATTCTTTGCAGGTTAGACAGCAGATATAGTTTTGGAGGAAGAATCTTACTCTCTTAAAAGAGCCGTCTGACTTAATAGAAACACATAACAGTGTTCAGGATTCAACATCAAGGACTTGGGAAACTTTCACACTCTAACACGATCCCAAAAAGCACGAACTGTGAATCCAGTGCCATCCTGCTCCATCAACAGGAGATGGGACTATTCTGTCTGACACCTACAGTGCTATGGTGCCTCCTCAGAGCCCGAGGTCACAGCAGAAGCACAGCAACAAAGGCCAAGATGGAAATTAGACAAGTGCCTATACAGCAAATCTAACCTAGGTGAAAGGAGCAGGGTTTTTTGATCCAGAAAAAACAACAAAATTAGGACTTAGATGACTGAGTTCAGCTCTCCCTTCACGCAGCCACAGAGGACACAAAGCAGGATGGCTTCCTTCAGGCTGGATGAGACACATATCCAAAGACTGCTCTCCCAGCCTGCAGCTCACAAGCTATCAGAGCTAAAGCCTGTTCTACTGAGCAGAGCCAGGCCCCACTCTGACACCCTTGCACACTTGTTTACTGAACACTCGTAAGCTCCTGGCAAACACTGTTCAGTGAACGTGAAGAAGTACCCCTTTTGGTTTTTAGGAACATATCACTTGATAAAAAAACACAGAGCAATGCAGAATTGTGTCAGGAAATCACAATTCCATGCTCTTCTACTTATCACTCATAATTTTATAGACTCATTTCTCCCTAACACACGTTCCCCAGACTGGAGTTCTGCTTTATTTAGTGATTTCTTGCACAGAAGTGTTCTCATCCATCCGATCATTGTGGTCTCCTTTCTGTCACGTCCTTTAGGAGACCAGAACTGCTCACAGGGCTCACAATACAGGTTGCCTGGAGGATAAGGTGAAGAGAGAAGGCATAACAAAACACTTACTCCAGCCCTCTTCCTCAAGACTCTGCTTCTGGCCCTGGCAGAGATGGAATAAACAGCTACACAGACTTTTGCTTTGACCTGGAACAGCTAATCTTAAACTCTTGTGTCCCAGTTTGCTTGTCAGATAAACATGCAGGAATGTCAGAAGTCCCACACAAACAGAAGCAACCAACCCTACACTTCCTTTCTCGTTTGCTCAGGTTACTTATTCTGGCAATGAAGAAAGCAAGACAACACAACTCAGCTTGATAGAGAAGCACTAACTTTATCAGCATTTAGAGATCAAAAGCACACCAGACACTTTCAGATGATAATCTGCCTACCACTCCTTCAATCCTCCTACCAGGGGAGGCTGGACAGCCTGAAAGCCCTGGAATCTCACCAGTCCTCCACAAGGATGACTCATTAACAGCTAGAGATTGTTCTGACTGCTGCTTTTAGCACAATGTGATGTAAGTCAGACTTTGCCACTTTAAATACATTTAGCCTATTTAAATACATTTTATTCTGATCTGCCCTCCTAACCCCCCGTAAAAGTCAACCATGCTAAGAATCCCCTACTTAATCACAAAAAGGTATCAAATATGTCAGCTTCTGGGTTATTCACTTTTCCATCTAAAGTGATTTTTCAGCTCTTGCTTTTAATTTACCTATGGAAGGTTTTCTTACTGTATTGCTGCTGTGACCTGTGGTTTAGCCTGATTCCTTCTCTCCATGCTTGTGCTATTTCTTTATGGCTTTCTTAAGCGATGTGCCTTTGGCTCAGCAGTCACCTCTCTACACTTTGACCTAAGAGTAACTACTTCATTAATAGTCTATAAATAAACTGTGCTACAGCCTATTGGTGAGCAAATGGTGCTAGGAGATCTCAGCTGGTGCAGAAGCTTTCCAGCTCTGTGTCACACTTCCATCTACACTGGAAATCAAAAGCTATGATAGATTTTCCTCAGATTCCTCAGAGCTATCCCTCTTGCTATTCCTCCCTCACAGTTCTTGGAAAATAGGGTGTGAATGGCTCAATACCAGATAGAGAGGATGGGATCCAAGGCATGTTTCCAAAGGAGAACGTTTGAAACAGTGACCCTCAAAATGGAAATGTATTTCAGGCTACATCAGCAAGGATGTAACAGATAGATGGTCACTGCCTTCTTCCTAGAGAAATACAGGGACTCTTAACCCCCATTCACATCAGGGCAAGATGATGATGATGATGAAATTCTCCATCTGCAAGTTCAGAGAAACCAGGGAAAATCCTGGACTACTGAAACTGGTGAGTGCTTATCCTAAGTGCTCTCCTTGACGACTTTAAAGTCATAAATCCCTAAAACCTCCACCCGCCTCGCCACTGCAGGCACTCATATGCCAACAACTGAGAAACATTGTGGGTTTGTGTCCAAGCCCTGAGAGTATAAAGTAGCATTCAGAGCTAGTGACTGCTTCTCTGGTTCCAAAAGCTGTTGAGAAGTTGTTCTTATAATACAGCAGCTGGCACAAACCACCACAATAGAGTCCAGCCTTTGGAACAGAGAGGCTGAGAGAACAGGCACTTCTCAGTGGCCCAGCGAATGGCTCTGGCAAGGTTTTCAGGAGAATAAATACCCTGCAGCCATTGTTCGTGTACCAGCAAGTCATGTCACGCTGACATCCCCAGCCTGTGAGGTCTGAAGGTCCCCAGGTGAGGAAAACAAGCAGCACCACAGCAGGAGTGCTGTGCTCCACACTCACCTGTCCGCAGGCCAAGTGCCGTAAGAGACGCCGGCCTCCCCACAACCAGGCACCCCGGCGCGTCAGCCCCGCCCAGCTGCCTGATGCCACACTGCATCCACTCAACCTCCTCGGCCACAGGCACCTCCCAGAGCTCTCTGCCGTTGGTGCCAGACACAGCAGCAATGAAGGCACACGGGGAAGGCAGACCTGAAGAGAAGAGATGTCAGAGGGAGCCCTATCCACACCTACCTTTGCTGCACTGCAGCACCCGGGAGCTGGGACTCATCCGGCCCCTCTCCCCACCCAGCCAACCTGGTTTGCTCTCCCAGACCCCCAGCAGCCTCACTAATTACAAGCAGAAGGGCAGCCCTGTTACCACAAAGTTTTCTGAGTCAGCTACCTTCATCCAAGCAGGATCTGTTGGAGCTGCTGCTGGCGTTGTTAGCTTTGAAAGCAAAGATGACATCTTGCACTTTGTCTTCGTTCGCATCTTCTATAGTGAGGAACTGGTAGGCCACTGTAAAAGGACCACAAGCACTGGTCAGGGCTGTCCCCACCAGCAGCAGGGTGAGCTGGAGCAAAACACAAATTCCGAGACACCTACTCACTGCCTCCATCTCTGACAGCACAACATCAGGACAAATTGGCTTTTGTATTAAAAAAAGCCATCCCTGTGAGTACCAAGGACTGGACTTAGTGCCAAAGGATTTTTTAACTTCGCTGTCCCCCAGGGAATTTGTCTTTTTTTAGAGCCAAACAGCCAGAATTTGAACTATGTTGAACAAAGAACAACTCTGGTCTTGGAGTGGAGTTGCTGTTCCCAAAATACAAAAAAATCCAAACAAACCCTACAAAACTCAGTCCCAGATACTCCATCTTTCTCATTCTGAGCTAAAAGCAGCCTCTTCAGCCCCGAGCAGCAGAACTTGGGATACCTACATTAGCACACAAAGCTCAGTCCCCATCAGTAGGCACTGTTGCTGTGTTTATAGCGTAACCAGCACACACCCACTGCATGAGATTAAAGAACAGCTCTCAGAGAAACAAATATTGAGCCACCAGAGAGCAGGACCCAGGTTAAAGAGCCAATTAAGCACCTATAAATTTGTGCAATTTATGCAAGAACCAAGATGCCATTCCTCCTCTCTCTTTCCTGTTAGCCACAAAGAACAGTCATATTGAAAGTCATATCGACAGACGGAGAACACTCAATTGTCCCCAGACCTCATCTCGAACTTCAAGAGAACATTTTACAGCCAAAATTTCCACAAAGATTTATTCCTGGACATCCTTCCCCACATTCTTTCCTAATCGAGGCCAGCCTGCTACCTTGTTAATGCTTCAGAGTGGCATCTAATTTCTCCATTAGATCCTGTAAACACCTCCTGGAAGGCCACTCCAATTATGACGGGCCACTGCTTATCCAGGTCAGGTATTCACAGCTCTCGCTCCCAGAGGCAGCATCCCTGCAGACCTGGCTCCAGATCGCGCTTAGGTAGAGCTCCACAATTCCAATTCGTGGCCCATAAAGGAAAAGGACTGTTAGTAAGTATTTATTCTGCTCACCTGCGTTGTTGTAGCTTCGGAACCATGTTCTTTCTGAAACTGGCCTCTCTGGGCAAGGAATGATGAATGAGAAAGCAAAGACAATTATCAGACACAGAAATAAGGAGACGAAGAAGGCGGCAGTGCGCCACCGGGACAGCCGAGACAGTCGCGACGACTGCTTGTTGATAATTCTTCTCTCCACGAAGTTCTCATGGTTCTCTTGAACTTTTACATCCTCAGTCTTCAGAGGGTGGATCTCAGCTTCTGAGTCTTTGTTATCCATCGCAGCTCATTCCTTGGTATTCAGATGCCCTTCTCCCCCTTCACCTGCAACAATGGAAAGAGAGTTAAAACAGAATTTGGAGTACATCAAAAATCAACAAAACATTCTGTTACCACCTGGTATTTATGCTGGAAACACTTAACAGGAGGTGAATAAATCAGTGTCTTGTCGCAGTGCTGTTGGAGCCAGAGAACTCCCACATGGAGCAATGGGAAGAGACCATGGGATGCAGGAATAGAACTATTTCTTCAGAGGAGGAAATGGGCTCTGCTACACCTGGATAAAGAAGGCTACAGCCTCTACACTGAATGGACTGACCGGTCCGTGGGTCTCCTTTGCAACAACCACACCAAACGCTTCTTTTTGCTGCAAAGGCTTCTTATCACCTCCCATGTGCCAGTCCTGCTCCTGGCTGGAGCGGTGAAAGGAAACACTCATGACCTTTACATCCCAGCATAAGGCTGTTCCCTACTGTAATGAGCACTTGAGCTTTCCCAGGAGATCGAGAGAGAAACAGACACCAGCATATTCTCTACAGGAACAAACCAAAGCTATTCAACACCTTCTCAGATGAGAAACCACTTGAGAACTTGGGCAACCCAGCCCTGCAGAAGGCAAGAGGATGATTACCACCCTCCCTGGAGGAAAAAGAAAACAGTTGAGAGTAAAACCAGGCAAATTTGATTTCATCAGTATGGAAGAAGAACTAACAACTGCTATTTTACTTTCTCCTGCTATAAATCATTATCTTGAGCTACAGATACAATAGCAGAAGGGTTCTGTGCTAAATTGTTGTAAAACAGGCAGGGGGGAAGGCCTAGGGGGTTGCAGAAGCCTTTAACTCATTATCCTCAACAACAAACACCAACATTCCAAACAGTCTCTCTGACAGTGCTTCCTTAAAAAAATAGTGGAAGGGAAGAAATAAAGAATAATACATTCCAGTAGCTTTGGAAAAAGCTGCATGACAGTGTCATAAAAAGTTATATCAGAGCAAATAAACATGACAGCCGAGCCAATTTTCCATGACCGTGCCTCAGCAGTCATGTGCCTGGATTGTCCACTGGAGCAATTTACTTCCCCAGCAGAAAATAGCTTCAACTCAGCACCAGCACACAATGCAGAGAGCCTGGGCTTTTAACTCCAACACCAACAGGCCTTGTTACATCTCACATTTCACTGTTACATCTCACGTTTTGTGCCCATGTTTATTTCCAGGTTGGAAGAATCCTAGAATGGTTTGGGTTGGAAGGGGCCTTAAACCCATCCAGTTCCACTCCCCTGCCATGGGCAGGGACACCTCCCACTGGATGAGGGGGCCTGAAGCCCCATCTGACCCAGCCTTCAGCACCTCCAAGGATGTGGCAGCCCAACTTCCCTGGGCAACCTGGGCCAGGGCCTCCCCACCCTTATTGTGAAGAATTTCTTTCTAATGTCTAAACTAAATCTTCCCCCTTCCAGTCTAAAGCCACTTCCTCTCATCCTGCCACTCCAGGCCCTTGTAAAAAGTTCCTCCCAGCTTTCCTGTAGCCCCTCTCAGTACTGGAAGGCTGCTCTACGGTCTCCCCTGAGCCTTCTCTTCTCTAAGCTGAAGAAGCCCAACCCTCTCAGCCTGTCCCCATAGAAAACTAGAAGATGAGAGTCACCCTTGGGAGGCCAGGTTCCTTCAGACAGGAAGAAATTGGAGGTCTCACTGCCTTGGGGTTTTCCCCATCCTATCAAAAGGAAGAGGTATGGAGGCCCCTTCTGGGTACAAATCACAGCAGGGAGAAAACTACAGCAAGGCATGGGTTGAGGGACAGCCTGGCAAATCCCCAAGCGAACCTCAGTGCCTGCTGGACTCACAAGGCTGGAGTCAGGAAGCTCTGACTCCAGGCCATTCACTCTACAGCAGCACATCGAGTACAAGATCTCGCTCCAGACAATTTAATTCAAGCTGCACAATATCATGCAAATGCAATTAAATCAATAATGTAGGAGCCATCTCTTATTCCAAAGACTTTACTCCAAAGACCGTATCTGTCCTTCACGTCAGTCCATCAGCAACACCAGAGACACCTCCACAGGCTGGCTGTTTCCAGACCAACCCGACAAGGCAGGAAGGCTCCAGATGGAAAGGGAGAGTAAAGGAAGGGTTTTACATTCAGCCTTCCCCTGACCTGGCCATCACACCAGTGCCCGACCTCCAGCAGGTTCAAGGTACACGGCTCCAGGCACCACCTGAGCAAATGATTTACCAGAGCAGAGCAACCACTGCCACGGCGACAGGGGATGGCAGCAGACAGTCTGTGTGGCTCTGGTGTGCCCGGCCTCAGCAGCAGGGAAAGGTGGATCCTTCTTGAACACCGTGGTAACAAGCATCCATGACATGGACTGTGACCCGGCTCCAGCACAACCCCAGTGGCCTCTCCAGCAGAGCCATTCGCAGCCAGAAAACCTCCAAGGCACAGCTGAGTGCTTCCAGTACCCATGAGACTTCCCGAGAAGAACCAAACCCAGTCTTCTCCCCTTTTAGTCCAAATGGGACACCATCTTAGCATCGAATGGAAGGCATGATTTTATGACAAATCACACCACTGCCATCCACACTGGGATGAGAACAATAAGAAAAGTGATAATTATCCAGACAGCCCCAGCAACTCCCCTTCTTTTGCAGCGATGACCCTGGGAGCCACCCATTACAAAGAGCTCTCAATGCCTTTAAAGCGATTCTTTCTCTTTTCTTTCAGGGTTTGAATAATGCCCTTTGCACCCCTGCCAGAGCAGAGGCAGTGCCAGAACACCGAGAGCAGCGCTCGGGGGCAGAGCCTCAAACAATGCGGGAAACCCCAGCGCCGCAGTGGTCAGAGCACGCGCTGGCAGCACGTGAAACGGTCTGAGCGCCGAACGACAAGGAACTCTGCTAATCAGTTTAATTGAAGACAAGCAGAAAATGATAGTGTGCATGTCAGATGACTTCACTGTCCTCTAGCAGCCAGCATTTTGTCTCCTGCTGGTAGAGGACACAAAATAATTCACCAGGAAGTTTGATGCACCCAGGCATCTTGCAGGGAAAGAGGCAGTGACAGCATCCGGTGCTGCTGCTTTCTTAACACAGCTGAATGTGCCCCCGGGGGGACCTCACAGCGGTCTTCCAGTACCTGAAGGGGGCTACAGGAAAGCTGAGGAGGGACTTTTTACAAGGGCTTGTAGTGATAGGATGAGGGGGAACAGCTTCAAAGTGGAAGGGGACAATTTAGACTAGACATTAGGAAGAAATTTGCAATAAGGGTGGAGAGGCACTGGCATATATCGCCCACGGAGGCTGTGGTTGCCCCCTCCCTGGAAGTGTTCAAGGTCAGGCTGGATGGAGCTTTGAGCACCCTGATCCAGTGGGAGGTGTCCCTGCCCATGGCAGGGGGGTTGGAACTGAATGATCTTTAAGGTCCTTTCTGATCCAAACTATTCTACAGTTCTATGAGATCCTGCAGCTTGCACTGGCTCTGCTTGGGAATGGGAGGCCTCACTGGGAGAAAGTGTGGGAAAAAGACTTCAGAGAAAAGAAAATAATTTAAAAAAACACACGGGACAGACCTGAACTGAACCCACAGAGCCCCAGGCGTGCTGCAGTACGGCCAGAATCTGCATCTCCTACAACTTCATTGGCTGGCGTGCATGCTTCCCACACTCCTCCAGCAGCGGGATGAGGTAGAAGCAGTCCCCAATCAAAGACAAGGAGGAATCGATACCCGGTCCTGTCCCACAGCAACAGCATACAGGGGAAGCAGACAATCCTCAGCTTTACTCACCTTCACTGACTCTCCTCTCCTCCTGAAGCGACAGCGCAGATTTACAGATCTGATCTGAACCAAACCAGTGAAACTCGTGCAGCAAGCAACGAGAGCCAAGCCACAGCTAAACCCAAGAGACAAACTGGCATTACCCATCAGCTAGAACTGCCTGCTGAGTGACTGGTGACAGAAACCATCGAAGTACGGGTTGCAATGGAAGATTTAACTCATTTTCCACCCACAGAACACCAAACCACAGCATTTGTAATCACACCAGGCACCGCTTGTTCCTGGAAAATTCCTAGCAATAGATCATAACTCATAGAATCATAGAATCATGGAATGGTTTGGGTTGGAAGGGACTTCAAAGCCCACCCAGTTCCACCCCCTGCCATGGGCAGAGACACCTCCCACTGGATCAGGGGGCTCAAAGCCCCATCCAGCCTGGCCTGGATCCCTCCAGGGATGGGGCAGCCACAATTTTCATGGGCAACCTGTGCCATGGTCTCACACCCTTATTGAGAGGATTTTCTTCCTAATGTCGAATCTAAATCTTCCTCCTTCCAGTTTAAAGCCGTTCCGCCTCATCCTGTCCCTCCAGGCCCTTGGAAAAGTCCCTCCCCAGCCTTCCTGGAGCCACTTTCAGGCTGCTCTAAAGTCTCCCCAGAGCCTTCTCTTCTCCAGGCTGATCAACCCCAATCTCTCAGCCTGTCCTCGCAGCAGAGGTGCTCCAGCCCTCTGATCAACTCCATGGCCCCCTCTGGACCTGCTGCAACAGTTCCATATCCTCCTTATGTTGCAGATTTCAGAACTGGACACAACACTCCAGGTGGGGTCTCATGGTTGATGTTCAGCATGTTTGTATCTTCCACAGAGCGATGCAATCAGATTCTGACTGGCCCTGCTAGGAACCCAAATACAGCTTTTGGGTGTTTTGGTTCTGCTTTTTTTATTGTTGTTTTGTTTGAAACACCTCACAGGTTTCCTTCTTGTCAGACAGAAACTGCTGGAGCCCCAAGCTGCAATCAATGACGACAAAACAGCTCCCAGGTTCTGGTCTGAGCAAGATGCAGTGTTCCCTTCACGCTGTCTCCCACAAGCAGACTGTTTGGTTCTGATCCCACATACAGCACAGCACTGTGGAAAACCCACCGGGCAGTCACCTGCTGCAAAATCAAGACATGATTGTTCATTTTTCCCCTTTTCTGCAGTTCCACTGCATCAGGATCCAGCCACGAGGAAATAACATGTAGGATTTTCCCCAACATGAGGAGATTTTCCTTTCCAAAGACACTCAGACTGCCCCGAGCACACCACCTCACAGTTTTGCTGGATCACCTGCAGCTCCTAACTCTTTCTTGATATAAAGTCGCAGCCACGAGGTGGTGGGGAGAACTACACTGGGGAGACCATTCCCTTCTGAGGCCGGGGTCCCTCTGCTCCTGCTTGCGTCCTTAGGGCCTTTGTAAGGGCATGGTTTGTAACCCAGACTGCATCAAAGACAATGCAGGCACCTGGCTCAGCAAAACACCCACGTCCTGCTGCTACAGCTGCCCTTCCTCCTCCCCTCGCTCCTGCTATTCTGCCTCTGTTAACACAGGACTCTTCAAAGCACCAGCTGCTTCTTAAATGCCACTTAACCCTCGGGTGCAGACACAACACGCGCCTCAGGGCACCCACAGCAAGTGAATAAGAAACTCCTCCAGAGCACAACCAAATGTCACCTTAGCATATGAGACATGGTCATCTGTCAGAGAAATGTCCTCTTTTCCAGGGCACTTTTCACTGCAGTCAGGGTCCAAGTAGATAAACTCAATCTGTTCAGTGAAGGGCAAAACGTGATCCAGTACTTTTTCCAAGAGAGTGATGGGAAGAACCCAACTCTCTAAGATGAAGGAAGCACTAAGGCTGCGTGGAACTGATTATAGGTTAGGCCAGTAATAACAACCCAGCAGCAGAAACACACACCATTTATCATCCCAGTCCTCAGTCTGGCTGGATCCCAGCCTCTCGCCCTCGCCGACTGCTGCACATCCCTTGCGACAGCAGCAGTCAGCAAGCTGTTGAACCTCCCAGGTCAGGAACAGCCCCATCTCATCTGCAGGGCTCCCCTGCTTGCACCAGAAGCACAATGCCTTCTCCACACCACCAGATATTTAACACAGCAGGGACTCTGGAGAGATTTCAGTGTGTGAAAACCCTTTAACAGGCTGTGGTCATGGGCTTGTTCAGCCCAGAGAAGAGAAGGCTCTGGGGAGACCTTAGAGCAGCCTCCCAGCACTGAAAGGGGCTCCAGGAAAGCTGGGGAGGGGCTCTTGATCAGGGAGTGCAGGGACAGGGTGAGGGGGAATGGTTTTCAGCTGAAAGAGGGGAAATTTAGATGAGATCTTGGAAAAAAGTGTTTTGCTGTGAGGGTGGGGAGGACCTGCCCCAGGCTGCCCAGAGAAGTGGTGGCTGCCCCATCCCTGAAGGTGTTCAAGGCCAGGTTGGATGGGGCTTTGAGCCCCCTGATCCAGTGGGAGGTGTCCCTGCCCACAGCAGGGGTTTGGAACTGGATGGGCTTTGAGGTCCCTTCCAACCCAAACGATTCCATGGTTCTATTAACTAACATAGATTTATTAAAAAGACCAAAAGTGTATTTTTCAAGTGGATCACTTGTTCCACAGGTTACAAAATTCAATGGGTCCTTCCTGCACAGCCTAGCAAGTGGAATGAAACACCACCCTTTCTCTGGCTACTTGTCATCTCTCTCCAGCAGAAACTTCATTTTTCTCCCCGCCCTAGAAATGGAATTTTTTCTTTTCCTCTCTTATACAGAGTTAAGATCACTCAGAGACCACCTTGCCTGCACACCCAGCAGAGCCTCAACTCCCATCCTGCACACACAGTGCCTCAAAGAGGGTTCACCTCTGCCCTGGTGTGCAGAAGGGTTGGCTCCAGCCATGCCGAGCTGTCCCTCACTGCAGGCAGTCTGCCCCTCTGCTTGAAATCCGTGACTCCCAGGAAGTTTTTGCTTTCCAAAACAAGGAAAAAAGTGTGGAAATGAGATCAGAATTTAACACATTAAAGTGCTTTTTGTTTCTGCAAGCAACACTCTCATCTATGCCCAGAGACAAGCCCTGTGGCCTACTGAGGGAGACAGAAACAGGAATGCAGAGCCTCTTTGGGAGCAGTGCTGCAGGTTGTGCACTTGGCTCTGCAGAGGTGAGGCATTCAGGAATTTCATGGACTCATAGAATGTCCCACAAGGACCATCGAGTCCAATTCCTGTCCCTGCACAGGACAACCCCAACACTCACACCATGGGGCTGAGGGCCTTGGCCAAAAGCTTCTGGAATATTGTCAGGCTGTGACTGCTTCCCTGGGGAGCTGTTCCAGTGCTCCACCACCCTCTGGGGGAAGAATACAGCCTAACCCTCCCCTGGCACATCTTCCTGTCATTCCCTTTGACTAAAACCTGTGCTGGCAAGAGCCATGTAAGCATCTCCCAGTGCTCCCACGCACCCACCAGCCACACGGGATAAACGAGCTCGGATCAAAGGGAGGATCAGAGCCCCGGGCTTTGCCGAAAGGGATCGCACTCTTTCCCAGGCTTCAGGAGACCGTTTGGGACGACTACTCGAGCTGCCGAGGGCGGGCAGTGAGCCCCCCCGGTTGGTAGGGTTCTATGTCTGAGCAGTGCTGCCCACCAGACCGAGAAACGGCAAAAACACCTCGCCACGGTATGGGGAGCACCGGGAGCCGGCCTTGCCCTCGCAGTCCAGCCCAACTCCCAGCTCTGCCGGGGCTCCATCCCCACCCTGTCCACCGCTCTCCTGGAACCCCTCCCGGGGCTCCACACGCCCGCTCTGCCGGAATCCATTCCCGGGGTCCCATCTCCCCCGCCCTGCCCGCCGCTCTCCCGAGACTCCGTCCCGGGACTCTATCCCTTCCTTCCGCCGCTCATCGGGGGCCAATCCCCGCCTCCCTCCCAGGTATCTATCCCCGCTTTCCTGCATCCCATCCCCGGGCTCCATCCCAACCTCCCGGGGCTCCGTCCCCGCCTGCCGCTCTCCCTGGCTCCCATCCCAGCCTCCCGCCGCTCTCCCGGGGCTCCATCCCAGTCCCTATCCCGGCCCTGCCCGCCGCTCTCTCGTGCTCCCACCCCGGGCTCCCAGCCTCCCGCCGCTCTCCCGGGGCTCCCTCCCCGCGGCCCCGGCCGTGCGGTACTGAAAGGTGTGTCCCCCCCTCGACCCGCTCCGCACTCACCACCGCCACCTCTGCCACTTCCGCCCCCATTCCCGCCGCCCGGCGGAAGTGACGTCATCCGCAGCGCCCGCTTCCGACCGGTGCCTTGCAGGCGGATGGCGATGGCGGCGCAGGGCGAAGAACGAGTCTGGGCAGCAGCGGGAGCCACAAACACAGATCTTTAATGCGCTCAGACCGCGAGAGAACAGCACAGTCACGTTCAGGCGCCCCCGGGCCCGCCCCGCGCCCGCGCCCCCGCGCGGAGGTTACAGAAACAAATAACGGGAAACCGCGGAATTCCGGGGGCGAAAGGGCCGCGAACGGGATCGCATGCACTAAAGACAAACACCGAGGGGCGCCGGGGCGGCCCAAACCGCCAGGCAGCTTTGTCGGAGCCTGGAGGGACCTCCAGCACTGGAACAGCGACACAGGCTCCCTCCCGCTTCCACGGCCTGGAAAATGCGTTGGGATGGAGCTGGCTGTAGCTCAGTGAGCTAACGAGCAGCAGGTGAACTCGGGTCCTACCAGCGCCCAGGCAGCAAGGGCTTTACTCACACAATTCATACAGAAAATGGATCCTGAGGGTGTGGGCTGTGGCCATCCTCCCCTCACGGGAATTAAACCTAATCACAAATAAGCAAGTTACAATATGCAAATTCCTTCCTCTGGTGCAAGGACACAGCTGGTGCCTCAGGCTCCCGAGGAACAGGGCCAGATGGGTGACTGCTTTTCTTGCCCTGCCCCTGGATTTTGCTCCATCCCGAGTCACCTCTGCTGTGTTCTGCCTGCCTGGCTGTTAAAAACACACCCCAAGGGTTTTATGGCAAGTCAGAGACTCCATGAAGGAAGCTCCGACGCTGGAGCGCACAGACAGACTGGCAGTTGCTGTGCTCCTCCCTGGAAGAAACCTGCCCAGATTTGTTATCTGATCTGCAAAGGTTCTAAACCCAGACTTGAGCCCATCTTAGAAACATGCTCCAGTGGATTTGCTCATCCTCACAAAGAAAAAGAGCTTTCAAAAGGGGCAGGCCAGGGCCACGTTTTGTCTGTCTCGACTTAGCTGGAGGTGTGAGGCAGCTCGCCAGGGCTGGAGACATAAAAATGAGGTGGCTAAAGCGCTAAAAGGAAAAAACAAAAATAAACCAAAACACTTCTGAGTTTCTTTTAACATATATCAAGAGAAGGAAAAAATTAATTGAGAACCAGTGCTACTGGTGTGCTCACAAAGGGTCAGGAAGATCTTTTGGAAAGGGCTGAAGCATTACAAGCGTCACAGCAGCCCAGGGCTGCAACCACACCAGCGCCACATTCGCTGGGTCAGGACAAACACAGCCTGTCAACCGCTGGCCTGAATTGAAAACCATCCATCCAGATTTATTTATTCCTACTCAAATGAAATCCTGTTAAACAGTACGTAACTCTGTGTCTCTACAAACTCACAGCTATCTGCCAAACAATAAAAATCCCAAACTACAAAAGATGAGTTGTATCCAGTAAATATAAATGGGAAGTTTAGGCTTTGTGTAGAATGTTTCTCAGACTATTTACAGTGCAACACCGATCGGGTGAGTTCAGATCTCGCCAGCTTCTCTCTCTTCTGATCTCTTGGAACGAGATTTGCCATTTGTGCTCTCATGCCGTCTCTCAGAAGAGCTCTTCTCTTTTCTGTCTCGTGACTTTTCTCTTGAAGATCGATCTCTAGAAGATCTGAAGTACAAAGTAAACCATTGCTATGAGCTTTACAACTAAGATGAGCTTTACAACTAAGAGAGTTTTCAAGTATGCACAAAACGACATCATCCTTCCCTAACAGGGCTGTGAATGCGCCTGGGTACTGCACTGTCAGGGCAGGGTCCCCCAACAGCTCCGCTCCCTCTCCGAGCTTTATATAGGAGAATGCTGGTTTTGCAGCACTGAGTGCACAGCACAGCCTTTGTTCCCCTCTCCTTAGAGAGATCCTGTCAAGCTGTTGCCACAGGGGCTCACCAAGGTCTTCCCTGGGCCCACTAAAGCGCCCACAATTTCTTCCTCATCTATCACTCAGCTCTGTCTGTGCCTTTTAGAATGTCTTTTCAATATGCTCTACACTAGTGGTTGTATGCTCAGCTGTTTTAAACACCAACTGTTTTCTTTGGACTCAAATGCTTGCTCAGCCCTGGGCTTTTTCTGTTTGCATCCTGACTAGTGCTGTCCTTGGCAGCACCCTGGGCTCAACTTCAGAGTGATACAGATTTATATTCGCAGCCCACAACTCAGGCAAATCTTTGCCCAGCCTGCCCAAATGACAGTGAGAGCTTTTCAGCAGTGCAGTGTTTTACTTTATCGTCCCACTCGGGATTGAGCAGAGGGCTTCATGTTAGGCCTGGTCAGAAAAGGCTGTTCTCCTGCCTGATTCATCAAGCAGCAGCCCTCAGAAGGAGCTGATCCGCTCTAGCAGCCCGTATCCCTTCAGAACAAGGCCGAGGATTCACAGACTGCTCAGAGCCAGCGCACTCTACTCTAGGACTCTGCATGCAGTTCTCCTTCTCAGTCACAAGAGAAGGACCTGGCAGGTGCCTTAGAGGCTCCAGCTTTCACTCATGCAGACTGTAAGGTTTGGAAACACTTGTGAATTGTGAAAGCACAATTGATACATTAAAACCTTACAGCTCTGTATCACAAGCCATTTAATTGTCATTACACCCTGTAATTTAACCATCAGACAACACAAGAGTCTGACCAGATTAACTCCTTTCCTGTTCCCAGAATGCCTGCTGCTCACAGTCCTCTTCCTCTGAGAGCTCCCGGCTCTCCATTTCTTTGCACAACCAAGACCTCAGAGCAGCAGAACCCAAATGCACGTTTCATTAATTCCTGAAGTGAAAACAGAAGCTACACCCTTTCAGGGAACAGGGGTTTTCTGTTTGCTCTCTTGTTTCTGTTTTATTTTCGTAAGCTGATCCTGGTCTCTCCCCGTCCTCAGAACACCTGTCAGCTGGCCAATCCCCCTACAGTCTCGATGGGCTGATTTGAACATGTTCAAGGTTTTCGAAGTATTCCCTTACCTGCTCTTTAGTAATAGTTATTACAGGGTCTTCCTCACTTCCTAATTGTCCAAACTTCTTTTCTTTATTTTTCATGTTCAAGACAGATTTAAAAAAGGACTTTAGTATCTCAGCCATTGGAGAATCAACAGCATTCACACCCCCCTCAATTACGAACAGTCTTATTTTTCCAGACCATTATTTCACCCCCCTTCATCAGGTACCTTTAAAAATCTCTTCTTGCCCCTTTATTTAGCTAAAATGACACAACAGTAGGTTTGTTTCTAGCACCGTGCTTGAGCAGTGGTACCTAATTAGGGGAGACTGTGCTAAAGCACTCCCGCATTAACCAAGTGCAGTAAAAAGCTAGATCTCTACTTCAGCAAGCACCTGGTGGCAGACTTGCTCCTGGGCTTTGAAAGGGCAGCAAGGAAACACAACAGCTCTTTTCAATTTTTCTAACACTCCTACATTGCTTGCTTCATCCTTCCTCAAAACACAGTGGGTGTTTCGTTGAGTTTCAGAAGAGACAATGCCTTCTTCAGACTGCAGTGTTTCTCCTCAGCAACACAAGAATGGTTTACTCCTCCTGGCTGCTTTTTCTCCTTCTAGTGCAGATTCCTAAAGAACTCTCTCCATCAGCCTCCCTCCTTACCCTAACAGTAGGCTTCCCCCAGGTCCCAAATCATAGTTCCTTCCCCATGCCAGCACTGAGACAAACAAATTGGGAAGCAGAAGGTAATCCTAGAAATGTCCAAAATGCCTCTCTTGGCTTTTTAAGCCTGGGGAGGCTCAGTTAACTCAAGCAGGCCTTTGTGCTGTTGCTGATACAAAATACCCACACCTTCTCAAAACTCAGCACTGCAAACCAAGGAACCAGTTCTGTCTCCTAGACTCTCCTCTTAAGCTGTGCAGTTACTGCCCTGCTGCTCTCATGTGAGGCCAGCTGTGATTGGCCACTGGGAAATCCTGCTCTGACCCAAGAGCTGGTACCAGACACCCCAGCTGCTACCTGAGAAACCCCCCATGCTCCTGGTTGCTCTAAGGGACTGGGGAGGCTTGCTGCAATGCCAAAGGCTCCCCTTTCCAGAAGCACTCGTGTCAGGAATACATACTTGTGTTTTGAACTCCTGTCTCTGGACCCCCGTCGGTGACCTCTGCTATGGCTGCGCGAGCGGCTCCGGTGGCGCCTGTGTCGGTCCCGGGACCTGGAGCGAGACTTCCGCCGTTCACGGGAAGCTGATCTCGAGCGTCTTCGCCTCCTGTCCCGAGACCGTGATCTGAGAAGGACACAGATTGTTTGAGGCTCATCAGATCTGTACACCTGAGCCCATCTCTCCGACATTACCAAGTAACCAATATCCAGAACATCCCCCAGGCCTCATCCCTGCCAGCACAGAAGGCAGATCACTCACAGGGCGAGCATCCCCCTCCTGGGCCTCACACTGCCAGAAAAATGCCAAGGGGTAAATCAGAGTTGCTGGGAAGCTTATGTAAAAAGCTCCCACCATTAATGTAAGGATGCATGGATGCCCAGAGCAGAGTTTACCAACCATGTCTCACTCAAAGTGAGGCCCTTGTAAGGAGAGGCCAAAGTAAGTGGCACGAGAAATTACCACAATCCAGACAGCAGCCTGTCAAAAGGGAGTTTCCCTTGTCAAAGCACTGCATTTCAAAAACAGATGTGTTTCAATCTGCTCCAAACACAAAACAAAGGATGCCACTGTATATGGAAAGCAGCAGACAGGGAGATCTCCAGGTATGTGATCACTGACAGAAGGCTGTCACACTGCTAAGGCAAACTTTTCAGAGACGGGGTGGGAAGGGCTTTAATCTCCAGTCTCTGTATTTTACATCTGAAGTATTATATATGTAACAGGTAACTGAAAGTATATCAGATATTTATTGCAAAAGGCATAAAATACATTCCTAGACGTGTGCTCTGGAGCACACAGTACCCCCTGTGCCAGCACCTGCGTTCTAGCCCAAGGGGAAATGTTCAGCATCACCGCAGTGCCCACACTGTGGTTCCCATTTCTTACAGGGAGCAAAACAAAGAGACTGGAGCACTGAATGAAACCCATTTGTGAGACTCACTAGCTGGACAGAAACGCAAATACAGATTTGGGGAACTGCAGGAGAATTCTGCACTCACCTTCGACGATCTCTATTTCTTGATCCAGACCTAGAAACAACAGGAGAGTTAAGCGAGAGAAGCTATGACACAGTCAGTGGTTTTTAATCAAACAGCCCCTTGACCTTGGCAGCTCTTCACAGGAACACAGCAATACCCTAAGTAATATGTCAGTTAAAAACAAAACTTGCCATAAAAACATTAAAACATTTAATTATCTTCAATTTGGGGTGTGGAGGGAATGGGAATTTGTGAAAAACTGGAGAACTTTGTAGAAGCACTTGTTCCTACATGCAGAGCTTCTGGTCAGAACAGACAAGGTCTACAAACAAATCCAGTCTGTTACTAAGACACCACAATGAACCTTTCCAACTTTAGGTTTGCTGTTCATATCTGATATACACACTTTACCCTGTGCAGTTTAACGTCAGCCAGATCAGCTCTAACATTTTCAGTTAATAGTGCCAATCTCCAGTGAGAAAGACACCTGACATTTCTGATTCGGGTTCCTTTGAGGTAGCTGCACATCAAAAAGGTTTGAATAAAGAGAAAATACAGGATTTCCTCACTCATCATATTTACTTAACAAACGTTAGATGGAAATTTGCATCAATGACTTTTCTTGTCTGGGAAAAGTGAGGTAGGAAAAAAGAGGGGCACAGGCACTAGGGAAGAACTATTACTGACAAGGAACTGTGATACACAGAAAATCCTTCACCCCAGATTTAGAAGGCAACTTGAGAACAATCATCCAAGTCTTACTATTCTTTCTCACATTGTCATGGCTTCAGAGCTCATGTAGGGCACTCTAACCTTAATGACAGTCTGTAAATAACAGCGTCACAGTGCTTTCAACTTCTGAAGCACCATTACTCAGCCCCACTTAAACTACCACTCCATGGGAAAGATACACCCTCCCTTTCTCTCTGCGGTCACATTTTGGAGCCACCCTACACCAACACTTCACACACTGTCTGAACAGTCTTCTTTTGCTCTGAGGAGCAGACTGGCTCCCTGGTTAGTGACTTGTCTCCCCACAGCACAGACTCACAGAGGGTGTTCCAGTTACAGTCGCAGAGCTGTTCTGGCACTGTAACAGGAGACACAGCTGGAAGTTACACACAGACAAAATTTGAACAGGCAATAGAGAAGCATCTGCTTTAATAACATCATTTTAAATCACACCTGGATAAGACAAGATTAAGAGAATCAATGTGCACTGACATTCCTTCACAATGAAATGGAATTGTTCAATCTCAGTGGAAAGAAAAAAAAAAAAACAAATTTAGAAAGGAATTCAGGTAAAAGCCTGTAAACAAGGTGGGGCTTAACTTAGAGTCAGGCAAATAGATCACACGCTGAGGTACACGACTACCAGAGGAAGGAAAAGCTGATAAACCAGGAGAGCAAGGTAATAACTCCTCCTTTTTTACGTAACAAAACCTGATGGAGCAGCAGGACCTCCTGTAGGTGCCTGGCAGGCAGCTGAATTGTTTTGGTGGTTGTAATTACTCCAAGTTCTTAATGTTATTTTCTCCTGATCACTTTATTCTGAATCACCAGTGCAAACCCCCAGACAAAGCCGTTCCACATCCCCTGAAAAGCCTGGCTGCCCTTCCAGGCCTACGATCTGAGCAGGAGTTTGCACAATAAACTCCTGATCATCACTGCCTAGCACTAGACTTGGGAATTCAGGAAGCATCCAACACAATAGCACTTTCCTTACAAATCTGAGTCAGCAGGAGACCCAAGGCTGTCCCGAGGAGCAAGAGGTTCTTCCCTCTTCTCTGTCCCTGCATCAGAGGCCACGTCCTGGGTTTCACAACCTGTGTTTTGTCCAACTTATTACAAAGGAAATCCATTTGGCAGCTCCACCCAGACTTGTTTGCTGGTGTACTCTGGAAGCAAATACCAGAGTTTGTGCTTCCAAGCATGCAACTCCTCCACAGAATTTCAGTCTGAAGAGATTATTGGACAGCTCCCAATCACCAGCAACACCAAAAAAAAAGGACTCGGATTATTTACCACTAAGGGCAACAATCCAGTTACCTCATTCCTATGTGCAAATCACAGTTTAGTTGACAAATCAATAAAGTCTGCGAGAGGCAGAGTTTCGCAAGTGAATCCACAAGTTTCCACTATGTCACAGTGCCTGTAAGTCGCCAAGGACTTCTCAAAGTCAAACGGTACGCTTTCTCTTACTCAATGATCCTATGAAGGTGTTGCATATGGAGATAAGAGTTACGAAGGAAACCTTTTTTCTGTGGTTCTTTACAGTACCAAGTTTAAGAGAGGCACTTTGTAAAGTGGCAGAAGTCATTAATTGTTTTTTGATGGAAAAATGCCCCTGCAAGCACAGTGCTGCACAGCTCCCAGTGGAAAAGGTATTGAGGATTCTGGACTCCTGTTTCAGTTATGACACTGAATGTCCACTGGGAAAGCAATTTTCCTTCTTTGGGTCACATTCCCATTTTGGAGAGGTAAATAATTTGATCTCCTCTCTATGGCACTCCTGACTCCTTCCTCACATGCTTTTTGTTGGTACCTGAACAGAGGAGCACACAGATGCCTCCATGGAGCAAGTGCAAAGGCTGGACACAGTCTTGGCAGGGCCACACACAGAACCAGCAAAGACTAAGACTTCAGGGCAACTCAATGCAGCTCTGAAACCCTTCATATTTTAAGCATTAAATAAGCATTCAAAATCAGTCCTTGAACCCCCTCAGATGCAGCCATATATGGACTACCGGCGAACACAAGAGGCTTCATAACTCTCAAGAACTGAGGGTTTGTTGTTTTTTCTTTTGAAATATACAAACCCAAAGCCACAGACATGCCAGAGGAGGCAGCCACATTCCAGGGAGATGTAGGCCTACTAAGAGATCCAGAGGACTTCTCCTGAACACAACTTTGTCGAGCGATTTTCACACAGAAATGACTCCCAGGAAGAAGAGGCACCACGGGGACAGGCACACTAAGTGCAGGTTAGACACGGTCCTACTCCAGGTCAAAAGAGCCTTGACGAAGCAGCTGCATGGAAGAGACTTTTTATGTCATTCCCATCTTTCTGACCATAGCAACAACACACCAGTCCCTTTCCATTAACTCTTGCACTCACCAGCCAGTCCCAGATGCTGCAGCTCCCAAATAAAACTGCATTACTGACAAACTTGCATGGATGCTAGAAAGTTGTGAGGCTCTACGTAAAGCGCTGCAGTTCAGGGGAAAGCTGCAGCACAAACTGGTGCTTCATGTGACACCAGGCAATCCACAGGGAGAGAGAATCCACAGAAAAAACCCTAACTGGAGAATGCCAAACAGCTTGGGGCTTACATCTTCACAGTAAGCCAAAAATCACCAAGCACAGACCACAGAAAAGCAAGCTGCTTCGATTCTGGTACTTATTTGCCGGCATCTCCACCAATGCATACCCAAAAGCCAGCACCACCTTCAACATTACTGCTGTTATGTGTCTCTCAGCCTCATACATGCATGGCTGAAACATGCTTTGCAGGTTACACCCAGAGTCAAAACAAGCTTTCCACAAGCTGCATGGCTGGTTTTTTTTGACATAAAACATGCAAGAGGAGAAACACGAGAGGTACCTGAGGAAATGCTGTGACAATGAGAACAGCATTCCTCCTCAGTCACTTCCTCTGCCCAACCACTGGAAATAACCACCCTCTCCACACCATGCTGTAGGACTGAGCTGTTGACACACAGGGCACTGTTTAGTTCAAGGACAGAAGAAATGGTTTTTCCAGTTCAGCTGGCAAGAGGAAGAAGAGCTTGTCCCGAGAATACAAACAGCGCAGCCACTCCCACTGTTCTGGGATTATACACATGTGAGCAGAAGGTGACACATACGGCCACAGTCACCAGAAGCAGCCACTTCCTGGGATCACTCGGATACCCTAGGAAGCGTTTTCCAAAGGTGTGCCAAAAGCACCTCACTCTTATTGTAGACAAGATTCTGTGAGCAAGACAAGCAGACCACTGTCTGGCTCATGGATACCAGCTTCATCCTGCTGCCTCCTCCTAACCTGGAAGAGAGGAGGGCTGTCCAGGGAATTTTTGCATGACCAGTGCCATTTGAGCAGACCTAGCACTCACTCATCTTAAACTGTCCCAGCCAGATGCATTGGATGAAGGCACTTTATCCAGATTCAGATGTCAAGGAGAAGGACTAGACCAATGTAAGCTTGAAGACTACAGGGAGCTCACACCTTTCAGATACACAGTGGAAGTTAAAGCAATCCACATCCAATCACACTAGGGTGGGGGCTCTGTGCACTTGTGTACATCTTTAATTGAATGCTGAGGTGCTCATACAGCATCCAGAGCACATCTGACAGCTTCTCCCACAGCAAACATTGCCTTCCTGCAATGCTCAGATACAAGAAAAGAGACTTTCAAAACCAACTACACAAACTAAGCTATCAGCTTTCACCTACCGTCTGCCCATTCGCTCCTCTCGTTCTCTCTCCTCTCTCCGTCTCAAACGATCCTGGTTCCTCTTCTCTTGCTTTTCTGCCACTGTTTTCTAGAAGAAAAATCACATTACATTTCAGCCACACAGTAACAGGTCAGAGATCTGCAGGGAGACTCCTTGGGTAGTGAGACAAAAAAACGTTTCTCTGCATTCCATGTACCAGTCAAGATATCTACTGAAGTTCTCATTTTCCTTATAACTCCACTAATACCAGTGCAATAAATGCCCCTCTCTGCTCTGCTTCGAGCGCTCATGCTCTGAGACACAAGCTCGCAAGATTTGAGGCAGGGGATTATCCCACAAGCACACACAACTCAAAGAAACAGTGCTCTGGCTTCACATGAATGACCCATCAAAGCACTGACCTCAATGTACCGCCCCGTGAATAATGCACAGGAATACACTCTTACTCGAGCAGGCTAAAGGACTCTTTGAGAGCAAGGCCAGCACCTCAATTCTGTCACAAACCATTCCAGAAAGCTTCTCATCACTTTAGGTTGGACGGGGCCTTGAGCGCCTGATCCAGTGGGAGGTGTCCCTGCCCATGGCAGAGGGCTGGAAACGGATGGGCTGTAAGGTCCCTTCCAACCCAAACCATTCCATGATTCAGGTACTGAAGACCTTCACTGACAGCACTGTGTGATACTTCAGTTCAAGTATTTCATTAAGAGGTCTCAAAGTGCTCTTCAGTAGTAAAAAAAAACCCCACAGTGACAAATTTCAGCCAAACCAATGAGAAAGAGCAATGGTATAATTGCACGTATTCAAGGAAGAAATCATTCTGGTTTGAATAATTCTGAGTACTTATTTAGTTACCCAGAAATTACAGAACACGAGAGGTTATGCAAACCTCCTTCTGAAGTTTCAGGGTTTCTGCAATCAGAAACTTCTGGGCTTCTACAAGCACCCTGCAAAGAATCCTGTCTGAATTTCATAGCGAACATTCTCAGAACTACAAGGAGAAGGTTTAAAAAGGCAGGATTACCCTCAGCTGATCCAGTTTCTCACGAATCTGAATGAAACCCAAGTGTAATTTGCCTCCAAAGTGGTCAGCAAGGCGCCGGTCGTTGTCATGGAGACCCAGATATGCTGAACAGACTTCACACACACGCAGCTTCTGCTGCTGGAAACTCGATGCAGGCATTGAATTTCGGTATTCTTCCTAAAGGAAGGCAAAAAAACAGGGATATGTCAGCAAACCCTCACAGAGGCACAACCCTCCAGGGAAACCCTCGCAAAGGATTGCCCTGCTGCTTTCAAGGATCATAAAAGCACCCTCAATACAAAGGAGGTGCCACACAAAACGCTGTGTGAGCACAGCCAACCTGACAAGTCCATCTCCACACATGACCAGTGACCAAGTATTTCAGAGGACAAACTCCTCCCACTCCAATCAGCCCTCTGCGCTAGATACCAGTTTCTAAAAACCTTTTCTTCATCTGCCACACTGCCAGCTGCTTGCTGGTACATTGCTGAAACTGAAAAATGAAGAGCTGACAGCACAGGAAAAGAGGTAGGAGCCACCCAGCTGTCTGTCATGTATTCAGCCAAGTTCAGTTTGATATTACAAAGGAGAACCAAGGCCGTACCTCTGCCTCTTTCTTCTTTGCTCGGACTTTCTCCACCTCCATCAGGATCTTTTGAGACTCATCAACGTTTCCCTCAGCTCCCAGCTGTTCAGCTTTAGCTAGGAGTTTTCCAATGTCTTCATTCAGCTCGTGTACTTTCTCTGCCTAAAGAGAATAGTTAGTTTTTAGTAAGACAAAAAACTTGCTTAAGCTTGCAGGACTCTTCCTTTTTCTCTAAAAAATACTGTTTAACAAAAGCAGTTGTTGGAAGATGACCATAAATCTCCAAAAGTCAAAGGAGCCACAACAAAAACGGATTGGTGGGCCAAATACAGGCACAGCAGTCACAGACATGGAACAAAAGAGAGGCAGTGGACACGGAGGGGACATTATCAGTTTCGCTGCAAACAGCAGCACATCTCTGGCTTATAGGACGGGGTAGAGTCCACAAAACCAGCTTCAGAGACGTCTCCTATTGGCCTGATGAAGGAAGTTCTCTGGGAAGAAATGTCATGAGCATTTACTAAAACAACAACTGTCTAAGGTATTATATTGTCATTGGACGGTGGGGGGTGCCAACGTTTTACTGACATGCTAAAGCAACGAGGATTCATGTTTTACACCACTCTGGCCCTCTGAACCAGTCAGTTTGTCACAAGAACGGCCAGAGCACTTGAGGAGGATGGCTGAAATCCACAAAACCTAAAAAAGCAAATCCATAGAGCCTAACTTCCCGGTATCAATGGTGTCAGATACAACAGAACACCAGTGCTCTTGCACAGACTTTCAGAACAAACATTTAGTGATAGGACAATACCTTTGCAGACACTTCAGCACTGATCTCTTCCTGTGTCTCAGCCAGGCGTTTCTTGGCCAGTTCTGTTCTCCTATCACACTCCGCAATGAAGGATTCCAGGTGATCCATCGCCTGCATATTCAGACAAAGAATTGTGAATAAAGATGCTTCCATGTCAGATGGTGGAGTCTCCATCCCTGGAGGTGTTCAAAAAGCATGCAGCTGTGCCACTTTGGGACATGCTTTAGTAGGCACAGTGGTGTTGGGCTGACAGTTGGACTGGATGAGCTAAGAGGTGTTTTACAACCTTAATGATTCTATGACTTTGATGCAATTTTGACAGCCATCAGTTGGCTGGTGCAATCCCTGTATACTGCACAAAATGTCAAGAATGGATGCTTTGAGAAAAAAAATATATGACACTTGGCAGAAAAATTACACTTTGATCCCTTCCCTTAAGTCTGTCATCAGCCTGAAACCTGGCACAGCTCCTTCGTTCTGCCACACAACAGGATGCTCACATGAAGACTGCTTTGCACTGAACTTCCAACACACAAGCAACAGGGGCAAAGACAAAAGCATTGGAATAACATGACAAGGGAAGCATAGAGCAGATCGAGAGGAAGAACAATCACAAAAAGCTAAATCTGGTCAAAGTGAAACCACAGAGCAGAAAGCTTTTAATGTCAAATCTGTCTGGGACAGGCCACTAGGTTACAGCGACCTGGTATGGAGCAGGTGTGGGATGCAAGGAATGCCAAAGGAGCCTCCCAGCTAGCTGGACAAATGGAGCTGCATAGAATACAATTACTTTTACAATCTCAAGCCAGCAATCAAGCCGGGACTCGGGAAGGGGCTGCACATTCTTGCCAGATAATGCATCAAATAACACGACTAGCTGAAATGCCCACTGAGCTCTATTGTTCAGCCACACAGCTGCAAAGAGGCATCTTCCACAAAAGTAATAAAAACTTCTTCATACTCACATCCAGCTCAAAAAACAGGTCTCTCTCTTTACTTGCAATCTCATAATCTGCACGCAGTGCCAAGTCATGGATCTTTGTACACTCTCCCAGGTCCATCCGCTGTGGAAAAGAAAAAGGAAAATCCATGTAAGAAACTTGTGTTGGCAACAAGAAGCAGACACTGAACTCTTGCCAACTGTATCGTATCAAAATAGAGCCTCTTGAGGAACAAGAGCTTCCTCTTAACCTGTCAGCAACAAAACTAGCCAAAGAACCACACACTTGCTAGAACTCCTTTTCCATGTGTTCCAGGAAGAACATTAAAACACCTGAAATGCTTTAATCTCAGTCCTGCTCCAGGCCACAGTGCAGCCTTAGAAATTGCCAGGAGGGAGCTGGGAAGGTGCAGCACACTGCAGTGGCAGCTCCTTCAACAGGCACCAACTCCAAATGCCTCCTATTATGGAGCTACAGCACAGCAAACCATACAGCACGGTACCCGGTCAAAGCTCACCTGGAAAAACATATCAGGACTAGCCCCAGTAACTTGCTGAAAGAAACCAAATCACAGAACACAAGTAGAATGCTTCCTATGAAGGCAAATACACTTAAGGGGGATATGGCCAGCAGACTGCAAGAGCAGACTCTGCATTCTACAGATACCCTCTTTCCATATTGAGCTGTGGCCTGGGATTTTAGAACCTGCCCAGCAAAGATAATTCCTACACATAAGTACATCTAATGAGACGCTTCTTGAGAGCATCTCTTCTCTCAGAAAGCCCTGACTTGCATGCAGCCCTTCACTCCCAAATTAAATCTGTTATTTTACCCCAACCTAGCAGTCTACAGCCACATGAACTGAAGTTAATTATGCTCTGAAAGCACAGAAATTGCATTTCAACATTACCAATATGTAACAGAGAACTCGCTCTTATTCTCAAAGCGGAAAAAGAACATGACATTTTGAAAGTCAAAGTAAAAAAAGGCCCAAGTGTGAGCCACAGACCAAACAGCAGGGTACACGTCATTGCATGAAGGAACACCCCAGCCAGCCTCTTCTCTCACTGTCACCACCAGGCCCAAGGAGCCCAAACTGGAACACAGCACAGGTGTCAACTCACTGAACTGCAGAACAAGCTAAGCCAGGACCAACACAGAATCTCTGGGGAACACCATAAACTGGAGCTGGCAGTGCCAGGCACACGGATGTGAAGCAATGCACCTGGACAGCAGCAATGGAGGTGTTTTGAATGAAGCAAAGCAACTAAAGCAAGCTCCACCAGGTAACGCTCTGGGTTTCAGCAGTTACCCATGTTATTAGCTTTTCTTTTTACAGAAAACCACTCTTGATGACTTGCCACTATTTAGACTTCCTCATTTTGCTCAGATTTACCAGAAACAGGAGGCCACAGCCAGCAGGCCACAAAACTAGACACTGTATCCAGGAATAGTCCTGTTGAGCTCCCTAATGGTAGAAATTCAATGTCTACAAAACAAGCATTCAGTACTTTCAGAGCTTTAATCTTCAGGCAAGTCTCTTCTAAAAACACTAGCGAGCTACTGCTATTTTATCACAAAAATATCTTTCCATGACATGACTTATATTGTCTATTCTTATGTCATTCTACTGAGATTCCTTTCCAATAAGGGAGAAAATAATAATATGAGATGTGATTGTCACAAATCATTAAGTCTTCTCATCTGAACTCTTCTTGAAGGTGACCCACTAGCTCCGACCCAGAAGAGCTGACAGCATGTTCTGGGTTCCTCTTCCCGTTTGTTAAAAGGCAATGAATCCCTCAAACTCTTTCTCTGAGAGAGGATGTTCACCTCGCCAGCACACACACCTCAGGGAGGCCTGAGACCAAATACTCACCCTTCCCAGCAGCAATCGTGACTTGCTCCACTCAACACCAGTGGCTGATGCATAATACAGGTATGTGAGATAGGTAACCAGCAGAGTCTGAATGAAGATTTAACCCCCATACACACAAAGATTTAACACATGTAGGTGCCACTGATGATTAGTCCTGCTTGCACTTGCTGACCAATCCATATTCTGAGGTATTGCTTATCATCTCCACTGAACTGCTAACTCACCAGAAAGTCCATTTCTGTCCAGAAGGTTCTTTAATTGACAGGCTGAGAGAGTTCCGGTTGTTCAGCCTGAAGAAGGCTCTGGGGAGACCTTAGAGGAGCCTCCCTGTACTGAAAGGGGCTCCAGAAAAGCTGGGGAGGGGCTCTTGATCAGGGAGTGCAGGGATAGGATGAGGTGGAACAGTTTTAAGCTGAAGGAGGGGAGATTGAGATGACATATCAGGAAGAAATATTTTCCTGTGAGGGTGGGGAGGCCCTGGCCCAGGTTGCCCAGAGAAATGGTGGCTGCCCCATCCCTGGAGGTGTTCAAGACCAGGTTGGATGGGCCTCTGAGCAACCCGATCCAGTGGGAGGTGTCCTGCCCATGGCAGAGGGGCTGGAACTGGATGATCTTTAAAGTCCCTTCAACCTAAACCATTCCATTGTTCTAAGATAATAGTAATCAGAGCTGCAGTGCCACACAAATGAAAAGGAAAGCACTTAGACCCACAAAACAATCCTGCAACCTGCAGATTTCAGCTCACTCCTATCTCCCAGTGTGAGACAATTAATTCCCTAAATATAATTTCCAAGCTATGTTCTACCTGACAGCTTTCAGACTCATCTGTCCACTTATTAGTGGAGCTAAATTCAGGAGGATTACCAGCTGATGCCACCTCTGAATATGGTGCAGTACTGTCATGGACAGAAATACGCTTACCCCTCACTGCAGAGCTAACTCGGTGCAGGCCACTAATGATCCAAGGACAAGTCCCCTGGTAAGAGCACATGGGCTCATTAAACTCGTGCTCTCCCAGAGTTCTCCTCCCTTCCCATGGAGACCAAAGAGAGAACCTTGTAACTCATTTAGTGAGGAGTTTAGACAAGTTTCTAGGGCCAAAGGCTCTCATGACCCCCCCTACAGAAAGCAAACATGAACATGCCTTCTGCAGCTCTCAGGGACGTTCAGAGCTTTACTTACAGTCCAGACTCCTCTCACTCTGCACCTGATGGTCAGCGACTGGGACTCCACCACATGTCACTGAGCACATCTACCCAAGGGATCCAGCTTCCTGCTCCTCTCCAATCAGCCTCCCACTAAAGTGGAAGTTCTGCACACGTGAAGGATGCAGCAGTAATGGCACCTTTGGGAGAGGATGCAACATAACCAGCATCGGAAGGCTTGGAGTACCTGTTGGGAGTTTCCAAGAAGATCCAGGGTCCAAATTTCTGCAATGAGATACATCCAGGGATGGATTCTACCCCATTGGCTGAGGCTGACTCACTTACACAGCTCTGCCCTTAACGGAGAACCACAAGATGCCAGCGAACCTGACCAACATCACAAGGAAAGCCTGCATGTTCCAGTTCTGTTTCACTCTGTGCTGATAGTGCTGACAGCTGAAAAGCTGTTCCTGTTTCAGACATCACACATTCTTTCAACACATATCTGTGGCACCAAGACTGCTGACAGTGGTGTAGAGAGCTCCACAGCCACTGTAAGATCATCAGAGTGATCCACAAGATCACTCATGCAGCAGCAGCCTTTCTTCCTGCTCCCATGTGAGAATTCCGAGTGCAAATCCCACAACAAGGTGGAAGAGACAACTCTCTGAAGAGAAATAACAACAGAAGCAAGAGAAACTGATTTCTCAATGTGCTTCTCTGTTCCAGGAGACTCACAACGCATCTGAACACCTCAGACTTCCTCCATGCTTTGGTACTAACTCCAACAGTCACATGCATTGCTTAATCCAACTCACTGTTTGCCATCTTCCTGGGAACGTGCCAGAAAAGGGAGAGGGCAGCCTCCATCTTCAAGCCACCATTTGGGCCTCAAAAACCTGTTGCAGAGTCTCATGTCAAAAAAAAGTGACCTGTGATCTGCATGACAGTGACCTGCATGAAGGAGGGAGGTGGGCAGATGACAGTTTTAGCAGCTTTAAACTTCTGAAATGGAAGATGGGTGATAATACACCTGACCTTTACATTAACATAAAATAGAGATCTATATTGATTTGCATTCAACTTCCAACCCTATTCTGCCATAACAGCCACCAAGAAGCTGAAGTCTGAGTGCTCAGAGCTGAGGTGGGTTTGACAAATGCCCTTTGTACTTGGGCTGCCAGTTTGGCTATCGCAGCGGCACCGAGGAAGGAGTGCCAGCCCCTCCCCTCTGTTGGTAATGGGCTGTGTCAAACCCAGCACTCAAAATAACAGCAGGAAAGGCTATAAATAGTGATGGCATCTTTAAACAATCTGGTGAAGTGGATGGACAACGTGAATCACAGTATTTACCATGGAACAGGGAGGGGTAAGATGGATTTTGAACATCCATATTCCTCTCCATTCTAGAGTTCTGTACTACAGCAACAATTACAAGAGACACGCACTGTTTTCTTTTGAAAGCCAGATTGCAGCTTTCATCTGAGCATCCAAACTGAATACCCACTTCGCAAGATTCCACTGTTAAAAGCCAACGTCATTTTTTACTCTCAGAGAGAGCACGTGAGCCAAACCTTTGAAAACCGGCCAGCTCTGTCCCCAGAGGGCAGCAGCCCAGGAGCCAACTCGACACTTCAAACTGGTCAGGCAGTGACACACTGCTCAGACCAACCAGCTCTGAACACCAGCCTGAGCTGTGACCTGCCAATAATTAGCCAGTAACGATGGAAGAGCTGCCATTCCATCAGGAGGGCATCACACAGCTGGAGAGAAGAGACTGAAAAGCTTCAAGGATTAAGGATGGCGAGCAGCTGGGGAGACAAACTTTCCAACGTGAAGATGCAACGGTAAAGTAGAACACCCAGGACAGCAGGCTAACTATGATCTTGTGACAAGTTTCAAGCCCTAAGCATCTCAAGCTAATAAAAGACAAGTATCCTTGCAACCTCGTGTGGGATTGTGAGAGAAACACAGTGGTTTTTCAGCAGTTACCTGTGTTATTAGCTTTTCTTTTCTAAAGAAAACCACTCTGGATGACGTCCCACTATTCAGAATTCAATTGAACTCCTAGAGATCCTGGTTTCACTGGTTCCACAGAAACTGAAATTAAAACTCTGCCTGCTCCTTGGGCACAGGAAGTCCGACTTCCCCTTGACATTACCCACAATGCAGGGATGAGCACTGAAGAGGTGTACATGTGCCTCACCAGAGTTCCTTAATACAGAGAACATACTTACTGTTCCAGCCAGGATATCATGAGGACAGCAATCCAGAAGGTGGCTCTTGCAAACACGATCGTCTGTAAACTTCACCCTTTGTCTGGTTTCATCTCCTGAAATTCATTTGTGGTTTTAAACAAGAAGACATTAGAATAACGATAAGAGAACAAAGACATCGGCATGATCATTTCTTCTCAATATGCAGATTAAAATACTTGGTGTTCCTGCTCCCCCAAAATTACCCAAAATAAGCTTAGAGGGTAACAGGATATTCTGGTACACTCATAATTGTCAACAAACACTATTTTAGCATTTATTCATCCAGTACACCATGTTAAACACAGTGCTGGCGAGCCAAGTAACGTCCAAGGCCTGTCATCCATATACAGACAGCACAGCCAGAAGGGAAAAAAAAAGAGACAGACAGTCTGGCTCACAGCCAAAACTGCTTATTTTTTTTTTCCTTCCCCACCTTTTTTACCACGAGGAAGGTACCGAAACCCATGAATCACGAATAAGGGCTGTGCTGGGTTGTTTTTATAGGCAGTTCCTATTTGCTCCTCTGGTAATTAAGCCATCGGTCCATTTGGTTTGAGAACCAAACAGGCAGCGTGCTTTCCGAGGCCGTGCAAAGGCAAATCTTGTCAGTCTCGGCCTGGGACACGCAAGCGCACTTCCCACCCACATCCCACCCTCAGAAGACACTTTACACTCAGGAGCCACTTAAAACAAGACAATATCAGAAAAGCAAAAAACTCAAAAAGTAAAAAAATAAACAAAGTTAGTCAATACACACTGCGAGCTCCAACACATACTATACCCATCTGCATTCTTCAAGACCTCAGCTGCAGAATTTTATGCCCACTGTTGAAAAGTTTTAAAGGAAAAGCTTTCTTGCCCACACCTGCAGTAAGGAAGTCAGGGGAATGATACATAAAAGTAAAAGCAACGTGGTAATGGTATGTGACAACTTTAAAGCTCATCTGTGTATACAACACAGGCACGTGTAATACTAAAGTATGAATATAGCTTAGGATTCGCAAGCATCCAGGAATAATGTTGTGTTCTACTGAAAGTGGTTCTTTATTTTTTTTTCTTTCTAAGCTACACTTTTAAAGTTACTTGTGGGAAAAAAAAAGCAAACACTTTTTTTGTTTTTTTGTTATAACAGCTTTAAAAATTGGTTGTGACTCACGGCTCGATGAACATGAGGCTTTTCTGCAACTCCCTTGCAGATTGATGTAGGCAGGCAAAGATACACTGAACCTTTATAAATAAAATAGAGGGGCCACAATTGTTCAGTTTGTATGAAATAAAAATATGGGAAGCAATTCAACAGCAACTCAATACACAAATAAAAGAAAAGCACTTATTCACTTAGGAAACCAAGTGCAAAGTACCTGACCAGCCCTGCTAATTAGCTTCCTTGCTTTCATAGCTCATTCTGGGACTGACCTTCTGGTCCTCTTTTGTTTCTCGTATACCTTTTGTGGGCCTGCAAGAACTTTTTTTCCTCCCTCTGTAGCCCAAAGGTTCCCAATTACCTGAAAAGCCATTTTTCTTCTGTAGGGTTGTGCTTTACAGCCCTGTCTGCTGCAGCTGGATGATTCCCAGCACACACATTCTTAACGTTACTACTCTTGTCTTGGAGAACTCTGTAAAAAACGCCCAGCTCTGAGCAGGGCTTGAGATTCCCTTGCATATCATTTGTCCAACTGCTTCATCCCTTCCTTCTTCAAGGCTTTTTTTTTATCAGGCAAGAGAAAACCCAGGCTCTGGGATGAGAAACGGCAATGCTTTTCCCCAGTTTTCTTATCCCACAGGCTTCCTTTCAGTGATTCACCACTCCAAGTCCCCTTCAAACAATCTTCCTTCCCCATTTACACAAGGGCGTGTACGATTATTGTTTTGCAAGAGGAAATTCCCCCGCATTTTCCCAGCCTCAAGGCTCCTGACCCAGCTTTCAAAGGGAACTTAAAACACACAAAAGCGCGGCGGCGACCTGCTTTTACACCTACCTCCGCGCCCCTACAACCTCTGAGGGCTGCGGGCTCCAACGCCACGGCCGCCCGGAGGCCACAGGCCCGCTCGGCCCGGCCGCGAGGCGGCCGGGGCGAGTGGGCCTTGAGCCTCGGGGAGCGGCTTGGGCTTGGGCTCGGGCTGAGGCGGCCCCTACTCACCGTCCCGGGCTGTGCCCATGAGCTGGTCCAGCAGGGCGCGCATCTGGGCCTGGGCCGACATGGCGGGAGAGAGGCTCCGGCCTTGGGCCTGAGCGACGGCGGCGGCGGCTGCGGCCTCGGTGGCGGCGGCGGCGCTGGGCGGAAGTGGCCCCTCCCGCCCACGCGGGGGATGATGGGAGTTGTGGTCCCAGAGCGGAAGTGACGCCGCGGGGCATGCTGAGAGTTGTAGTACAAGGGTGAGAGCAGCCCGGAATTGCGGGGCATGCCGGGAGAATCATAGGATGGTTTGGTTTGGAGGTGACATCACTGCCCAACCAGTTCCAAACTCCCTTGCCACGGGCAGGGACGCCTCCCACTGGATCAGGTTACTTAAAGCCCCATTCAGCCTGGCCTTGAACACCTCCAGGGATGGGGCAGCCACAGCCTCCCTGGACAACCTGTGCCAGTGTCTCACCACCCTCATTGTGAACAGTTTCTTCCTAATGTCTAACCTAAATCTCCCCCTTCCGGTTTAAAGCTGTTCCCCCTCATCCTATCACTAGAAACCCTTGTAAAAAGCCCCTCCCCAGCTTTTCTGTGGGTCGCCTTCAGGTACTGGAAAGACACTATTAAGTCCCCAATGAAGCCTCCTCTTCTGCAGGCTGAACAAGTCCAACTCTCTCAGCTTGTCCTCATAGCAGAGGTGCTCCAGCCCTCTGATCATCTTCGTAGCCTGCTCTGGACCTGCTCTAACAGTTGCATATCCTTCTAATGTCTAGTCTGAACCTCCCCTGGCGAGAAAAAAGCTAGACATTAGGAAAAGTTTCTTCACTGAAACGGTAGTCAGGCACTGTCAGAGGCTGCCCAAGGAGGTGGTTGAGTTGCCGTCCCTGGAGGTGTTTAAAAGATGGGTAGACGAGTTTCTGAGGGTAGACGAGTTTCTGAGGGACATAATTTAGTAAGTGGACAGGTATAGTTGGACTTAATGATCTCAGAGGTCTTTTCCAACCAGACGATTATATGATTCTGTGATTCTTAAATTGGGGATTCCAGAACTGGACACAATACTCCGGGTGGGGTCTCACAAGAGAGGAATAGAGGGGAAGAATCTCCTCCCTCAGCCTGCTGGCAATGCTTCTTCTGATGCAGCCCAGGACATGGTTGGCCTTCTGGGCTGCGAGCACATGTTGCCAACTCATGTCCAACTTTCCATCAATCAGCACCCCAAAGTCCTTCTCCACAGGGCTCCTCTCAATCGCATTGTCTCTCCCCATACCGACACCGCGGGTTACCCTGACCCAGGTGGCCTTGTTGCACTTGGCCTTGTTGAACCTCATGAGGTTCATGCAGGTCCACTTCACCAGCTTGTCCAGGTCCCTCCGGATGACATCCCATCCTTCTGCCGTGGTCACTGCCCCACTCAGCTGGGTGTCATCCACAAACTTACTGAGGGTGCACTCGATCCCGCTGTCAACACTATTAATGAAAACATTAAACAACACCGGTCCCAGTACGGACCCCTGAGGAACACCACTCATCAGGGGCCTCCATCTGAATATGGGCCACTACTCCCTGAATACGTAGTCCCAGGGGGCGCGCTGGGTGGGACTGGCCAGCCCGCTGGCGCGGGGCATGCCGGGAGTTGTAGTCCCGGGCAGGATGGGGCTCCCGCCGCGGGGAATGCTGGGAGTTGTGGTCCCGAGTTGCGACTCCCTTCGGCCGCCTGAGGCGGGGAGCGAGGCCCGAGCTGGGCCCGGGCATGGTGACTGGATGAGAGGAAATGGCCTCACGTTGTGCCAGGGCAGGTTCACGTTAGACATTAGGAAAAATTTCTTCACTGAATAGGTTCTCAGGCACTGGCAGAGGCTGCCCAGGGAAGTGGTGGAGTCCCCATCCCTGGAAGTGTTTAAACAATGGATGGATGGATGAGGTGCTCAGGGATGGTTTAGTAGCGAACAGATCGCTCAGGCTCTTCGGGGCTCTCCTGGATCCCCCAAGTCCATGGTTCCAGACCTCCTCAGCCATGGCTCATGCCCAGCTGCCCGGGGCCTCAGCCGCTGCAGAGAGCCGGTTGTGTTCGAGCCTGTGCGGGGGCCACTGCTGGCCTGAGACAGGTTGGGCTTTCCCTGCCAGGCAGGGCTGCAGGGCACCAGCGGCACAGATGGTGGCTGTGGCTTCAGGGACAGATCCAGAACAGCTCCTCAGTGTCTGTGCGACATCATTTTCCCACTGGCACCTCCACCCCCTTCTCATGCTGCACTTGGAGGAGGGGGAAAAGGGGGCAGCTCCTGGGCCAGTGATGGCTGTGGGGTGGTGCACTGCTTCAGCACACTCAGCAAAAGCTTCTCTACACCTTGCCCTCACCCTGCTGCTTCCTTCTCCTAATCCCAACCCAAATGGCTTAAGTCGGACATCAGGAAAATGTTCTTCCCTGAGAGGGTGGTGGAGCACTGAAACAGCTCCCCAGGGAAGCAGTCACCAAGCCTGACAATATTGCAGAAGCGTTTGGCCGAGGCCCGAGGCCACATGTTGGGGTTATCCTGTACAGAGCCAGGAGCTGGACTCGATGGTCCTTGTGGTCCTTTCCAACTCAGGACGTTCTGTGAGTCTATTATTCTATAACTTGTGGAACAGCTGAGCCCTCCTCACCAGTGGAAAGGACACAGCAGGCTGCTCTGACACAGCCCTTTTCAGCTTCCATGCATGCTCTGAGGGAAAGGCTCCAGCAGCCTCTGCCCTCCTATCACCTCTTTTTCCCCACCAATTCTTTTGCAGCTCTCACCAGAGGAGTATGAGGGAAGTGGCTCCCCTGGGGCCAGGGACATGGCCGCTGTGTTCCGTTTCTATGCCCTGCAGCCAGATTGCAAAGTTGAACTGACCATGAACCTCAGCGCCAAGGCCCGCACCTTCCATCAGTGGGTGGCAGACAACAAGACTGCCTTCTGAGCCTTCCCTCCCTCATCCCCAACCCGAGCTGCTGCAGCCAGCGGCAAGATCTGGCCAGGGAGCAGAGCTGCGCTGAGCCACACCGCTGGTCCACTAGAACCTGGTGGGGCTCAGATGCAGCTGGGGGCTCAGTCACTGACCCTGCTGGAGATGGGAAGAGCTTTGGTCCCTTGTGTGCGCTCCAGAGCTTTCCAGTGACTTGGTTGAGACTGTTTAGACCAGCGGAGGAACAAGAGCAGGGGGCTGTGCAGGTGGGAGAAGTGCTACCTGTGCACACTGTCTTCAGGGAGGTGTTTAATGATTTTGGGCATCTTCACAGCTGTAGGGTAGTGGTGGCTTGTTTTCCCAGGATCACCCTCTTTCCTAGGTAGCTCTGAGGATGGAGCTCCACTGGGTGGGATAAACACATGGTACCTCTGGGCCCGAAAGAAGTGCCTTCTCTGCACCCACTGCGGGTGCCCATGGCAGCCCCACAGCTCCTAAGCCAACAGAGACCACTGGGGCTTTACCCACAGGCTAGGTTCAAGCATTACAGGTGAGCCAGCACTGTTGCAATGTGAAAGCTGAGCTTAATTCCTCATGTGGGACAGCTCTCAGCTGGGGCCTGGCCTTCAGGCTCCCAGAGCTAATTGCAATTGCTGCCCCCATGAGCTGAATAAATCCCTTACCAGACTGTCCAGCCTCTGGATCTCAGACTGTAAAAAGCTCTTTCCCCCACCCACCCCATGCTTAAGGTACTGCTTGGGTAAAAGCTCTGGCTTTGGCAGTCTCTGAAGTCGATCGCAGCCACCAGAGAGCTGCTCACAACACCCAGCCCTGCCCTGCCCTCTCCTTGCTGGAGAGAAGCCCTTGGCTCGTTACTGGGGAGGGAAAGGGGTGACAGACAAGGCTGGACGAGTAGACAAGGCTGGACGAGTAGACAAGGCTGGACGAGTAGACAAGGCAGCAAGGCACAGCACATGTTAAATATCTTTATGAAGTCAATCTTATTTACATGGATACAGAATCACTTTACAGACATTTTAATCAGGAGGCAACGCGTGCTTTATTTCAGCAAATTAAGAAGGGCAACACTACGACACGTCCCTGTTTATCTGGTCGATCAGTAGGTGGGCTGACAGTACCTGCATGGTACAACTAATGAAATATTCACTGCAAGAGCTCAACTCTGTCCAGAAGGAGCGTTCTGCTTCACTCACATTCTCACACAGGTAGAAACAACGACTCTGACCAATCATTTATGTTACGGGTGTTGCGCTAAAGTAATAAAAGACTTTGTCCCAAACTGGTAAAGGGCTCGGTGATAAACTTGTATCCAACTCAGAAGCGACAGCAGTTGTGTTGTAACTTTAGTTAACTGGGGGGGTGAGGGAAACCTGAGGCCAAGTGCAGATTCCACCACCGCTCTTCGTGCAGGAGATCAGCAGGACTGTGAAACCCCATGGCTGCCGAGAGAGCCAGGCCCTGACGAGTCCCAGCCGCAGGGACACTTCCCACTCGGAGATGTGCAGGGCAGCCAGGAGGGCTGTTGCGCAGACAGGGTTAACACTGACCAACCAAGTTGGTCTTTTATAAGTTCACCAAGAACACCCAGCGCCTGAGTGAGCAGCAGCCATCCAGGACAGCAAACTGCTCCACTCCGTGCGGGTAGGACAATTTTTATTTCACATTTCCACTGTTTAGGATCCTAAATAATACTTTACTATTTTACCAGATAAGCCTCCAGCAGCAGTAGGGACTGTGAACAACCTCGAGAGAGCAAGCTGCATTTCTGCAAAGCTGGTTCTTTCCTTCATTCCCAGTTCCTAGGACGGTGGATGGGGTTTGCATCGTGACGACCTTTGGTGCCTCAGTGGTTTGTAGCCTCTCCAGCTGGGATTCTCACCGACTGACATCCTTCACTCTCCAGAGCCCACTGCCAGAAACATTCATCCCCGACTGCAAAGATGAGCTGCTGGGTCCTAGCTTCCAGTAGAACGCTTTCCTGCAGTTGAAGCAAGAAGGAAGTTTAACATTTCCAGGCCAAATCAGCTGAAGACGTGCAGGCACCCACCCGCCCTCCTGTCACGGTTTGTCAGCCACACAGGACAGGCAATGTTGAAGCCCACAGTGACGAGAAGCCGAGCCCCTGGATCCCAAGATGCCAGTCTGCCAAGGATGATTTCCCTCGCTGCAGGCCAACACCCGCTAAATGGTCCCCTGTGTTGTAACACTGCTGCAGTTTGTGTGATGGGGGCTTTGCTGTGCTTCACAACACACTGATTCCTTCCTGGAGCTGGAAACCTGTGGTAAGGGTGAGTCCACCTGAGCGCACTGGCACCACAGGCTTGGTGGCAGCAGAGCTGCCCAGTCCCAGCTTTATCTGCTAACAGAAAGCCCTCAGTGCTTTGAATTGGGTACAGGTGTGTGGACAGGGCAAGAGAGCTCCAGGGAAGGCCAGACCCTCCCTGAAGATGTGCCCAGCATTTTTGCTGCAGTGAGGATGCAGTTTATTCCCTGGCTTTTTGCTCCAGGTCACAGGGGACAGCTAGGGCTTTTCATACCAGTGGCTGGAAGGCCTGAGGCTAAGAGAGAAGCAATGTTGTGCTCTGGTTTGCTTCTACCTCCCGACAAGTGCAAGTTCTGCTTGGTGTGGGGGAAAGACAACAGTAAAATACAAGAGGCCTCCTACCTCGGAGTGGGTGTCAGGAGGTAAACATTTTCTTAAGTTTGGAAAGGAATCCCTCCTTGTTCTCCTCAGCCTCAGGCCTATCCCCGCCTGCGTCAGCGCTAGCCGTGGCCCTGCCACCTGAACACAAACAGCAAAGGGCTGCAGTCAGACACACCTCCCACCAACAGCGAGCACCCTGACGAGGTAAGAGGGTTATTTTAAGGAATGGTCAAGTCAAGGCAGCTGATTTTGCCTGCATCCTCGTGTACAGGGCTGTACCCAGCAGCGAGTCACAGTACCAGGCCACCTGCAGTGAAAGCACTGGAGAGCCTGGACCCCAGACGTGGAAAATAGGACAGTGAGCCCAGGTAACACCATTTCCTTCCCCTCTCCTCAGCTCTCCAACTGGCAAGGGAATTCTCATGCTGCACAACCAAGTCAGGAACCCCACACGCTTTGGAAACAAGCACTTGGAACTGAGATTCTGCCACTAAGACCAAGTTGTCAGCTTGGCCACTGCTACCTGTGACTTCACAGAATAAAAAAGGCAATATTGGTGGTCCTGGAACAATTGTCCTGTTCTATGGCATCACCATCACCCTTGAAAGCAAAGCAGGGCGAACCCATGCCAGGAGCCTGCCTCATGCAATCTTCAGGCAATGTTCAAGCAGCATCAATGAGAACATGAATTCAAGCTAGAATGAAAAGGCCTGCAAGAGTTTCAGAACAAGTGTCCAGATAAGGAAGCTTTCTGGCAACAAACACAATTTTCTTATATAAACAGGTCTTTCTTATATAAACAAGTCCTTAGAAGTTGTTTGATCCTCTAAGAAGTGGCTACAGCAAGAACAAAGGAGATCTCTTTGCCAATATGCTTTTCCATAGGAAACCCATCAATAACAAGACCCCAAAATCCTCCTTGAGCTCTCTTTGCTCACAGAGAATACCAGGTCCAGTCATCCCCATCCTCCCACGCTGCCTGCCCAGCTCAGACTGATGCAATGGCATGAAACACAGAGGCCTGCGGCAGAACACGCCCCCATCTACTCAGGGTATTTCTGCAAGGACACATTTTCAGCAGCAGCCTGTCTTTATGCTGCAAGCCACTGTTGGTGTTTTCAATCCACCTTTCTGCTTAATTGTGGTAAAACCCAGCAGATTTGATTTTAAAAATTAAAGTTTGGAGCAAAATTAGGTTTGGAGAGCATTTTTTTATTTTCCAACACATTTATGTCTTTAAAAAGCTGGAATAAAAGTTTTGTGCTGCAAGATCCCTCCCCTTCCCCCCAGGGCTGAACTTTAATGCTCACCCTCAGTGGAAAAGCCCCAACTTCTGTGTTATATTAAAGTTATAAAATAGAACTTTGGTAGTAGTTGGCAGATATTGCCTTCCAATGTCCTGAACTCCAGCCTCTATTCCTCAGGCTCTGGCCTGTAGTAGGGAGGACCTGAGTTCCTTTGGAAACCTCACCTTTGCCTTGCTGTATGCAACCAGGGATGCCCTTTTTGATGGCAAACACAGAAAGGAACAGTTTTACCTTCATTGTTCCAATACAAGCAAAGGAAAAATTGTTTCTCAGCAGCACAAGACAAAGCTGTTACTGTGCTGATTTTTCTTTAGCTGCTATTGCTGCCAGATACCTCACCATTGAAACTGGAAACACATAATTGCTGGATCAAAACTGTAAATCTGAAGCTGAAAGAACACTTTTCGATACCGTTGGACACTGCTGACTGGAGCCACCCCTCAGCACCAGTGGATATTTCTATCCAAGGTTCTCACATATGCACAGAGCAACCTTGACAGCAGTGCTCATCTTCGGCTTTCAAGGAGAAAAGGCCCCACTGTGCTCAGAACAGACCGGCTCACATAGAAAACAGGCCTGAGGCACACGATCTTCTTCTACCTCTGCTAGAAGTGGAAGGGCTGTCATCACCACAGAGACTCGCCACACCTTGTCAGGACTCTGGAGTATCCCAGTGCTTCTCTCTATTCATGCACAGATTTGTCCAGCCAGTATTCCAGTACAGCTCTCCAGGAAAATGCTCCTTGCTTTGTGCTATAGCCTACTGACCCCATACTAAAACGACTGCCAACAAGTTGTGCTGACACGCTGTATCGAAGTGACCTCAGCTCCCCTTCCTCCCCAGGAACCCTTAGGAAGCTCTCTGCACTCCCAGGCCAACTCCATGAGGAAGAAGCGCTACCTCTGGCTGCCCACCTGATGCTGTATTTGTGACTCCGTTCACCGTGCCGTCCACATCGGTCTCGTCCTCGGCGTAGCTCATCATTAAGGCTCTCTGACGATCCGTCAGCCTCCTGCAGGTCGAAGACAGAGGTGTTTGTTACAGCTGTCCTTAGAGACCCCAGACCTCCTTAACCTTCTCCAGCAGTGCACACAAGAGGCAGAAACTGGAAGTTTGAGATTAATACACTTGGCACACACTGAGAACCCCTACAATGCTCTTAAATAAGGAAAAGAGAGATGACCCACTGCATTTCACCCAGCTGCAGTGAAAACCCAAAATGCTTTGAAGTGCTGAGAAGAAACCGTATGGAGCTGCAAGAGAACACACATCTGGTGGGGAGACCTTGGGAAAGCAACTGCCAAGTGCAGCAATACAAGCCAACAAGCTTGTCGCCACAGGAGCAGAGGGAGGCCAAGCAGTCTGGGAAGCAACTGCCAAAGACTTTGGTTCCTTTAAGCTGGAGATGCGAGAGCACAGATGCATTATAAGCCAGGACACTGAATTTATGTAACCAGGATTCAGACAAGGTTGCAGACAGTCAGGCAAACACAGAGGTGAAAAACTGCTTATGTATTTCCAGGGCTCAGGATTTTTAGAGCTGGGCTGATCAAGGTTATTTAAAAAAAAATGTTACCTCACATTAGAATAAAAAGCAAAGTGAGAAATTAATATAGCAATATGGAATTTTCAGAAAAACTAAAGGCTTCCCAAGAATTTGTATTAGCTCTACTTACTGAGGAACTTTTATCTTTATGTGAATGTAGTGGTCTCCGTAGCCGTAACTGTTAACCTTGGGAATGCCTTTCCCACTCATACGGATTCGCTGGTCAGGCTGAATACCAGGGGGTATCTATGGACACAGAGGTGTCACGTTTATTACTCTGTTTTCAACATTTATACAGTAATTACACATCTATAAAAAATAACTACTGATGCAGCAAGCCAAAGTAGGATGGCAGAGATCTGGTATGTTCACATTTCTGGACAGATTCAGAAGCTACATCAGTAACAATGAAAAAGCTTTTGAAGGAAGAAGAAAAGAACCTTGTAGTCTGTGGGTGGCATCTGCCCAGAAATCCACACGCCACCCAACACTCCATCCAGAAGGGATCTGCAACGTGGTATGGGCAGACTTGGGAGATTTGTACCACTTCATGGGGCAGCTCTGCTGTCCCACACTGCTTTACGCCCAAGCTCTCCCGCACACTGGTACTCACCGCGATACTGATTGTCTCATACAAGCCTTGACACCTGGCTGTGCCTCCCAGAACCGCCTGTGCTATTGAAATGAGGAGATCCGAATGGATGTCTGCTCCATTTCTTCTGAACACAGAACTTTTTTGCACCTGAAAGGCAGGCAGTTCCAAAGAGAAGTGAGCGCAATGCCATGAAGCTCCCATGGTAAACTTTGAAAGTTCTCAGAAGCGAATGCTGTAGCCAGACCCTTGATCACCTACAAAGCGCTCGGCTGAGACAGACACAGCTCTTGACATAACCATAATTAGGCAGAGGCTTAGGAGGATGCTGCTTCCTGTCGCAGCACTCCCTCTCCTAATCCTGGCTAGTTTATCAGTGTCAGAATGATTCCACTGATGCTGCCTTATCCAGTGCCCTGAACAGGGGAAAGCCAGAAGAGAAGATGAAAGCCATCACCTTCACAGTGGCCTCACAAGCTGGAAGAGAATTACACCCTCCTGCACCACAAAAAATGGCGCTGAAAAAGGTTTTTCTCCTTGACAAGAGACACACAAGACAGGAATACTGACAGGGGAAGAGGGCCTCAGCCACAGCACATGTGCAAAGCAGCACCTAACATGTATCTGTAGGAGACTTGGCCAGCCAGAGTCTTATGGGCATTCCCGGAGCGCTCCCAGCTGTGCAGGCAGGCAGCTCCTTCAGATTTTCAAGTCAAAGACACAAGGCAACAGGAATCTACTCTGCACTTTGATGCCTATTAACATAAGGGAACATCTTGGAAAAAGCAGCACGATTCTTCATGAGCAGACAACGCTACACCACTTGTTACAATGCAGATCTGCTCTCAGACAGTTCATGTGGATCGTGTTGCCACAGCTGTTCCAAAGGATAACTCACTGTTCCTCCTCCGTCCCCCATTCAGCCAGGATCCCCAGGCAATTGCAAAGTGAACGAGCAACAAACTTAAATACTGAAACCAGCCTTCAATGTAACAGTACATACCCTGAAGGTGATGAAAATTTCTTTCTTCCCCACAGGCATCCGAACCGTCTGCCCATCCTCAACACCTGGAAAAGAAGGGATATTACTGTGCGTTATAATCCACGTGGTACTTGAATACCTACAATTCTTGCCATCCCCAGAGTCTGCTACCGCTGCAGTGTCCATACATCCAGGACACAAGGCACAGGATCTGCCAGTGGACAGCACAGAAACACCCTCCACAGCAGCCCAGGAGCTATGGGCAAAGGAAGGAGGTGTCAGCCCACATTTATACCTCTGACGTGATCACTGCATCCCAGGTGGGTCCCTTACACTTCAATACCTACACAATTCTTGTGGGAAATGCACCAGACTAAGGAATGCTGGGCAGCCCCCACAAGTTGCAGGGTTGTCTCAAAAGAAGCCAGTCTTTAGCCCCACCACTCATTTTGTCCTCTCTGGTCAAGAAGGCCATTTTCTCTTCTGAGCCAAGCAAAAGCTTTCAAGATTCCCACTCTCTCCCCAGGCTTCATCAAGGACAAACAAAAGACCCAAGGCAACAAAATCTTCTGAGAGTTTCCCTCTTCCAAAGCTGCCTGAAAGGCTCCATGCAAGAATCAAAACCTCAGCTCACAGAGAGCAAAGCAAACGCTGATAACCGTGGCACGAAAGTTAACCTCATTACTAGCCCTTTCAACTTCCAAACTATCAGCCTGCTTTGTTCTTACAGCTTCTCTGCAGCAAAACACCCTACATTGCTCCCATGCTGGCACCTGGCAGGGACCAGCCACGCTCTGGAGGCAAGGCCCTTGCTACTGGCCAAGTGGAAGCAACTCTAGTTCTTTAAGAGAGCGCAGCAGAGCAGGGCACTACTAACCAGCTGGCACAGGGACCATCACTGTCTTCTTCTGTTTGGTTTGCCCTGTCCCTCGACACACTACACACGGTGTTGTTATGATGGTACCGCGGCCGCCGCACCGTCGGCATGTAGAGCGCATGACAAAAGGGCCGGTATTTATTGTCTCCTAGGGAAGAAAACACAGACAGCACAAATATTTAGAACAAGTACCAACTCACTACACTTCCACAAATCACTGCCAGTGACAGCCCAGTACATTTGAGTCCTAATGGCACGTGCAATCTGACAGGACAGCAACATCACTTAGCAAGGGGTGGAGCCAGAAAACTGGCTCAGAAACCCAAAGAGGATGCTGCTCCTGAGAAGCTGGATCAGATTCAACTGCCACTGCATTCCGATTCCCACCAAAAACCCTCACTACTATGAGCACGTGTCTCCTGGCGAGGGAAAGGGAAGCACAGTGCTTCATCTCCCAGGATCTAACGTGCAAGGAGGAACAAAGCTCCTTACAATGCTATTTCACAAGAAACTACAAATGTCTGTATATTGAGGAACCAAAGGGAAATCCACTTGCATGAATTATTGCCTGTGACCAGGAAAACATTACAGAGTTTAAGCCACCAGACTGAACTGTGAAAGCCAGCCACCAGACTGAAGCACACAAAGAAAGACTGGAAAGAGCTTGCAGTCTCCTCTGTCCAACTGCACCTGTTCTGCACAAGAAGATATTCTGATCACAGACTGATGGCTGGTACCCATTTAGATACGTGGAAATGGAAAGGCCAAAGCTTGACCATTACTTACTGTAACGTGCATCTCATTATTTCTTGATTCCCTTCAGGCAATCATCTCCTGCCTTCTCCCTCCACCCCTCAATTCAAAGTACCCCATTTAACACCCAAGTAATTGTAGAACTGTTATGCTACATAAATATTGTTTGCTAGACCTACAATACCAGATGATCTTGTCCTGAAGGAGGTGCTTTTAACTGGGCAGAGCATGTCTTTAATACAAACAAAATCCTCCTAGAGACTATTAACACCAAGTTCACATTAATCCACCTTCACTCAATATAAGCTGGTGACTGTACTGAGAATTCTTCCCTCTGGAAGGGACTGGCTTGCCCCAACAAGGAAAAGCACAGCAGAACTGGTGTCTCCACAAGCCCTTACCATGCCGGTGCCGTTGCAGTAGTGACAGCGCTGCGCCTTGGTACCGGGTTCGTGTCCTTTACCATTGCATCGCTCACAGGAGTCGTTGATGTTCACCACGATCTCCTTGTTAATGCCTTTTGCAGCCTGGGTGAACGTCAGCTCCATGATGTACTGCACAGGAAACAAGGGTATCAGTCTACAGCTGTGTGATGGGGTCTTCAGCAGAGGTAAACTGGCTTAAGCCAAACAGCAAACAATGCTTAAATACATCCAGTCAGCAGAGAGAGGAAGAAACAAAGGGATGCATAACTCATACAGAAGGGTTCTGCCTCGCTTGAGGAAGCAATAAACTTCCTCATACAAATAAAAAGATGTATGAAAAGAAAACATTGCATAAATGGAGAGTACTCCAGTTGGACGAGCAGCTGTGCAGAAGAAATTAGATTTAAAACCAGAAAAGAAGGAAGTAAAAATAGAAATCAAGCATTTTCCTGCTCCGGGAAAACCCTGAATAATTCTAAACGTTTTGTTTCATGGGAATGTAGCAACAGGTGAAGGTTTTCAATCCCAATGACAGTACCTGTTCTAAAGGGAAGTCATCAAAGATGACTGCACAGAATAGGAAATGCTGTTTACTATAAAAAGGTCACTTTTAGTAAAGCCAGAAACACCGAATAGCAAGCTTTCTGAAGGCAGCACAGGAACCAAGGCCATCAGTACCTGAAAGAGAATTTAGCTGCAGAGCAAAGAACAAGACATAAGCTGTGTTTTACAGGTTTCCCTGCAAAATTAAGCCAATTAAGTTGCAAATTTTCAGCCAATTAAGCAGCCAAACCTAACGCTGGAAGGCACGTTTTATAGTTAAAAGGTATTTTGTGGTTTTTAGCATTATAGACCAAAGCAAACATATGTAAATCAATGTGCAGCAGAAAAGATGTCTCTGCAGTGATGGAGCTGTTTGTCAGCAACAACTGGTGTCAGTAAACACCAGGTGAAGGAGTCAAAATCCAGGAAAGATACCCTGTCAGAGGCTGTGGAGGAGGTATCTACATGATTCTCCCACCCATGCCATGGGACACTCGCATGCTGACATTCCCAGAAGGAAATACTTTGCTTAAGCTCACTCCCAGAGTGTTCTGCGAGGGACAAGTGTCCCTCTCTGCCTTTTGCAGTTTCCCCTTCTCGTTCTCCTTTCATTACTCAAAAAACACGCATATGTCATACCTCCTGTGGCTGGTCAAAGACACTCTGAAAATCCCCAAAAGGGGATCCTGAAAACTCTCCGAAGATTTTTCTGAAGAGCTCCTCAGGGTCAATGGAGGGACCACTGCTCCAGTACTGCCGCCCAGCGCCGGCACCAGTCGCGCCGGGATCAAAACTCGCCGTGCCGTATGCATCGTACTGTTTCCGTTTCACTTCATCACTTAATACCTTGGAGGCAAAAGAACGATGCCATCAGGACACCATACAGATCCCAAGCTACCAGACAGCCTGATTCTGCAGAGTGAGAGAATTCCAGGCTACCAACATAACTGCCACAAGCCCAGGTTCTTAAACCCTGTCATCATCCCAGCTCTCAGCAGCATACGGATCACCAAAAAGCCATCTCCTCCCTGGTGTCTCTCAGCTTGTCATCAGGAAAATGACAAGATCTCACTAACTTCTAATTAGCAAGAATAATTTAGATCAGTCAATCGTGAATATCTCTCATAAAAGCTGGTGATAAAGAGCACTGGGGTAAATGTGGAAACCCAACAGAGAAAAAAACAACTCTAGATTTCTGAAGAAGCTGAAAAGGAGGAAGAAGCAAGGTTGGGTGCAGCACCCCTGCCTCAAACAGCTGTCAGCTGCAGACAGGGTTTTTGGATGGTTTATTTAAGCTGGTAAATAATTCCATTGAAGTGACCACTGCTGAGAAAGAGTAAAAACTAAAAAAGCCCCAAACGTGTCCAGCTAAATCAGATCTTTCGGTTAAGCCCTTTCCTGGAGACACCAGTGGGACAGAGGCACTCAGACCTACAGTACAAGGCACCAAAAATCAGCCACAGTAACACAGGAAATGCACACAAGGAAAGTTTCCCCCCATTTACCCTCCAATCTTTCCTCCAAGGAAGCTGGGGAATGGTCTGGACAACAAGCATTATGAGGAGCAGCTGAAGGATCTGGGGCTGCTTAGCCTGGAGAAGGCGGCTGAGAGGAAACCTAATCACTCTCTGCAGGTCCCTGAAAGGAGGCTGGAGTGAGGTGGGTGCTGGTCTCTTCTCCCAAGTGACAAGCAACAGGATGAGAGGAAATGGCCTCAAGTTCCACCAGGGGACATTTAGATTGGATATTTCGAAAAAATTCTTTACTGACAGAGTGAAGCCCTGGCAGAGGCTGCCCAGGGCAGCAGTGGAGTGTCCATCCCTGGAGGAGTTCAAAGTGTGTGGCCATGGTACTTGGGGACATGGTTCAGTAGGCATGGAGGGGTTGGTCTGGTGGTTGGACTGGATGAGCTTAGAAGGCTTTTCCAGCCTCCATAATTCTACAATTCCTTTTCATAACAATAAAATCCTGCACATTACCTCATAGGCTTCTGCCAGCTGAGCAAACTTCTCTTTGGCTTTAGGGTCGTCCTTGTTTGTATCGGGGTGGTATTTCTTTGCCAGCTAAATAATAAAAATCAAACTATTAGAGACAAACAAGAGTAATTTGTGTTAGCATGGCCTTTCAATACTTAAAGGGGGCTTATAAGAAAGGTGGAGAAAAACTTTTTAGCAGGGTCTGTAGCAATGGAAAAAGGAGTGATGGCTCTAAACTAAAAAAGGAGACATTTAGACTTAGATCCTAGGAAAAATTTTTTTATGCTGAGAGTGGTAAGACACTGGCACAGGTTCCCCAGAGAAGTCATGGCTGCCCCATCCCTGGGGAAGTTCAAGCCCAAGTTGGATGGGGCTTTGAGCGTCCTGATCCAGTGGGAGATGTCCCTGCTCATGGCAGAGGGTTAGATGAGCGTTGAGGTCCCTTCCAATCGAAACCATTCTGTGACTGTATAAGGAAAACAAGGGAGCTGGTCCTGAATCTCTAAGTGAGCCCTGGACGTTCTGGAAAGAGCCTTGAGACAATGGCACAGGCTGACCACATTTTTGGGATCCCTGACATGCTGTGCTGAGCCTTCCTGCTGCTGCCTCCCCCTGTCTCCACGGATCTGAGCACAGGGACGCTAGGGGTGTCCCCAGGCCCCGCAGAACGTGCCTGGTAATAGGCCTTCTTGATCTCCTTCTGGGTAGCAGAGCGGGGCACTCCTAGCACCTGATAATAGTCTTCCTTGGCACGGGCCCCGGCGCTGCTGTGGAAGGCAGCAGTGGCAGCTTTCCTGGGTCCTGTGAGACATGGGCGCAGAGGGGCTCAGATGAGAGGTGGGGGCCCCCAAACTGCTCCTCCCCCGCCTCGGCCTCTGCAACCCACCCCATCGGCCTCTGCTCCCGTCTCTGCCCCGCAACGTTCCCCTGACCCACAACCTCCTGCCCCCACCCCCTGCTCACCCCAGGCCCCCACACTACTCCCCCCACTCCTCTAGCCCCCGCTACGGCCCCCCGGTTCCAGCCCTTGCTCCCCCCACCGCCCCGCGTTCCTCCGCGACTCCCTCGCCTGCTACACCCAGTCCCTGTTCCCTCCCTGCACCGCCCCCCCGACCCCCCCCAGCACTTGCTCCTCCTCCTCGGTTCCCGTACCACCTCCCCGACCCCCCAGCCCCCACTACGGCCCTCGCACCGCCCCCCTCGCCCCCTGCTCGGTTCCAGCCCCTGCTCCCCCGACCCGGCCCCGCTCACCCGCGGCGCACAGCGGCAGAAGCAGGAGCCGGCGGGCGGCAGCGTGCGGTGGCGGGAGGCCGAGCCCCCGGACGAGCCAGACAAGCGGCAGCCGCCCTTGCCTCCCGGGCCCGCGGCTCCCGGCGGCGGCGGCTGCGGCGGCCCCGAACCAGCGCGAGCTGCACGCGGCCGCCATCTTGGCCCGCGCCCCGCGCTGCGCATGCGACGGGAGGGTGGAGCATCGCGCATGCGCAGGGAGCCCGCGCAGGGAGCAGTGCGCATGCGCAGTCATTGCAGCGAAGCCAGCGGGGGGGAGCAATGCACATGCACAGTAAGCGCCGTGCAGGGAGCCCCGCCCAGCCGGCTGGGAGATGCACTGCGCATGCGCAGCGAGCACCGCGACACC